>JAGPOW010003648.1:113500697-113555923 GCA_030014935.1 Caiman crocodilus | reverse complement strand
CCTGCCCAGCAGTTGTTTAAGTGATAGACAGAGGGAAGTATGGCAGCTACTAAGTGGACCTGAGCACAGAGAAATTCTGGCTGTTATATCTTAAGGCCCACCCTGCCATGACTTTTTCTGGAGGTTTGGCAGACACACGTGAGAAGTAATTTTCCTGGCTTAACTTTCCTGACTCGATAGCCCCTAGGTGGACTTAGGTGCCTAAGTGTAATTCTGTTTCCCCTGAAAACCAATTAATGTAATAAGTGAGCGGGTCCTCCTTTCCTTTACTTCTTTTTTGTTAGCCAGTTTTACGGGTCAGAGAACAGCATGTTACAAATGTAGATGGATTAATGGATTTTCACAGACTTGAACTGGGTAGAAAAGAATAGCACTTAGATGTCTAAATCCACTTAGATGCCCAAGAGGTGGATTGGTCTTATGTGCAGTAACAGTGCTTAACACAGCATGAGCCCTTGTAGTAGAGGGAGCCTTTACACACCATTGCAGCACACATAAAAAACAAATAGTAATAGTTTAGAATAGTAATAGTATAGAATTGTCTCTTTACTTCTCCTAAAATCATACCAGTCCTGAGGTTGTGGGAAAACCTTTTATTTCAAAGAACAAAATAATTGTACACAGCACACATATCTACAAGTGAGAGGCTTTATTGGAACCAGTATTTCAAATACAGACATCATTCTGTATCATTCTCACTTTGCTGGAACATTTTCTTCTACTTTTTTTTTAAGCTTTCAACCTTAGGACAATATCCAGAACATATGTGTACATTAGATCTCTGAGGATGGACAAATTCATAATGCACAAGTACAATGGGTGAGAGATTCTTTTCCTGGGGCCTTACAAAGGAGCATTGGCTATAGACCACTTTGATAGCCAGGTTCATCTCTATAAGCAATCAGCTACATCACAGGTCTCTACACTATACAGGCTGTATACTTCTTCCTCAGCCTCTGAGTGTCCACTTCATTTTTCCAGTTACGTGTCAGTATAATTCTTCAAAATAGGGCTTAGCTGGTATATAGGCTTTACACCAGTCCTCTACAAAAAGGCTGAGTTTGTTTTTTAGTTACAGGAATGAGCAAGAAAACTAGGATACTAATATATATATATACTATGGCTTTCTTTTGCAAGAAAAGTAATGGTCAGCCTAGGAAGAGTGATTTTGGGTGCCCAGTTTGAGGGCTGGTTTTTAGGGAACACCAAACACCTACCTTTGTCAGTCAGGTTCCTTAACCATGTCTTAAACAGAGCACCCAAAACCTGAGCCATTCAAAATCACTAGTCTTTTCTACAAATCTTAGCTTTTGCCTCTTTCTCTAAGCACCAATCTACGGGGGAAAAAGAGTAATAAGGACATATTGAATAATGGAGGATAACCCAAATCTGAGTGTATGACCCTGAAAATGTGGAATAGGAGTTAAAATGTATCTATAACACCTAAAGGATTTATGACCTAAGGTCCTATTTTCAAAGGAGCTTGAGCTTTTTAGCCCAGATTTCAAAACAATGAGAGTTAGATGCTGAAACACCTTTGACGGCTTTGGGTTTTAGGAGCTTCTGTCTTACTGTAAATCAAAGTTACTTACACTATTGGTAAAGTGGTCTAAGTGACCTTAGGAAGCAAGATTCTGGATGCTAAGTAATTTGGGCCTTTTTGAAAATCATAGCAATGTACTTAGGAGTAGAGGTAAGGGAAACATAGGGCAAATAACTCCTTTGCTTTTCCCCCTCCAGAGCCTTGAAAAACCTCCTTTTAATTTGTCTCTCCTACCAGCTTTACACCTACAAAACACCACTGGTTTCAGTGGAGTGACTCCTAATTTACCCCACTGCAAAAGAGAGGAGAATTGTTCCTGGGGTCTCTAAGTCTATAGAGAAAGCTCCTAGCATGGCAGTGCCAATTACGAATAAGCTGTCCCTTTCACTTTTTCATCACTTTCCTTCCCCACTTGCCATCCTCCTTTCTTAAGAGCATATTTATTTTGTTAACAAATAATAAGAAGTTCCCTGAATGATATTGTTTATAGTCTTAATGTAGTTGGGTCCATTACACTTAAGTAGCTGCCTTAGAACATGTTAGAGTTTGGGGCTATGTTAGGGTTATAGGAAAGGATTGGGAAGAATATGAGTTCCTTCTGGGCAATTTGGCTTGTGGTTTATATGCATGCTGCATCTGTAACAATGCTTTGATAGTCTTACCTTTCAATACAAGACCTATGTCTTAAATGTAGGCTTCAACTCTGACAGAATCCATGCAATTTATACTTTTTTTTTTGTCAAGCTGGGTATTTTGATTGTATGAAAGGTGAAGGGGCTTTGTAGGTGACCCCTGTGCCAGAGCTGGGATAAGTGATGCCGTAATAATGGATAGGGGTGTGCAAAAGCCACAGCATTCGCACAGCAGTGGATATAATGGTCCATCTTCCCTATGAGAACCCTTTTGACATTTCCTTCCCTGCCACACACAGAGAAGCAGTTGTGCCTACATCTGGGTGGGCCAGAACCAATTTAGCCAGATAGGGTTGTTGGGTTGGGAGGGTATGAAGAGGGTTGTCTATTCCAACTGCCATAAGCAGGCTTGGGACAGGGACCAGAACCCAGTACACCCGAGTCACTGGGCTACAGTCACATTCTGGAAAGAGAGAGGTGATGTACTACAGACAGTGTTGTCCCCCTGAGTAACTTGTCAGGAGTGAGGATCAAACCTATATAACTTTAAGGCATGCACTACTAGTGCCTTGGTTATGCCAGGAGCCTTTGTCATGGGGAAGTCAGAGAGTCCACGTGAATCAAGAGTGTTCATAACCCATCAGCTGCCACTGACAACACCTGTCCCATTCCTGCTGACACCACCTTTTCCACACATCTTGTTCAACATACTCCACTCCCTAGACTTCCTGCTCCAGCTGTCCAGCCATCTCCTGAGCACCTTGTTCTCTCAGCATCTTCCCGTTCGACTGCCAGTCAATATCTTACTTCATTCAACACCTTGTCCATGTTCCCCTTTCACCCTTTTTTATTCTGGCTAGCAAAGCAGACATAATAACTATTAACCCTTTCCACTTCTTTCTACAGCACTCCCTGAGACAACTCCCTGTTGCATCCCAGCCCATCATGGGCACATCTATTTGAGATCTTTCTCTGGGCCTCAACTCTGTGGCAGAATTAAGACATTGTAAAGTAGACCATGGTTGTGCACTTGGTCACAGGCCACAGGTTATGGTGGGAACCTTGTTTAGAAAAGAGGAACAATACTAACCATTGAGACTTTGCCATGAAAATGACCAACAACCCCCCCCACACACACACACACTTACGAAATACCTTTGTTGTAAAAGCAACATGCCATAGTGTTAAGATACAATTGATGACTTGACTGGCAATAGAAAAGGAGATGCCATCCAAACCCAAGAACTGGGGCTTTCCAGGAAGAGAGAAAATATTTCTCCACTTGTTGAGGAGAGAGGAAAGCTTCCACCTAGGAAGGAATGAGCATCACATGCATCACCCTCATCAAATGGTGATAGGAGAGATTGTAAGGCTGGTATCCCAAGACAGAAGGGACAGGAAACCCAAGACCACTCTCTGACACTTTCTGCAACATTCAAGTCAATCCCAAAGAAGGTGACCCTAATAGGTATCATCATGGGACTACATAACATGCTTTATATATCCTTATAATGCCTTTCCCATGTATTCTAAAGTCAAATAGCAACTCTGCTGAATCTGTACCAAACAGGACTTGCTCAAGTGATCACTGTCTGGGGAAGATGAGACATTTTTGCGTATTGCAAATCCAATCTGCATCTCTAAAAGGGGCCAGTCCGTGTCCCTATGACAGCAACCCTCCTCAGAACACCCCTACCCATCTACTCCTTCTAGACCAGAGATACGTGAGTATGTGAGGTCTGACAGATAATCCAAGCCATCTTTTGCATCTGTGCTAAATTTGCCAAATGAAGTCCAGGTTGGAAGTTGTCTCAGGGTTTGCTATCCATCATGACATGGGGGAGTAAGAGTATATATTGTTTATTGTGAGATGTGACACAACACCTATCTGTCAGTCACTTCGTCTTTCTAGCTATCTAGTCTCTCTGTCTAATCCACTTTAGCTAGCTTTCTACCTATTTTATCTATCCCTACCTAACCTATTTTTCTATCAGTCATCTATTGCTCCGTAGTATTTAATGTCTCCCTATCTCTTTCTCTCTCTCTCTCTCCTCCTAACTAATCTTTCTTTCTGTAGCTCAATCTCTGTCTGTCTAAACCCTCTGTGCTATTGATCTATTGTCTCTAAAACCCTTTTCAACTTTCTTTCTCTCATCTAATCCCTGTTTTTTAAATCTGGTGGAGTTTTCTGTTCAGTCACTCTCTTTTCTGTTCCCCGCTGCAACACTCACACTTCCTTTTTCTTTCTTTTCCCTTTCTTCTTTTCTCTCTCTCTCTCTAAGTACTGTAAATGGCAATGCAAGAAATAGATTCGAATACAACATTAAATGAAACCAGCTGAATTCTGATGGCATTTCCAGTAAACCATCTGAGGTCCAGATTGATGTCTCTGAAGAGACATCATGCATCTTCTTGCTCCTGCTGTTTGACAGAAGGAGAAGAAAAATGAAGAGGAGGTGGGAAGGCCAGCCATTCCTCTGAAGGCATAGCTTCTGGCTTACCATCAGTCAGCCAGAGGGAATTGCATGGTGGGTAGCAGAGTATCCGAACTCAGATGTAGCCTCTCACTCCATGTTACAACTGTGAGGACAGTTAGTCCATCTCCTGTCAAGAATAATATCATACAATAGCACAACAGGGCACCACAGTTATTTTTTTTTCATTATTACTAGAATACCACAAGAGCTGGGGGAGAGCACGTGACAAAAATCAGAGCATGGAAAATGCACCATTCTGAGGATTTATTATAGTCTTAAGAGAGCAGTTACAGAAGGGCTTTAAGAAAAGACTTTCTGGTAATGCAGTTAAACCGTTCAGTCTCACAGCTAATAAAGAGAACAGCAGACCCTGAGAGTCGTGCTGCCTGGGGGCTGGGAGCCTGTCTGAGCTCATCCATTGAGAAAGGCTGGTCTGAGTGAATGTGCTAATGGTAATCGCCAGGAAAAACTAGGCCACTGATAGAAGTGGCACCAGTGGCTGAACATTTGATGCTCTCCCCTCTGGATCAGTGCTGAGTCAGTCTCTGTAGCTGGATGCTAGAGGCCACTCAGCTCCTGGAACTGCCCTCTCATAGAGGAAACTAAACCCTAGGCCCTGATTAGAGCTGGGTGAATAATGTATTTATATACATAATGTCAAAGAATCCCTTATGGGAAGAAAAAAATATAGTGCTCCATGGTTCTCAAGAACACTACTTTTATTTCACTCATGCAAAGCTTGGTCAGGTGGAGGGGAGGTCTGTTCTGTTTAGCTAACCTCTCTGTCCAGCTCATTCAGCCAAGTATATTGTTTCCAAAAGCCATGGGACTTTGTACAGCCAGGACTCTACTATAACTATTTCCATACTCTTAGAAAAAGCCAGTGGCACTCCAATCCTGTTCCCTCTGGTATTCTGTTAACCAGGCTATGAAACAAAGAGAGTTGTCCTCGCCTCCCTCCTCACAGCACAGCTGACAGCCAGCTGCAGAGTGCAAAGAAGCAGCAGCATCCTCAGGGCATGGGAGAGACAGCAGTTACTGTAAGTGCTCCCCAATCCCATCTTGGGGCTGCAGGAGAAGTA
The DNA here is from genome assembly GCA_030014935.1 of Caiman crocodilus. NCBI lineage: Eukaryota > Metazoa > Chordata > Crocodylia > Alligatoridae > Caiman > Caiman crocodilus. The sequence continues at coordinate 113,550,189 of JAGPOW010003648.1, read as the reverse complement.
GCAGGAGGCAGTAGCTGGTGCGAGGGTGTCCCACCTGCCCATTATATGGGCCCTGACTGAAATCCTTGGTGTCAAAACCAGAACACCTTACTTACTCAGGGAACTTGTTTGTAATTTGTAATCAGGCCCATGTTTTCTGAATGCTATCTCCTCTGAGGCCTGCAATTTGGAGTCAAGAAGGATACAGGTTAGACCTCACTGAGCTATTCCAGCTTCTTACCCTGAGATATTAAGCAGCTCTCTGAGACGGGCCCTCAGGTTCTCATAATGGACTGGTTTTCTGCAGGCATCAGAGTGCTAAGTCTGGTGCCCAAGCCAAAATCCAACCAAATGACAACCTGCTAATCTATTTTCATTTATACAATGGAATTAAGATAAAGGCATTGTTCTACCTGGTATTTAGCTTAGTCTATATCTGATTGATTCCCAGACCTGAGGAAGGGCATTTTGTGCCCAAAAGCTTGTCTAACATCTCCCCCAACCATAGAGTTGATCCAATAAAAGGCATCACCAAACAAATCTTCCTTCTTCCATTCTCCGTGGACCAGCATGGCTACCACAACACTATGACCCTGCTACAATCCCCTCAACAGTTCCAGACGAAGAAGTCCATCTCCAATTTCTTGTTATATATTGTTAGTTGGAAAAGAAAAGGTGCCACCTTACAGAAGGCCCACTAAAACAGGGGCCCCTGCATGTGCTCCATATAAATTAAGACAGCATAGACATGCGACACAGTGGTATCATGATCATTATTTTCATTTATTATTATCATTATTAATTATTATTATTATTATTCAGTTTGAAAAAGGAGCCTGGAGCCACGCGTTACGCTAATTGGCACATTTTTGCTTTATTCTTTGAAAACAAACTGGGGTTTAATTCTCACTCGTTTGTTTGTTGGCCATTTTCTTTTGTTCATTCCATCACATTGAAAAAGGAAGAAGAGGAAAAAAGGTGGTCGGTTGTTTTTTTGTGTTTTTTTTCTTTTTCTTTTTCATTTCGTTTTTTTAAACTCACTCGAGATAAAGTTTGGACTCCTCAGATGAACAGAACATTGCACACACACACTTGGAACAGAGAGAGAGAGAAAGAAAGGGGGGAGGGAGGAAAGAAGAGAGAAAGGAAGGAAGGGGGGGAGAGAGCGAGAGAGAGAGAGAGAGTGAGAGACAGAGCACTCGCGGCGGGCAGACAAACACACGCACGCGCCAGATCAAAGAACTCTGATACAGTGCAAGAATTTTCCCAAAATGATTGGATCATCATTACCAAAAAACTCGCCATAACAACACCAAGAAACAAAGAAATGTTTAAGCCACACTGTTTGACTGGGATTTTTCCTGCTTTTTTTTTTTTCCTTTAAATGTTTGCCACACAGAGAGAAAAAGGGTTTGAGAGGATATGGGGGTGGGGGGGACAGACAGGCTCACAGGTGTGAGCAGGAAGGGGAGCAAGATTGGGGGGGTGGGCTGGGGAGGAAGGATAAGGGAGGGGGGGAGGGGCAAAAGGGAGTCATTTCTTAATGTTCAGGCATTTTCTTGGTCCGCCTTGCTGTCTTCTTCTTTCACCTCTTCCTGCTGGGCACTTTCAGTAGGTTTGGTTTCTTCTACAGCATCTAGTGGGGAAAGAGATGGCTCATGGTTAGTTGTCCATATTTAGGGGAGTGCTCACATATATATTGCATAAGCATTGGCTGGTTCCAAGTTCTCTGCTCCCAAAATGGCACAGCTCAGAAAACTCTTACCCATGGACACCTATGTGAAATGAGTTCACTGGGGTGCAGTGCAGCACCTGCATCACACAAACTACCACCACCATAGGGACACGGGACTGGAAAGGCCTTCCTGGGGTCACTCCAGTCAGCCCCTTGCCGTCGTAGCCTATCACAACATACAGATAATTGCACGCAGTGCATTAATTAGCATCCTGGTTTAGGAGTGAAGACGAGAAAATGGCTAAAGACTGAATCTAACATACAGATACAATTGCAGGAATGAAAAAGAGCAATTAGGTCACTTAACATCTATTCCTTAGTGATTTCTTATCCCCAAGCCCCACCCCCAAAGCTAGTTCTTAGTTTTTTTCCCCACTCTATAGCTATCGACACTTTTCTCTGTCTACTCTTAAATAGACCATGACATCCTCACTGTCCCCCTCCCTCTCCTCTCTCCCTGCCCTGACTGTTTGGAAGTGTGTGTTGCCCATAGGGGGAAGGTTCTATAGCTCTGAATACAGATGAAAGCAAATTTGTATCTAAACTAAGGCTTTGTAGGAACGGCTCTAAACGCCTATGGAATTCAACAGATACTGAGAACTTGTCCGTAGATTGTTTTTTAAAATAAACCTTACAGAAGTCTAGAGGTTGGATATAAAATTCTATGAGAGGTTTATAATCCCATTGAAGGGTTACTGTGGTCTGTTAAGGACTACAGAAGTTCCCTTTCAAAGTACTCAAGCTGGAGCTGTGCCACTTTTGTAACTTGAGACCGTCTGCTCTCCATGCCTGTCATTCAGGCACATTTTACCAGCACTCAGGTCATGCAAAAAAAGAAAAAAAAAATTCAACAGTCAGAACATAGGAAGAGAGGGGAAACCTAGAGGAGATAACAAAGGTAGAAGTAGAGCTGTCCAAGCTGGCATGGACCTCCCTCTGTGCCATCCCTTTGCTTTGTGGCAGGACTTTGGCAGACTAGTATCTTGTCTGAATCCAGGATATCACTGGTAAGATAAAATCACCTTAGTATGATCCCCATTTTGGGTTCAGTTCATCTCAGAGCTGCTTCCTTGTCTCTGTACCATATGAGGTTTCCTCCATGATAGGAGGGAAAGAGTCTCCCATGGTTGGCTAAGATGGCCTTCAGGTGATTTTGTACCAGTGGGGGATAAAAAGCTAGCTTAAGCACCCTGGAAGTCCTGACTCACTTTGTGCAGGTGTAAGTGACTTCACAAGACAAGGGAGTAGGAGATTCAGCTCATATTTGCGTTAAAAACTGAGCATGTGAATAAAAGATCCCTGTTACGTTTTCATAATAGTTGACTTCAGAACTGTCTGCCACTGTTGTATGTGGATTGGATACGTTCCCAAAAAGTTAACTGCTGGTGAAATGTCAGGAGCCAACAACACTGAAACCTTGTGTAATTCATGGAAGAAGCACAAAGGTGGAAGAGACAGGGCAGGACCTCCCTTCTACCACCTGGTCGATATGCCATGGCACTGGTGAAATAAAACAATTCCCTAGAAAGGAACTCGGTGGCTTGTGGCTCATTTAGCTCTGGAACTTGCTGCAGTGCTATCAGTGAGGGTGACTCTTAGAATGGGGACAGTTGCTGTGTAGGAATTGGATTGAGACCACCAACTCATATTTGCTAGGCTATTTCCTGCAAGCTGATGTTTACTATCAACCTAGTCCATAACCAAGGCTCCTAACCTGTCTTGTTAAAAAAAAACTTCCCCTTTGTCCTCTGTCCATAAGGATGGCTTTTCAAATGTGTGCAACTCCCATGCCTCTACTGTGTTAATTAAGAGCTCCACTGTGCTCACATTGCTTAGCTCTCCAACCCACTGTGCAATAATGAGTTCCTACTCTAATTGTTCCAAAAATCTTTTGGTGCATCCACATGGCCAACTCATCCTGCCTAAGTCCTCCCCCGGGCTGCCGACTTCCAGCCAGCAGAAGCACACGTGCGTTTGCTTTCTCTTGCTCCTAAGCAACATCACCTAGCACTTCTCAAGACCTCCCCTGAATAATAGGTACAACAACTGCCATCCATGAGGAGTGAAATAAGATCACTGATTTAATTGGGAGGTTTGAACAGGCCATGCATGGTAAAGAGGCCAAATAAGGCCGGGAATATTAGCTGCTCTAATAAATTAGCAGGTTGCTGCAGTCATTCAGCAGTTGTGGACTCCTAATCTTGCTCTTCTCTAGAGCTATAGCAGGTGGTTAGGCTGGGGAAATCAAAGTGTGGAGAGGAAATGTGATGGGTGAAACACAATAATTGGTAATTAGTGTGGGGCAAACCAGATAGACTGCTTCCCCACCCTCCCTCCATATCCAAGTACTTTGTTAGGCAGTGGCCTTCTGTCTAGTGTCTTACTGAGAACATACGTGGTGTTGAGTCAATATTAACTTAATCCACTCCCCACAAACCCAATGAGAGGTGGGTAAAAATAATGGTGAAACCAAGACACAGAATGGCTTACATGGCCAGTCCTAGCTCCCTAATACCAGATCCAAGTTTAAAATTGATAATAGGCTCCTGCTGCCTCTTCTCATGTTCAGTACTCAAAGACCCAATGACTCTCATAATAGCCTTAGTTAAGTGTACAAGACATGTGATGTTAGGCTTCAAACGAAGAATACTAGCAACATCAGAGCAGCGTGGGGAAGCTCACATGAACGCTGACTAGGCTATTCTTGCTAAGTAGATACATGGATTTCACAGACATCAGGGCTGGAATGGACCTTGCAAGATCATCTGGTCCAGCCTCCTACCCAAGAGGCAGGAAGTCAGCTGGGGGTCAAATAATCCCAGCAAGATAGGCATCCAGGTGTTTCTTGAAAGTGTCCAGAGTAGGTGTTTGCACCACCTCTGCAGGCACTCTATTCTACATGTGAGACTTTAGAGCATAGGAACTACATAATGTACCGTGGCATCTCTCTGGTGAGCTACAGGGGTTGTAGATGGCCTCTCTGCCTGCCAGAGAATAGCCTTTTTGCACAGACAGCATCCAGGTAGCACAGAATTCATGTGTATAGTGGCTCTATGCCCACTCCTTTCATTTCTCTCCCCATGCGAGTTACAACTAGAACCCAAAGGACTATAGTTTCATAGTTGGCAGGGTCGGAAGGGACCTGAGCAGATCATCAAGTCCAACCCCCTGCCAGGGCAGGAAAGAGCACTGGGGTCAAATGACCCTGGCTAGGTGATTATCTAGCCTCCTTTTGAAGACCCCCAGAGTAGGAGCAAGTACCACTTTCCTTGGAAGTTGGTTCCAGATCCAAGCCGCCCTAACTGTGAAGTAGTGCTTCCTGATGTCTAGCCTGAACCTGCTCTCAGTCAACTGGTGACTGTTATTCCTAGTTAATCCTAGAAGTGCTTGGGGCAACAGGGACTCTCCTGTTCCCAGCAGGTCCCCCTTGGTCAGTTTATAGACGGCCACCAGATCCCCTCTCAGCCTTCTCTTGTGGAGGCTGAACTGGTTCAGGTCCTGTAGCCTCTCTTCATAGGGCCTGCCCTGCTGCCCCGTGATCATGCAAGTGGCCTCCTCTGGGCCCTCTCATTCTAGACACAGCCAGGCATCATTTAGAAAAGCCTGGAACCTGCTCTAAGTTATGCTTGGGCTGAAATGACCCCTGGTTGGCTGTGAAATCAAGGAGCTACAAAAACAGCTTAAAAGCTACTTTTTCCACCTAGCTAAGTTCTTCACTTGACCAAGGGGTCAAGTCAGGGAAGCTTTGTGCATCTTTCACTAATTTTCAAAAGAAAAGTTTGAATTGTGAGACTGCGCATTGGTTCTCTTGCCGGACCAGGAGAGTAAATTACTGGTGCGATGGCAGGACCCTTATGAGATAGTACACTAAGTAGGGCCTGTGGATTACAAAGTGCATCAGCCAGACAGGAAAAAGAAAAAACAAGTGTACCATGTTAACATGCTGAAACCATGGCAAGAACGAGAAGGACCCTCCCTGAAGAAGGGGGCTGGGAAAAGTGACGTGGAGGGCCCAGCAGAGGCGGCAGGCAATAGAACTCATGAAAGAGTATGGCAATGTCTTCCAGGAGGTTCCTGGGGAAGCTCGGGGCATGATGCACCAAATAAGAACTCCTCTAGGCCAGGTGAACCATGAAAACTGGAGGCGAATCCCACAACGTCTTCAAGGGTAGATAAAAGAGGAGCTCAAGACAATGTTAGAGAAAGGTATAATACAAGATCCCCAAAGTGATTGGTGCAGTCCCATTGTGGCAGTGCTGAAGCCAGATGGGAAAATTAAAACCCTGTATTGATTTCAGAAAAGTAAATGCGGTGGCTAAGTTTGCACACCTGATGACAAGGGTGGACGAAATAGTGGAGAACATCGGACAAACCAGCTATAGCTCCACACTGGACCTCACAAAAGGCTACTGGTGGGTCCCCTTAATACTGGAAGACTGAAAAAAGACAGCCTTTGCCACACCATGGGGCTTCTTCCAGTTCTGCTGTATGCCCTTCAAATTACACAGAACCGCTGCAGTGTTTCAGCAGCTAATGGACAAAGTTTTAGCCCCTCACGGGGGTTATGCCACGGGATATATAGATGACATTATCGTGTATACGGCAGATTAGTATCTGAGCCCTGAGAGATGGCAGCCAGCCCAGAGGCTGACGGTGGGGAGCGGAAGCACAAACCTGGTGTAAATGTAAGCTAGCGTGCGGCTTTCTTTGATCACATTTTTTTTCCTTGGGGGCAGTTATTGCCCACAGACGGGACCGTCCATATTTCTTTTGGTTATTGAATAACACTGGTGGTTTGGGTGAGGCTATTAAGGGAAGGAGGAGGCTTCATTTTGGGGGCCCACTACAGAGCGGGGACCCCAGCACCAGTGAGGACGTGGCTTTTGGGGGGTACATAGGCCAGTGGGGGTGCAGGATTTTGGGGTGCACTGACCCTAGTGCCAGAAGGTGTGACCTTAAAAGGCTGGGATGGTCTGGCGCACCTGATGGGCAATTTTTGGTTTGGGGGGAAGGGTGTTTGTGGGACTCGTCAGGGCTGTCCCCTGACCTTGAGCTTGCACCACCCTGGCTGTGGGGCTGGTGGCTGGACCTCTGGGCCAGGGAGGCCAAGCTCCAGACTGGAGCAGGAAACAGGGCCATGAGCCTCAAGACAATGAAAAAAGGGATAGAGCCTTGGAGTCAACCCTGTTTGGTGGGTTTAGACGGGGAGGTCTAGCTAGAGAAAGACCGGGGTCAAAGCCTATGGACGCTAAACATAGGCCCAACATAGGAAATACAAGTGGTAGTCTCCCAATTTCAGGAACATCAGCATAATCATTTCCATCAAGACCTGGCAGACGAGAAAGCAAGAGAGCGGGACACAAGAAACCTTAAAGGGGACTCCAAGGGCACCCCGCATAGGGCGCGGATAACAGGGAAGATGGTGCTGGGGAAGGCAACCTGTTACCATCTCCATCCTTAAAAATTGCCAAAAGCAGGTTAGACAAACACTTGGCTGGGATGGTTTAGTCAGTGATGATTTTGCCTTGAGCACGGGTTGGACTGGATAGCCTTGTGACGTCCCTTTCAGCCATATTTTCCTATGATCCTAAGTACACAGATGTACACTTTCCTCACCTACTTTGCACTTCCTGTGAGCTGGCATCGGCACGGCAACACAAGATTCAAAGCAAGAGAGAACCAAGCCCCACGCATTTCCATTTTTTTCTGTTTTTACTCAAAATTGACATGTATCAGATGCATTGTTTTGCTCAGCCAACTCTTCAGATCCCCATACGGTCACCAAGAATTTGGTGAGTTGGCATAATACAGCTATCTCCCATCCCCCTGTCTCTGTGCCTGACTGGGAGAAGGAACAAGCAAAAATCCCTCGTTTGTTTGGAAATTGTGGGCCTGAGATGTGTGGAGATGAAGCAGGAAGAGCTGATAAAATGAAAAGTCAGAACAGGAAGGGTACATGGAAGCAGAGCAAAGGGAACCGAAAACCACAGAAAATTAAAGGACAAGACTGGGGCTCTGTGAGGGACCTGGAATAGGTGGCACCAGAACCGAACACGGGCATGAGTGAACTAGGCTGCTGCCTGGGGCCCCGACAGAAAGGGGGTCTGAAAATGGTAATTTTTTTTCTGTTGTCCAATTATTATTATCATTATCTCTGGCGAAGCGGGGGGTCGATACTAAAAGTTATCCTGGGGCCACCAAGAGTCTAGGTACGGTACTGGATGGAGTTAGGGGATTGCATAGAAACCTTGCTGGGCCCATAACACGGAGCTGACGAGGCTTGGGTTTGGCGAAAAACAAGACGGAAGAGGCCACATGAGGACAAAGCAGGAGTTACCATGTTCTATAAGCGAACGGCCTCTTTGCATAGATTATCTTCACAATTATTCTAATACGCCTCAGTCCTGAGCCACAGCCAGCTTCCCTGGCTCCCTGTTGGCTGCTCCGCTGGCATCCCTCACTCCTGAAGACCGTGCCCTTTGCCACTCCAGCCCTAGGCTCCCCACACAGCTGTGGGATTATATATTGACAGCCCATAAGGACGGATGTTCTTGAACATGCCCTGTTCATCTCCTCCTAGTCACATATCCCAAACCCAGAAATGTGACAGAAAGACTATGGGCAGGGTGGAATAGGCATGGGAAGGTCTCTCGATAAGCGTGCTGGCAACGCCATGTACACATACCTGGGCGGTGCCACGCACCTACAACTCCCATTGACCTCTGCTTGAAATTGTAAGTGCACCACACCTCTTTCGATCAGGCCCTCCCGCTGTAATGAACTCCCGCCTGTTGGTGCTCCATTTTATTTCTTGGAAAGGGTGAGAACTACGTCTGTGAACCCTGCTGGCAAGCAAGCGCCATGAACATATGCAGTTAGGGATGCTGTAAACCTGAGCCAGGCAGGCAGGCAGCAATTTTGTTGGATGGTGGCATTTCCAGCTGCCTTCGCCTACGCAGCGCTCAAATGGATGAGCTTTCAGGCTCAGCTCCAGCTCCCTCCACTGCCCGGCATTAGTGAAATTAGGTTGACTGGATTTCCGGGTAAAACGCTGCCTCTTGGGACCTGCCCAGCTCCCTTTTGACTCGCCAAGATTAATTAAATCAGAGTAGACATCTGAACGCGACTGTAGTAGTAGTAACCTCTCCGCTGGTCACTTCTTTGTAGCGAGGGGCTTTGGGTTTGATCTTTTTGTTTTGTTTTTTTACTCTTTGCCTCTCTCTCTTTCATTGCAGATCTCGAATTCTTGCACTCGAGAGAAAAGAAATTACACAAATGCTTTGGGTTCCTAGAGCAGATGGAGGGAGTTGCCTGTATCACTTCCCTGCTGTTTTCCTAATTCCTGCTACCAGTGCTCCCTCAGAAATAACTCTCTCCTTTCCTCACGTTACACTATGGCCTACACGCTGCACCCACACACTTACCCTGACATCTGCTCTGGTCCTAGTAGCAGAGAAGGACCCCAGCTTAATGATGGTCTAAAGCCAACTCTCCTCTTCCCTAAAACTCCTGCAGCAAATGCAGTTCGAAGAGACCCGAGAAACAAACTCTCCAACACTGTGTTAAGTGGTCCTGGGCTGTTCCTGGCCACAATGTCAGATCCTTTTTCAGATCCTGGCGGGGTTTGGGTTAGAGAGGTCAAATCCTTGGACCTGAGCCTGATGAAATTTGAATCCAGGCCTGATTCTGGCCTTCCCAACTTGGGCCTATCTACCCAAAACCATGTGTCCATCCACCTTCCCCACCGCCATCCAGAACTGAATCCTGGCGGCTACGGCGGGCTTGCGATGGTGGAAACGAAGTACTTGTTCTTGCTTCCCAGCTCCAGACTGACACATAGCCTTGTGCTCAGCTGCCTCGCTCTTCATGTAGTGGTAAAAGCTAGATGCAAACATTATCCCCTTCCCCGGGGCATCTTTGCTGACCTGATAAAATACTGGAGAGACGGGGAAGGGAAGGGCTATCAAGGTCCTTTGAACTGACGGTCTTTACTCTGGAGTACTGCGAGCTCACCTCCGTGCCAGGGGTCCTGGTGAACGAGAGGGACCCGCAGCTGTCGGCAGGCAGGGGATGGGGGAGAGAGGAGGCGCCCTGGCCTGTCTGTTCTCAGGTATGGCGGCCCCTGGATCTGCTGCAAGAGTCCGGAGGAAAGCGAGCGGACGACATTTTGGCTGGCTTTAGGCCCAGAGTCCTACCACTCGGGGGCCACCCATTCCCAAATCTCCTCTCGCTCTCGTGTCAGCCCCCGTTCTGCTCCGGCCCACGAGGGGGGAGAAAAAAGCATTCGGCGGTCCCAACGGCAGCGCCTTGGGCCTGCCTCTCTTCACCTTTGCCGGCTCTGACTGGGCTGTCTCTGCCGCCTTCTTGCTTCCCCGAGCTGAGGGGACGACCGTTCCAGGAGACCTCTGTCCCCTGGCTGCCACCGGCCGGGAAACTCCATCTTTCTTTCCCGTTTGTGCGTGCAGTAAATGCACAGGGACACTGGGAAGGGGCGTGTGTGTGTGGGGGGGGGGGGGCGAGGCCTGCTAGGATGGCAGCTCGATTGCAAGGCCTCTCACAGCGTCTAGACACCAGCTGCTTGGTTGCCATGGGAACTCCCCGACTTTGGCCCGTGGCGGCTGGGCGGGAGCGGTGCTGTCTCTCTGGAGAGATCAGGAGGTGGCCGGGGAGAGGCAGAAAGAGGAGATGCCGTTTGCGAGCAGAAGCAAGGCCTTCACCCTGTTGCTGCTGCATGTGCACACACACACACGCGTGCAAGGTTTCTTGGGGACAGGGAAGAAGTGGCTTCATTACCACCCCTTCCACGTCGGCTGCTCTGGAGTCAAGCCCGGGAGCTGAGACGCCTGTTTGTCTGGTGGGTTTTGACTCGCATCGACGCCCGCCTGCAGCCAGGTTGCCCTCGACAAAACGCATGCAGCCACTGCAATGGGGCACCCAGGGAGGGTGGGTGGCGAGGATGCCGTATAGATGGCAGAGCTTGCCTGATACGGCACACCTCTCCCCTCCGTGTCCCTGTGGTGGGGAGCGCCAGCTTCTGGGAAGGTAGCACACTGCTCCAGTGGCAGCAGCAATACCAGCCAGGGCAGGGTCGGCCATGGGCAGCATCTAGGTGCGATGCACAGCAGGTCGGATAGGGAGCACAGGGCTGGGAGCAGAAATCAGGGGAAGGGGCACAGCGGCACTCGTGAAAGGCACAGGCTTAGTTTGTGATGTGCCTGTGCCATACAGTTTGCCCCCACTGAGCTAGGGGGTTCATTTCAGGGCTGTTTTATTGCTCCAGGGCAAACGTGTCAACCTTGTCTGGCCCCAGAGGCCAGATGAGTGGTGTGAGGCAGGTGTGTAGGCTGGATCGGACCCACAGACTGGATCCAGCACGTGCCCTAGAGTGGCGGAAGAGGACGTCACAGGCAGCACCGTCCTGGTTCGGCCGTGCTAGGGCTGTACTTCAGCTCCTCGGCTGCTCGGGGACCGCAATGCCCACGGAGGCCGCTCCAGTATGGCTATGGGGATGTCTGCATACAGTGGCTGCTGCAGGATGCACTGCTGGATCCAGCACCGAGATGGCATGCAGTGGAGTGGGCACCATGTGCAACACGGTCCTGGAGTGACTGGAGCAGGTGCTGGGGCCTGACGGGAGCCCAGTTCCAAGACCCACAGGCAGCACTGGGACCAGACAACAGGGCTCTATGGGACTACATATTTGGCACCTAGGAAATGGAGGGTACGTGTTGCAGCGGCTGGAGGAGAGGCAAGTAAGAAGGTACTTGAGAAATAGAAACTGTGAGCAGATGCAGAGAGGAGCTGCATTCGTCCACACAGAAGGGTACTGGCTTTATTTGCTTTACCTCAAGGTACCCAGCATTTAACAGGGGGAAACTGAGGCACAGAGTGGGGCAGTGATACCCAGGGAATAGGTCAGTTCTTATGCCCAATTTCCTGATGTACCCACTCTCTAGGAGAAAGAAGAGCTGATCTCTAAGGTGGATTGAAAGCAAATGCTGGAGGTGAAAAGCTCCTGTTCCCTGTCTCCTCAGCTTGCCAGCCTCCCAAGGGGCTTTCCCACAGTTACTCAGGCATTTTTATCTCTTACAAATCCTGATGTTCAACACCTGGGCTTTGCAACCTCCATAATTTTACTGTAGGGCTTTTGTAGGAACAGATCCAGAGGGGGTGCGGGAGCACTCTATGGGCCCACCCCCTTTTGGCCATGTTGCACATACGCTGTCCGTGCAGGCTCTGCCCAGAGCCCCTGCTTCTGCATGCCTCCCACTCAGCCCCTTCTGTCCCCTGCTGCTGAATTCAGGCAGGGGAAAGGTGAAAAGCAGCAGTGCTCACCCCCTGGGCTCTGGAGCCACACAAAAGCAGGGCCAGACCCCAACCCCATCAACTGCTGAGCTCAGAGCTCACTGTACACGTCTGGCACAGCCAAAGTGAGGGGATCACAGTCTCATTCCTAGATCCGCTATTGGGATTTTGATATGCAATATGAAACATGCTGCGTGCATGCGTGCGTGTGTGTGTGAAAATGATATAATTCACTCTTAAGAACCATGCCTTTGTAGGGTTCTAGAGCTATCTCCATTGCGACCTGCCCTGATGGACCTATTTCCTCTGCCCTGTTCACAGTATAAGTATTTATTTGGCCTTCATCACTCTAGTGTCTTTAATGGATACTATTCTCAGGATGCCTTTGCAAAATAAGGAACTGCTGTCATCTCTATCTCATAGATGGGGGACTATGGTACAGGACCAACAAGAAACTTGCCTGTGATCACACAAGAAATCCATGGCAGAGCCAGGAATAGCACACAAATGAACAGATTGCCTTCAGTTAAGTGCTCTACCAACTAGACCATATGTGGTACCCAAAGGCCTAGTCTACAAAATTAACTCTTGCTGTACCACCAAAATGTTGAGCCAATTCACATTGCAAGGCTCCTGCACAGCAGCAGAACGCTCCTTTTCTCTGGCAAAGTTAAACCATCTCTACCAAGCAGCATAAAGCTTCTGCTACTATCTGGCAGCACACAGAAAGCATGTATAGACATTCCCATGCCTTCAATTGGGCTGCCATGCTCCATTCAGCAGCTGGTGCTTTTCCAAGGTGTACTTCAAGCTCTGGCAGCACATCCTTCTGTAGTGGAAAGCTGAGAAGCCTCCATGGGTATGCCTGTGCTCTGACTGGTGACTACTATCTGCTGCTCCAGTGGCATAATATAGACGAGGCCTAAATGTTACGTTCACACTTGTAGTATCCATGATTGTACCAAGAAGCCAGTCCACTGGCAACTGTTTTATGATGCTTCTGGCATCAGAGTCACTGTATAGTCAAAAGACTTGAGATTTGCATGAAATCTGATAACTTTTATTAGACCAACTAAAATAGTTGCAAAAACCTTGTCTCCCTATATCCTTAGACCAGTGCGACTACAACCAATACCTCTGAGATTTGTGGGGAATTCAGGAGCCTGAGAAACAGTCGTAATAGTCCTGCCTTAGGCCCAAACCTGAGCTCTGGCAAGCTTGTAGGTGGCCCACATTTTCAGAACCAGCATCAAGACTGGAGGGAAAAGCCAGTTATGATTTGATCTAACCTCAAGGAAGGAAGACATTCACAACCCATTTTCTGTACTTTCCCTTCCTGAAGTTACTTTTGGGGGCTCCACCAATGAAAAAAACCCTTCTGTGAAATACCGTGTTGTTTGAACAGCTTGATGACACAGGTTTTTACTTGCTTCCAGCTGTGGAAGATGACATTTCACAGCTGGTACTGGCTCAGATTGGAAAAGTCATCCTTGTCTGAAATGGTAGGCAGAACAAAAGAGCACTGTTTGTGTGTCCCATTCACTGCTCAGGACAGCAAGTTAGGGACACAGCCAGGTGCCCATGTGGCTCTTCCCCCACATCATTGCTCGGTTGGGCCACTGGCTGAGGATGATTGTCTGGAAGATGTGTGTGAGGATTTGTGTCAAGGCAGAGATATGTTTGAAGAGTCCAGTCTTTTTCAGCCTCTGTGTGCACCCACAGAGTAGATGCACTGAAGAAGTTACAGAAGACTCAAGATACCAAAGAACTCAAGAGCTTAGGAGAGATCACAGTGGAGTAGACAGGAAAAGTGCCTGACAGGAAAATTACCCAAGTTCATAGGAAGAATCTTTGCTCAATCAGGATTGTTACAGCTAACACGATTTGCAGGCATTCAGCGAGGCCATCCAGGCTGTTTTGAGGGTAGGTCATGATGGAAGCTAGGTAGACAGACAACCCTGCTCCTGTGGGTTTTGTCTACTGTAGCTATTCAGATGTGGGGGTAGCACTAATTTCTCCAGCACCACAGGAACAAATGACACCACTGCTGTGCCTAACTCCCCACTCTGTAATCAGCAATAAAAGAACAGTTTGCTACAGGCTTGCTACCCAACCCCGCTTGTGCCTGCCTTCACCCAAGCCTTGAAGGCACATGGCATTGATAACTTATTTGACTGTTAGTCTCCATTACTAAACCCAAGAAGGCTGATAAACTTGGGCTTCATGGAGCTCTCAGGTCCCTCCCAAGTAACCCTAACTGCCATGGAAACCAGCAATACACCCAGTCTCTGGCCTGACATGACATGGATCCAAGGCGGTAAGGGAAATGACACGTTAGGAGAAGACGTAAAATGTCTCCTTTTCTTCATTTTTCTTTAGATGCCGTTTAGATGCTTTAAAGAGTTAATGTTTGCTTTTTGAGCTTCCATCTGCCAGTAGCCATCTTCCTGACAAATGACTTCAGCAGCAACAACATCAACAGTGCCAGAGGTGCACATCAAGGGTATTAATATTTTACATGCACACAGCAGGCATCAGTCCACAGGATCCCTAAGTGCCTTGCCCCTGCATATAAAACATGCTAGGGGAACACACTGAGCTCTGGGATACTGTTAGGGGGGGAAGCTGTGCCACCGGCTGCAGTAGGAATGGGTTCTGGTTTCCTCACCCAACGCATGACAACCAGGGAATAGGAGGGGACATTCTAAACAAGGGTATTGGAGAAAATCCCAACTCTTAGGGAAAGTGCTTCAGCATCTTTAACATTCATACAGAATAGGCTGGACCTTATTTTTATGGTCTCCCCTGAAAGACGCAAGTAGAGTAAACCACAGGAGCATCCACAGACACAATACTCAGCAGAAGGCAAAGGTCTAATCTTCTTTATACATCTGCTGAGCCTGAAGATGCCACAGGGCTAAGCTGGACCAACTGGCTGATTTTAAGGTCAGTTTGCTGGTGCAGGGTTTTGGCTGGGGCAGAGGATATAGCCAAATGCTTCTGCCTCAGAAACTTAACAGCAGCCTTTCACTCTTTCCCCAGTTTTTACTGCTTGCACCTTGTTCTCCACTGCCTGGTATTTTCTCACTCAGACACAAGTGGCAGTACCAAGGTAACGGTGAAATTCTACAGTCTGTGCTATGTAGGCAGACAGACTAGGTGATCTAACCGCCTTCAAACCTATGAATCAACAAGAACAGTTTGTGCTTGTGCTGAAGACACCTTGCCCTGGTGGAAATTACAGTGCGGCGGGGCCTTTGCAACTTAGAACAAAAGACCCAAGGCAAAGCAGGAGAGAGGCCTGCTGAAAAGTCTTAGGCAGAGTCTGAAAAGTCTTATGAGACGGCTAAGCCATGCTTCCATCAGCATTCTTCTCCATCAAGGTGGCTGCCCCTGTCGCCAATAAGTCCAATTTCAATTAAAATTGAGGAGGCATTTTTAAAGTACCTCCCATAGTCTGTACCCTGCAGGAGGGACCTTCCACCCTCTGAACTTTCTGAATGCTGCACCTAACAAATAAAGGGCAGCTGCCTTCAAACAGCCATCCTGTTTCAATTGGCTGACAGGCTTTTTACAATAAGAATTCAATTCTTCAGTTAATGAATTCAGCCTGGATACAAGAGCATCCCTGGTTGGGCAGCTGTAAACAACTCTAGATGAATGGAGCACAGTGGCAGGCCTCACACTTTATTAGCTCAGTCAGCCCAAGCCCAGATAGACCCCTTTCCTTTCCCATTTTTGCCCCATGCAGTTCAGAATCATGGGCAGCAGAGGGCACTAGTGTAGTTCTCTTTCTGTGGTGTACGGCTCTGTAGCCACTCCAAAAAAGCATATTTGTGCATACCCTAGAGTGCATCAGCACCTAGTTCTCATGAAGTGGGAGTCGGCACCCAATGCACACACAAACCATTGGAAGGGGTCATTTAAATCCAGTGATGCCACTCTTCACCGCATACGTTGCTTAAGTCTGAAGGGAAGATCAGCAAAGCATTCCATCCATCCATCCACCCTGGGTCTTCTCGCACGAGTGTACATCAGGAGTAACTTCATTGAAAGTCAATGACAGGAAACTACAGTGAAGGCAATTGAGATGAACACTGTGTGTTCCAGAATCACCAGCTGGAACAAGCAGCCTTGTAGCAAAGAGGCTCCTCTGATAATGACAGGAGTGAAGCCCTACATGTGAGCAATATCCTGAAATGGCTGCAGTAATGATGAAAAAGAACAAAGAAACTAACGCTTTGTTGAGTTATACTGAAAAGGAGAGAGTAAGGAGTTTAAAGAGGGGATGAGTTAAAAGGAATTACTCCAGAAAAAAATACCTGCTGGGCACATCTATGTGAGACACTTTACTGCACAGTAGACTAATCTACTGTGCAGTAAAGTGTCACCATCTACACACGCATGGCATTTACTATACAAGAAATGAGTCCACTGTGCAGTTGGCTAGTACCTGTAAATACAGGTACTAGATTGACTGTACAGTAGTTACTGCATGGTAGGACTTGTGTAGATGCTGAATGGGAGAAAATTTGCTCCTGGTAAGCCACACCAGCAGGGGACCACAGGGGATGTAGGAATTCTCTGTCCCTGCTCTTGGTGCTGTGTAGCTCCTGGCCAGGATGGGGTTACTTTTTCCCACCTCCCGGCCTGTAGCTGTGCAGCTCCTGGCTCTCTAAAGGAACTGGGAGCTGAGCAGTGTTGGGACTGGGGGGCTATCTGCTTCCCTGCTCAGCCAGAGGCTTGCTGGCAGCTGTTCCACTTGTGGGGCAGCTGCCAGCAAGCTCCCTGCTGGTTAGAGATTCCCCAACAGCAGAAAGCTCACCAGCAGCTGCTCCAGAAGTGGGACAGGTCCCAGTCAGCCTCCTTCTGGTCAGGGAAGCCCCGCTGGGCATGGGGCTGGCTGCCAGTTGTGTGTCCCAACATGCACAAAGATGGGAGAGTTCTGCTGGCTGCAGCGACAGCTGTCTCCCAGGCCTGTACGCATCAAGACCCCTCCTGATGTGCACAGGGCCAGCAGACAACTGCTGCTGCAGCTGGCAGAGCTCTCCTAAGCTCTGTGTGCATCAGGACTGGCCCCCATGCCCCCTGCTATCCCCGGTCTAGCACCCTGAAGGAGTCTGGAGCCCCTCCCTGCCCCCAGCTGCTGGAGGGGGGCAGAGCAGGGGAGGAGCATCCTTGTACAGGGCAGCTCCCATTGGGAGCAGTTTTGTTCTCAAAAGCATGGTCTTGTAGATACATTCCCAGGGAAGGTTTACTGTGCAGTATTTTACTGCACAGTAAGCCTATATCACAATAATAGCACATGTAGATGTTTCCACTGTCTTTCCTAAGGAAAAAATAGGCCCCAAATGATCAAATGCACCACAGCTGCCTTCTCCTGGCTTACCCTGCAACTGTGCTTTTTCTCCTAGCCAAGGAGAACCCAGTGAAAAAATCCAAGCATTTATCGTAGCTGACCTTAGGCCTGGCCATTCAGTCTGTTCTTACTTGCAGCTTCCCATCAACTCACACAATTCAACAGCTTATTTGAGCCTTTGTCCATGTCATGCTGTCCTTCTCCTAAACAACATTCTTGTATCTACCCATTCCCATATGGTGGGTGTCTTTAGTCCTCAGACATCTTTGTTTCAGTGGTGGCAAAAAGGGCACTTTATATGGTTCTCCTCCAAACCCTGGGTCCACTGCCAATAAAATAAGCCATTCGCTTATGCTCAAGTGCAGTGTTAAGTTAAGCACAGTGAATAGCCCCAGGGCTGTGCTCAAAGCTGAGGGGAAGGTGGGGGAAAGGTACTTATGTGTGCTCCAAGCTGCTCTCAAACTGTCTTTCTGCCTAATCTGAGCGAGCAAGTAGACTGGACTTATTCTGTCAGCAATGAACCCAGGGTCAAGAGAGAAGCTTCTCTAGACCTGCCCAATGTCTTCTGGTAGCCGTTTGATAATGCCAACTGAGGAGAAACAGAGACCTCAGTAGGTAAGTGAGCAATTCAAGATTGATACCTGACCACAACAGAAAGTCTCTACTCAGTTGCTTGGTGACTGGCTAGAATCTCATTCTTGCAAGATTTCCCTTTGTGTCTCTGCCAGATAGGAGCCACAACTCTGCGTGTTACCCCATGGCCCCTGCGGTGTGGTTATAGGTCCCACACTGTGCCAGTCCATGGACGGCAGGAGTTGTCATCACAAAGGTGGGGCCACATCTAGGATTTGATCCATGGTGAGTCTCAGGTTGTGCTTCCTTTGAGCAGAAACATAATGTAACCCATGGTCCAAGTGTGTACATGTATGTGTGTGTGTGTGTGTGTGTGTGTGTGTGTGTAGGCTAAAGTACTCCAAAACATTAATCCCTAGAAGAGATGAGTTATTACAAAATCTTATTTCTTTAGTTCCTGTTATTATCTCTGGAGGTCTCTGGTTTAATTCCTGTGCATGGGTTAAGAGGTACCTGTCACACAGTGACGCCATGAAACAGCCATGTGAATTATTGTGTTGGCTTTTCTCTCCTGTTGGAGTGGTTCTAAAAATTAAATATTCATTGGGCCAGAGAAGAAAACTGTCTGAAGCAGGAGTGGAGGTAGGGGTGAGGGCACTCAGCTGGAATGAGGCAGACCATGTTTCACTTCCCTGCTCCAATGAATATTTAATTATTTATACAAGGCAGAACAGCTCCTACACAAGGGACTGAGAGAAACCCACAAAAGAAAGCCAGCTGGTTGGGAAATCCATGTAAGATATGAAAGATGAAGATTCAAATATGTGCTTTGAATTAAGTGAAGCGGCAACCTGAATGTTTTTTTTTCCCCATATCCCAGATGAAAGTCCTTGCCTCCAGGCCCCTGGCTATTCTGAAGTAGATAGAGCTTGCTTCCTTCCTCCCTCTCTTCCTTGCCTCCCACACTCTCTGCCCCTCTTTCCCCCTCCCCTTTCTTCCCTGCCCTTCCTCTGTCTGTGATTATAATCTGAAACTGTATCCTTATTGAAAACAGTAGGAACATTCCTGGAAAATAATTTTGGTTACAATGGGACTTTCTTCCAAAGAAACATTTTTTTCCAAAAATTCAAGACCATCCCTAATAAGATGCGCTGTTTGATAGGTTATCAAACTCTTCACAGCTAGGCTGGACCCACTTAATCTCTCTGTCTTTACAAAAGAAATGGACTTTGATGGGTGATTTTGTAGACTGAGAATTTTGTAAAGCTATGCTCAGCATCCATTGGAAATGCCTGGGATTCCCCCTTTTTGTCCCCGAGGTAAAAACATGGTGAGTCCATCCATCTTTCTTACAGTCACTTGGCTTCAGACACGAAGCAGGTTTCTAGCTTGAGGCATGAAGAAACATTTTATTTCACACGTTGTGTTTGTTTATGGAGTGCAGTGAAAAGCAGTGGGCTCATATCCCTTGAGACAGAGACCTGCTGTTTATCCAAAGAACAGGTGTTGTGCAGGCGGCAGCAATGCTTGGTTTTTTCACACTGCCCTGCTGCTGGGCTGCAACCCTATCTTAGAAGAGCTCCTCCTGCAAACAGGAGGAGAATTTGTGTCCCCAGGTAGTCTTTGACTGCCTTGTGGAGGATTGCCACCAAAGAGGCAGGGTTGGTGGGTCTGTCATGTGGAGTCTGGACTAGTGAGACTTCAACTGGGCTGCCTCCCCTAATCCCATTAAGTTAACATCACTGCTGTTTTAAGTGTAGGAGGGTTTGGAGCATTTCTTATTTGCCAGCCCTGTTTTCACCTCCCCTCCTGTAGCTCAATAAAGCTTCAAACCACGCTCCATGGAGCCGTGGAGTTCCCCATATGTCATCAGACATTCTGCAAAGAGACTGGGGGTAACAGCAGAGCAGGCTGGGAGGCACAGCACTCCCATTGCCCAGCTGCGTCACCTGGCTTTAGGATGTGGGCAGGGTACAAAAAGTGACATGGAAGGGTTCCATGACTTCAGGACGTTTGAAAACCACTGCAATAGAGCATTGGCTTGAAGGCAGAGTTGACAGCAAAGGCTGATGACTGATGACTGAACTTGATCTTCTTTCTGCACATGTATTCGAACTGACTAAACTACTTAAGGGTCTCTCAAGTATGTGACCTCGTCAATGGAGTCCAGGTCTTATAGTCCCTCAACATTCACTGCAACAGATGGGAATGCCATGTACTGTGGTGACAGGGACAAGTGGAAAGGATGCTAGACTGAGCATCAGGAGACCTAGACTGTAGTCATGGCTCTGCCACTGAACCACTTCAGACATGAAACAAACCATTTCACCTTCTCTTCATTTCTGACATGGGGATACCGACCCTTCCATACCACAGAAAAGTACTTTGAGCCATGGAGATGAAAAGTGCAAGTGACAATAATTATTATGTTTGATATTGTCCTTTGACCTTGCCATGCACAAATGATATACAATGGGTCCCTGGGAGTCATTATGAGAGACTGGATATGCAGACCAAAGGTCAAGGCCCTCCACAGGCATAAATCCAAGTGATTCCATTAAACTCAACTTCCTTGAGGCTGACTGACCATCTGGACCACAAAATTTAGGAATTGCTTGCTACCTTTTTTTAAAAGTTGAAAATCAGCTCATTCCTCATGAACCTGCTACAAACCAGTTTCAAAGATCGGTACAAAAATTCAAGGATTTTCTTCCCCTACTCAGCTTTTATGCTGATTTATTAGTCTAACATTAGGTCTCAACAGGTTAAAGAGTCTATCACTTGACCAGACAACTGTATTGTCTGGCGCTTAGACAAATATCAAAGCATAGATGCGAGATCTCCAAAGAACAAGCTACCAAATTATGGAGAAAAGCGTTCCCAATTTTGCACCATGATTCAGCCATGAATCAGCTTGCCCTCATGGTCTTAGGGAACATTGCTCTTGCTGATGGTGCCATCTTTCAGTGACCCGGAAAATCAACTATCACTAAAGACTCCATGTGTTTTCCTGGACAAGAACAACAACCTGGCAAAATGCCAAGCTGGGCACTACCTTAAATTCCCCGAGTTTAAACTGGATCCTTTGGTTTTCCTTTCTTTTTCCAAAAGACTGTAGCGATGCTGTCCAACGCTGAAAAATGACTCTCTTCCACCACAGCTGTAGCTTTATTTCAGTGGAAACAGATGTAAAGAATTGTACATGTAAAGAATATGAAGAATTCTTTGTAAAGAATTTCAAAATCCTTGACTGAAAGAAGCATGATGGAGTATGAATATCAATCATTAATATCAAATAGTTTATTGGCATGTGAATAATATTAGGATCAGAACCACAAAAACTGCCAAACTTCATCCATCTCAGCAATGCTTATAAAAACGTTACAATGATGGCTCAAATATGCACATTACAATGCAGAAGGTAAGACAAGGCAGCACTGTAGCGGCTAACTGGTTCAAAAAGGCATAAGCTTTCATCGGCAACAACCTATTTCATCAGATGTCGTAAATGGACTGGCAGAAAGAAAATATTTTATATTGAAGGGAACAAGACAAGTGGGAGGGGATGCTTCTGAGAGAGGCAATATAAGGTAATACATGGGTAAGGGTGACTCATGTGCTGGGCTACCGAACAATGTAGCAATATTCTCTATGGATTAAGGAGGGAAGAATGAGACTTGATTTCAAATGGATGAAAAGCCATTTCTGCTCTAATTTATCAACAGTTCATGGAATCCACGTGGATCATTTCCACTGCATCCTCATGTGGTACATTAGTCCCTGATGTCCTCTGTTGGGCAGTGATAGATCTCGGCAGAACCAGAGAGGAGCACGTATAGTCAAATGGAGGAGGGGTCAAAGGAGATGGACAGGAATAGAGGTATCTTTGAGAGGATGCAGGTTTGTTGTTTCCATGGTGATGCCCAAAGCGTTTCTCTGTGCAGCTGCTGCTCCAACTCATCTTGGGATTCAAATGTACTCTCAAAAAACCCATGCAGGGACTCCAAACAGGACTGTATATCCATACCACAAAACTGAAATCCTGACGCACACAACCTACTCCAACATGCGTTGTCAAAACATCCTCCCACCACACCTCCCCAGCATACAAACATAACATCACCATAACATCAGCTAGTTTACTCTTGCTTCTGCCTTCAATCTTCTACATCCCACAGCCCACATGGCCAACCCAGATCCAGACAGAGCATGTATGAAAAAAATGTTGGGTGCCTGGGGAACTTTAGAAGAGTTTAAAATGACCTCTTCTCCCCTGGAACAGACATTTCTGGGATGTCAGAAAGCCAGTGTCTTCCAATGTTGGCATGTTCCTATTGTGCCACGTGCTAGAAAATGTGTAGTCAGCACTAAGCTGCACAAGAAAGGTACAGCTCATTCACTGGTAGGAGAATCAATGCCTTAGGCTCCCTTAGCCTCCCCAAATGTGATTTGCTATGGCAGGATGGTAGGCTTTTAACATGGGGCTGATTCTCCAGTGGTTTGACTCATGAGTTGGCATTTGTAATGTGAGCGTAAAAGACTACCCCTTTTCATGGGTGTAAGTACTGAACAAGGCTGAAGGCAGTTGGCCAGAGTCAGCTTCCAATAGTTCGTACAGGAACATATAGCTGTTCTGTTGAGTTTCCCTAGGTGCTAAAAGCAAGGGGGAACATCTTGATCCTTTTGAAGTCTTCAGCCCATGCATTCAAAGTCAGAGCAATGACTATTGAGCTATGTTAGTGGGTAGGTCCACTGAGCTGCTGCCAGACAATTAAGGTGGTTGGAGGGAACTAAGGAGCCAGGACAGATGAGGTTGCAGAGGGAAACCACAGAGGAAACTAACACAGAGAAAAAGCAGCTGAGGCAGAGGTTTCTCCTGTATTATTGTTCCCAAGTTACCAATAAAGCCAAGTCCCAAGAAGGGGATGAATTTAGATACTAATGTTAAGCCTGCATCTTAATGTACTCATCTCATTCATACTGTCATTGAACCCTCACCTTCTTTTATATTGCCTTTAATTCTACATGGAAAAATGCCAGAAGAAAGGAAAGCATTAGGAAAAGCAACAGCATGATTTAAAAAGCCATTCAGTAAATCACTCCCTAGTTTAAGTTACACCTTCTCACACTTCCTCCAGTGCCTCTGGGAGTCTCTACTCTAGGGAGGTCACAAAATGTCCTGGAGCTGCTAGCTGCTGGAACCTGTAATGTGGATGGGTTGTGGATGTGTTTGTTCGGCCTGTTGGGGCTATGTATTTGCACCAGAGACTTACTCTTTTATTAGCAAGTATTGTAGCTCCACCCAGATCAGAGTAATCATCAGTCATCCTCATTAATGAATCCTCACTTCTGTGTCTTGCTAAACAAAGATGAATGGGGTTTTATTCCATCTTCATGCCTGTTGCTTTTTCCATAATGAAAAGGATAAAAGCTTTGTTATTCATTTAAAGATTGGATGTGAGGATATGATATCTTGGACAATAGTTAAACATTATCTACCGACCTCTGTTGAAGCATTATTTACATGAACCATCGAGTTGTGTTCCTGTCAGGGTTAGAAGGAGAGCCTTTCTGTTCACATCTTTGGCCCTATCCAGGCTTTCATGCCCATCTTTTTTTAACTATTCCTTCAGCCCCTAAATTGAACAAAGTGTCCTAAGACACAAGAATAAAAATTATTTCCACAGATACTCCTGAATAATCATGTGCAGGCCACAGCCCCAGCCCCTAGTACTGTTCAATGAATTAGACCTAAAGGATGTGTCAAGATCCTCCAAATTCTGCAGCAAGACCCCTGCAGTCTGGTGGAGAGGCCAAGACCAGGAAAGAGACCACCCTTACTAACAACCTGTAACCATATGCCTGGCTCCCCATCCGAGAATAGCCAAGCATCAGCTTTCAGGATTTAAATTTCTCCCATAAACTGGATATCGCCTTTTCTTCTACAAGAGACAGCAGCCAAGCAACCAAGAGAGATTAGGCTGAATCCTAATCTGGAGGGCAGATTATCCCACATTGGCCCAGGGTGCAGATCCATCATCTTTCTTTGCAGCATCTACCAGTGGTCATTATTAAAGACAAGATACTACACACCAAGTGGATATTGGAACTGACTCATAATAGCAGTTCTTGTGTTCCAATGCAACCATTTGCAGGGTCTTATAATTCTGTTAGAGGTGCAGCACTACATCGGTCCATATCAGATTGACACCGATAAAAGGAAAATTGACATTACTGGCAGTCAGCTTTTTTTAGCTGGCGTAGCCAATAATGTCACCGATAAATGTTGTGTGTATGCGCAAAGCCGCAGCATGCATGCAGGCAGGAATTCAGGCCAGCAGCTTAGAGAACAATATCCATCTGCCAAATCTGTGGGAGAAAGTAGGGCGTGGGGGCAGATCGAAGCCCCCATGGTAAGGGAGGGAGTGGGGGGAAGGGGCAGGGTTAGGCGCTGCCTATGTGGTGTAGGATGGGACACGGAGCACGATGGAGCCATGGATGACTCGTGCCAGTGGGTGAGGAGGGAGGTGGCTCCTGCTGCTATGCACATCCCCAAGTAAGGCATGGGGGCCATGTGCTCTCCCTCCAGGATTTGTGTACAGTGACAGCAGGCTGTCTGCTGTGGGCTTAGGGTCAGGGACTCTGCCTGCCCCAAGGGTAGCCCCAGTGCAGCCTCTGGCGGGAAGACCCCTGGCACTAAGCCCACAGCAGACAGCCTGCCTTTGCCCCATGCACACATCCATGGGGGGCACATGCCCCCCATGCCTTCCCCGAGGGTATACACAGCAGCAGGGAGCTACCTCCCTTGCCACCTCCCTGCATGAGCCTACCGCAGCTCCACCCCATGCCCCGCCCTGCCCCAGCCCCTGCCCCACTCCTTTCTTCACCATGAGGCCCTTGATCTGCCCCCCCCATACTCCTTCCCACCCCCATAATCCTTCTCCCCCGTAGACTTACCAGCCAGACTCTGCTCTTCAAGTTGCCAGGCTGCATATTGGCTGTTGTATCAGTATTAGCTGATATAGCTACTTAATATTTGGCCATCAGAATTGGCCAAAAATATGTTTATCGATGCACCCCTAAATTCTATGGTGCATGTGTTTACATTGACAGATTCAAGGGAGCTGCTGCGCATACACCTGCCCCGATCTTTGTAGATGTAATTGCTCCTATGATAAAGCACTCAAGGAACAGCCCTACTAATCAGGTCACGCTGGCCTGGCTGAACTTTCCTAATCTCATCACTGTGCACGTGGAAGTCTTAGACTGTGAAATTAGTGCTTTCACCTTCAGAGAACCACAACACATTAAAGAGCTGTGCATCCCTGACACTGTCTCGTGGGTTTGCTGTTTTGACTAGTAAATCCCCAAATGACACTCTACAAACTCACCTGTAGCATTCTGACTAGTAGATGACAGCATAAGAAGATTTCATGACTAGTCCCCTGCGTAGCCATAATTGTACTGCATGAAGCTGCTAGCTAAACTTCATAATGTATCTGTCTGTCTATCTATCTAGAATATAAAAACATAAGAACTGTCATTTACTGGGTCAGACCATAGGTCCTTTTTGCCTGCTATCCTGTACCATGTACTGGCAGAGAGTGGATGCTGAAAGGGAGGGTGAACTAGGTATGACCCGGGTTATTTCCACTGTCTCACACTTGCCATCTCCAGAATTTAAGTTTTAGGAAGACCTGATTCAGAGGCTGTATCCTTAACTCCATTCTCAATAGCTGCTTATGCACCTTTCTTCCAAGAATTTGTCCAATTTTTTTTTGAATCTGGCTAAACTGTCAGCTTCCACAACACCTTGCAACAATGAATTCAAGACTTTAATTACACACTATGTGAAAAAGAATTTCCTTCTGTTAGTTTTAAGCCTGCTACCTATAAGTCTCTTTTTGTGCCTCCTAGTTTTTGTATCGCAAGACACAGTGGCTATGTCTACATGAAATGCTACAGCACAGTCGCCACCGTGCATTTATTTAGTACTTGTTTATACTAAATAAACAAGTAAAGACAAGTACTAAATAAATGTGCAGTAATCAGAGTTACTGTGCAGTTGCATCAGCAAACACCTTTTTTTGTGACACTACTGTGCCATAGTTTAATACTACTGCACAGTAGCATCATGTCACAGTTTTTGCCATATGATGCTACTGCTCAGTAGTATCAGGCTACTACATAGTCAGCAACTCTTGTAGACTAATCTCTATTTACTTTCTCTTTGCTGTTTAGTATTTTGTAAACCCTCATCCATCCATTCATGTATGTATGTATGTATCTATCTATCAATCATAAGATTTTCTCCAATGTCTGAACACCACTGCCACTTAGAGACAAAGATAAAGACCATATGCTTTATTAACTTTTATAGAGTCCCTGCTTTTCTCTCATTTTGGAGTCAAAACTCTATTTTTTGGAGTCTAGCGTTTGTTTTTTTATTTGATTGGTTGTTGGGGATTAGGAACAAAAGGGAGGATCCATATTGGGAATGTCACTGTAGTTAGAAAGGCCTTCTCAAAGAGGGAAGTTTTGTAATGCTCCCTGAAACAGTTCCAGTTAGAATTCTGGATCCACCTGAAGATCATTCCACATTGGGATTCTACCTAAATGATCTAAACACAGTTTGCAATACCCATGATTGCCTGAAGCCAGGCTTGAACTTGGGCCCTTTGCCAAAACTACAGGTCCCATCCTTGTTGTTCCTGCTTAATTTCATGCAGTGACTGCAGTATTGGCACAGGCACAGAAGCAGGGGAGACATGGCATTCTGTAGAGGTGCAGTGGTGCCACGTAGGTCTCATGTATTCTGAGGATCGATTTTGTAGCCGTGTTGGTCTGAGAAAAAGAGATACACAAAGCTCTTGGGTCAGAGGCGATATCTTTTATTAGACCAACTAAATAGTAGCAAAAAAATTCCTTTCTTCACAAGCTTTTGGGCACATAGACCCTTCATCAGGTTGAGAAGAAGGCAAAGACTGTAAAGTCCTCCTAGGTAGAAAAATTCCACTTTTCACGGGGAGGTAGAGGCTGGAAGTGTATTCCTCTGGCAATCTGAGAGTCCTTTTGTGAGCGAGGCTCTGTGATGTGCAGATTAGGGTGTCATCTTCTCTGGAGGTGTCCAATGTCAGAGGCAGCCAAGGAGGTGAAAAAATCTTTCTTGTTTAGCACTGAAACTTATTTTTCCAAATGGCTAAAATATGCTACCTTCCATTTTTCAGGGATCTATTTTGTACCCATGTTGGTCTGAGAAAAAGAAATATGCAAAGCTCTTGGGTCAGACACAATCTGTTTTATTACACCAAATAAATAGTAGCATAAAATGGAGTTTATTTTCTACCTAGGAGTACTTTTACAATCTTTGACTTCTCAGTCTGGTGTATGTGCCTGAAAGTTTGCAAAAAAGGGAATTTTTCTGCTCCTATTTAGCTGGTCTAATAAAAGATATCGCCTCTGACCCAAGAGCTTTGTGTATCTCATGTATTCTGAGGAATTGTCATTAGCCCTCACACAGTAAGCTTCTCCAACCACATTTGTTGGAAGCCTTCTGAAGATGTGGTGACTGATCCTTTATTCCTTGTCCCTGCCATAGTCATTTGCTTGAGTGCCAAGTGAGTGTAAAATGCTATCATATCTATTTCTCACCCATTTTGCAATGACGTAAATAACTATAAACTCCATGAAGCAGGCACATGTTTTGTTGTGTCTGGGCATGCTACAAGCAACTCAAAATAATACTTGTTCTTAGCTTGTAACTTTATAATGGCACTGCAAACAAGAAGTGCTGGGCAAACTAGCTTGCAGGCTAAAAAGATTCCTTTTCAGCCTTGTCCCGGGGGGCAACATGCTTGTATCACTTTTACCACTTTTGCCGTATGCAGAGATAAGGACACGTGAAATAGAATTGGTAGCAAAGGTGTTCTACCATGTGCCAGTGACCCCTGGGACAAGCCTAAAATTATATATTACTCCTTTCCAGTGTAGATAAGTCTATACGCTCTACAGCAGACAGCACTTCTCATACCACATCTTTACACTGGCAGCGTTCCCTGTGTGCAATAGGGGCTTCTGGGTCAGTATCCCAATCCAATTGAACACAAAGCTTTTCAACCATTAAAAGTATCCTTGGGGACTCATTTCCTCTGAGGAAGTGAAGAGAAGATGGTGGACTGCTGGTGTTCGTGGCTCCTGGGATGTAAGGCCCTGTGGGAACTGCACATCTCCCGTACATGTCAAGTGACTGGGGGCTGCCTGATATTTCACTGCAGCTGGGAGGCTGCTCTGGTTTAAGGCTACTTTGCCAAGTGGGAGAAAAACATTCTTCATGTCTAAACAAAGAAAGTGCAGCTGGCTTCTTTAGGCACAATGCAGCCTTTCACATTTCCAGCTTTGTTGGATTCTTACCTGGCAATCCAAGTGTGCGCACTTTGCACATAAGTGTGGGACAACTGCAGAAGGGAGGAAAGAGAATCTAGGAAAGTGCAAAGGGAGCTTAACATGGTTTGACTCACTTCTTTTCTCCCTGCAATAACACGTTACTCCAACTTAGACCAGCTTGTCGGGATTCTGATCTTGCTTCACAAATGCTCATGGGTGAGACTACACTTTAGAATAAGACCGTGTTAGCAGGTACAACTTGAGGGATCACACATTAAGGCTCATTAACAAGTGCCGAATGCTTTTTAGGCATCTTAAAA
This sequence comes from Caiman crocodilus, assembly GCA_030014935.1. Classification (NCBI taxonomy): domain Eukaryota; kingdom Metazoa; phylum Chordata; order Crocodylia; family Alligatoridae; genus Caiman; species Caiman crocodilus. The sequence goes on along the minus strand of JAGPOW010003648.1, from coordinate 113,521,535 downwards.
TTATGCCATTTCAGGTGAGGATTTCCTTTGAGCTGTGCTATCTGACTCAATTTAAGTTAACTTCTGGGTGTCCACCTGAGATAAAACCACTGATTTTTAGTCCCCCAGTATCCCAGGAGGTACTGCTCCCAGGTGGACTAGCTACCATCTACAGCCAGGGCCAAGCAGGCATGGGCGAACTTGGCAGCCGCCAGAGGCCTGGACAGAAAGGGTGCCCCAAAATGGTAATTTTTTAATGATTATTATCACTATCTCTGGTGAAGAGGGGCTCAATACTAACAGTTCACCCAAGGCTGCCAGGAGTCTAAGTACTGTGCTGTCTACAGTCCTGGACTGACAGGTAGGAACAGCCAGGCAGCAAATGGATAGAGATAGGGTGATTAGGGAGAGAGGGAAAAGGATTGAAGCAGGGGAGGGGAACCAAGGGGAGTGGGGCATGGGAAGGAGGTGAGGGATGGCAGGATTGAAATAGGGAAGACAGAATGGGCAGAGGGAAGGGGGAAGGGTGGGTGCATGGAGAGCTTTCATCTCTGGCCCCCAAATTTTATCCCATCCCCAAATTATTCCCTCCACCCCTGGATCACTCCCATGCCACCCCACTCAGCCCAAGAGCAACAGAGGCACTAGTGGTAGGGGTTCCCTCTCCTTGCCTGCTTCTGGGGCGCCTGCAGAACACATCAATGCTGCATGCCCAGATCCAGCCCCTGCTCAGCCCTGCAACTGAAGTGGGAGTAGGGGAGAAGGGGACAGGGCGGGGGGGAAGGAGCTGGTGGGCATCTGCGTGGCCCAGCAGAAACTGGATCTGGATACATGGGAGGGTATGGACTATTGGGAGCCGAGGAGCAGACAGTGAGGGGGAGCCCCCCATTGCTGCTGCTTCCACTGCTCTTGGGCTGATTGGGGTGCTAGGGCTCTGATATGGAGGTGGAGGGGCCATTTAAGGGTGGGGGGGATCTGGGAGATGATGGGCAGTGGCGTGATTTGGGAGACAGAGGGAGTGATCCAAGTGGCACATAAGGCCCTTCCCCAATGTAATCATGATTGGAATATGGCTCACCTGCTTACCACTATGTAGCTCTCATGTCACTTTTGGGTTTGGCCTACTGGCTAGGACTGAGCCACAGGGAGCCTCCCTTGGGGAAACAGCTAGAAGTGGAGGAAGTCAAGGAAACCCCTTGACTCCCTACGGAAGCTCAGATTAAACTATCCAACAGTCTGTCCTAACTTATGCCTTCCTCCACCCCCTGAGCACTAGTAACACCCATGATTTCTTACCCATGGTGAAGGGAATGTGAGAAGAACAGAAAGGTGATCTGAGACAGTTTCATGGGTGTCTGATTTACAGCCTTCCCACACCACCTCTGAATTTGCCCCGCTGGCTCACTTCCTACTTTATCCTTGCAGGGAACCCAGCCTCTTTGCTTCAAAGCTTTACAGTCATACAGAGTTATCTAAGAGGTGTCTTACAGGAATAAAAACACAGGGGACCCGAGGTCCATGTGAATTTTTACTGGACACTGGATTGCCTCATTAAAGCCAACTTCCAATGCAGTTACCTAAAAGGTTAGATAAATAGAGTCATTCAGAGATGAAAAGATGTAGTAGTGGTGAATATTGGCACACGGGGGACTGTCCCCACCTTTGCCTACTGTAGAAATGTTTAATATTGAGCACTAAAAGCAAGGCAATTTAGTTTATTCATCCATTCACACATTCTCTCTCTTGCATTTTCACTCTTTCATACAGTTAAGGCAGCAACATTTCCCAAAGGTGTAGGTCAAGTGCCCACCCCCACTGCCTCAGCTCTAGGAACATACCTGGAGATTTGGGGCTGAGGCAGGATAGTAAAATTCAACCCAGATGAACACCACCACAGAAATGTAGAATGGCCTGCACTTACTCCTCATAGTAGTAGCAGCCAAGCGTGCCATGGCAATCAGCCAATCTATGACACTGGCTGGTAGCCAACTTGATTTATTTTTGGCAGCCTTATGTTGTAGAGCACTGTGCCAGTGTTCGATCATGGAAACAATACGAGACGGACTCTGAAAGCCAGAGGGATGACTTCAAGGAGAAAGAGACCAATGGAGCTGCAAAAGGATCCGTCTCTGTGTTGGTAGGAGCACTGAAATGCCTCTTTTTTCATGGATGACCAAACCATTTAACTAGCAATGCTAGTTAAAAGATCATCATGGAAGGGGGCAGGAGAGGAGGGGGGGCATTGTAACAGTCTATGCAGTCTATGAAAGGGGTAGACACCAGCGAAGAAGTAGAACTATTTACAGTAGCACAAGGGATTAGTAGCATGCAAATAAGGAAAACTTAGGCTGCATATCAGGAAACATTTCCTAGCTACAAGATCTATTAAACAATGCAGTCGCCTTGCAGCAGCCTCTGTGCAGCGGAAGCCATTTCAAACAAGACTGGGCAAAGCGTATGGAACATTGCAGAGAACAATCCAACATCCTTTGGGAGAGGTACAGGAAGGAATAATGGGTATTTTTGTTCCTGTCTGATGTCTGTGGTTCTGAGATTCTCCGCGGCTCTCTGAGTTTGCGATTGGATGAGCTGATCAAAGAGTGGGAAAGGGTATTTTCAATCGATATTCATTAACATTCCAGAAGGGATTTCAGTTGACTACAGTCACAAGTCTTCCATGTTTGCTTTTTTCAAATGTCCAAGAGTGAGTGTTGCTAGCCTGAATACTGAATGTATGAGACTAAAGAGTGAATGTCGGCCTGGAATAGTCAGATCATCTTTGGAAGCTAATTTTGGAAAGATTATGTCTAATGCTTTATTTGGTGGAGTGGTTACTGACTCACATAAGTTATAGTTTGTAGTGCAAATGTGTACTGTATAGCAAAGCTCAAAAGTCTTACGATCTGCAGAGCAAGAAACATTTGCTGAAGAAATCTGCAAATAATTTTAAATGCTAAATAAATGCGGGAGTGTTGTAAAGTGTTCTCTGGCAATGACGGAACAAAACAAGGTACAATTAAGTAAATAAAATATTCATTGTAACAAATTACTTAGCTTTGATCATCACAATGGAGCTGGTGGATGCAGGTTCTTACTACTAAAGAGGCAGATAATAGCTGGTTTAAGTGCTTGTCAACACTGGAACATTCATTTGGATTAAGGTAAGGAATGAATTTAAAACACAATGACTATTCCTTCCAAGGAATAAGGCATTATTGCTCTAGAATAAAAACATCCATTTAGGTTGTTAATCAGGGATAATGATTCCAGGCAAAACAGAAGCCCCTTGCAGACAAATCCTGTAGGGCCTGGCGCTCTAGCGTGTAGCATCTTGTGTTGGCATTTATACCTGACAGGGCAAACATAAAACGCTGTCAGATCAGAAGTCTCTGATCAAGCTTGCCAGCGACAGCATTTTACACCCAGTTTGTTCTTACTTCGTAGAGGTGTAAATGACAACCAAAGGGGCAAAGCAATAGAGATGAAGGAAATGCTTACATTGCTGGGGTTTCTGACCCTTTACAGAATTAAGGTGGCCCAGCCCACTTCTGTGGACACAGCTTTGCGGGCAGAAACAATTTTTTGCCACCCGATTTATACTAGTTCCCCTGATTGTAGGATACACTGAAGGCAGAAGCTGGGTCCATGCTGATTTTTCCAGCAGAACTACATCAATTATGAAACATGATACTTTCATGTTCCTAGACAGCACAGCTCAGCCTGCAGAACTGTGTCATGCCAACAAGCACTCGGGCCCTAATGAGTCAAGGTTGGAGGTATGAATTCAGCAGCTGTCTCTTTGTAGGTTCCAGGGGAATGAAGTTAAAAAAAATCCTTTGCAATATATTCTCATCATAGATCTGGATTCTGAATCTCGTTACACTTCAAAGATGTCCACCACTGGACTGACCCCTGTGTCTACAGCTTCCCTTACAAAGCTTCTGCCTGGGAGCCCCCTGCACTTCTTACCAAATCTTGCTACACAGTGCCTGAACATCAGCAGAGGGTGCATTGGCACTATATGAGAGTCCAATGCTAGCTGTAAAGTTTAGAAAGTTTAGTGAAAGCAAGCGGGTGGCCGTTGGTTCTTGGAAGAGAGCGGTATTGCAACAAGTGAAGCTGGAGGGAATACACTGCCAGCAACCTTAGCTGTGGCAAGGCTTCAGCCATTTGCAGAAGGATGTTTGACTCACCTTCGATTATCAGGTCCCCTGAGACACTGTCAGCTATTTTCCCAATATGCTGGAGAAATCCCCCTTTAGGTTATCAACTGATCTATGAACTGGGAAACCAGACCTGGTTCTTCACCTTCTGCCAGTCTCATGGAATACCTGAGTCAGAGGAGGATTTGGATCATCACCTTAACCCCTTAATTTTGCAAGAGGACGTTAAGGACCCAGAACATACAGGTCCTTGTGATTCTGTTGCATTGTATAGCCACCCCTAGTGGTTAAAAACTCTTGGTGGTTTGTAAACACATCTGCCATGAGCAATAACTTAAGCGAAGTTATGGACAGACTTAGACTGAAGAAATATTGCAAGCACACGTTTGGACCCCTGATTAATTTTCAGCATCCCCACCCACAGTGCCACCAGGATGTTTGCATCTATCTTCCCACGTCTGGTCCTTTTACTGCACAGGTAAGACCCCAGTGATATATGTATAACAGCAGCTGACAGTTCTGGATATTGTTGTCAAGGAATAATGGGACCAGAGGATCATGCAGAACAGTTTGAAAAGAGAGCTAGGAGAGCCATTTTGTATAAAATGGCAAGTCCGACTAATCCACTGGTGCTTCCATCGCAGCCTAGATGCAAACTGTACCAGAAATGTTGTGAATGAATAGACATGAGACAGAGAGAAACCAGGCTTCTCCTAGTTCTGCCTATTGGAAATGCTAAGTTGTCTCCCAAAGTATGTAAGAAAACTCTCTCTCATGAGATTTCCAGCCCTACTTGCAGATTCCATGATCTGCCATCCTCTCTGCTACACCACCACCAAAACATTGGAGTTACAAGCGTGTTTCAAACGGTTTCAGATGTATGTCTAGAACAGACACAAAATGATGGGAGCTCCTCTAGATTTACCCTTCCAAACTTTTTGATGTCCACCCATCACTGCTCCAAACGGACAGTCTCTTCGCTCAGAGAAACAAGCCATTCATGGTGTGAAGGATGTAAGTCATATTTCTGCCAGCTTAGAAAAGTCCCTTGGGAGGGGCATAAACATGCAAATCTCTCTCATTTTCCCCTGAAACGCAAAGAGATGACTAGATGGGTCATCTCCCCAACTCACCAATTTCTTCCCCAAACATGGAAAACACAGAGATTCATAGAGGGGCCCAGGTGGGCAAAGTGGGACAGGACATTTCAGGTTCCACGTGGCAAGAAGCACCTTCCCCCTCGTGTTCACTCACCTGTCTTCTCTTCGGTTTGGCTGCTCTCCACCGTCTCCGTTGGGGGATCCGCTGTTGCCTTGGCAGTAGCATCCTCTGCAGCAGTGGGGGTGACAGCAGTGGTGACAGCAGCAGGCACATCGGCTTGTTTAGGCTCCTCTTTGTCTTGGGCTTCATCAGCCTTCAAGGACGGCGAGTTATCAGTGGAAGCTTTAGTGGCACTTTCCGTTTCAGCGGCAGCAGGAGTGGGCTTCTCCTCTGAGGAAGCAGCAGGAGTGGTGGCCTTCAGGGCTGGCTGCTCTGAGCTGGCATCCGTAGCTCCCTCCCCTTTCTTCTCCTCTACGGGGGCGCTGCCATCTTTGCTGCCCTCCTCAGGCTGGGCGCTGTCAGAGGGAGCAGCTTCTGTGGCAGAGGGGGCGTCACTCTCTTTGTTCTCTGCCACGCCATCAGTGGGAGCATCATCCTTCTTGTCGGCAGTCTCAGCATCAGCAGCCTGGGCATCTCCCTTCTTCTCTCCCTTGAGCTTTTTCCTTGTTATGTGTCCGCGGAAGCTGGCCTGGATTTTAGTGGCTGCCTTATGAGCTTTATCTTCTGGTTTGATGCCATCTTGCTCAATCTTTTGGTCCGCGTCCTCATTTTTTTCAACCTTTAAGAAGAAAGGAGGAGAGGAAAGAAAAGAGGACAATAAAATATTTTCCACGTGAGGCTAAAACAACTTGTTGCATCAGTGGCACATCTCTGCCTTCTGCAGTTTTTGATGGAAAGATGTGAAAGGCGATAGGCTTTCATTCACCCAAACCCTGAATTATTTATTCAGCTTCTATTTGAATTGATTTTCTTTTCATTTTCAAACCTTTCATTTAAAAAAAAAAAAAAATCAGAAGATGAGTTTTTTTAAAGATGTGATTTAAAGTTGCTCGCTCTCCCTGTCTCTCTCTTTTTTTTTTTTTGGTTGAAAAAAAAAAACGTTGATCAAAAAATTTAGCAACGGTCTATATAGAACACCTATAGTGGCTCCAGCCCCATCCCCGGACCTCAACGTGAGAGCACAGCCTTGGAAAAAGGAGTGTAGCGACACTCCAACATGCTGGAAATACCCCGCTACCACAGGAACCTCCCTGGGGCTACTGGCACGTGGTACTTGATTAACACACTCCTCCAAGTGCCCTAATTTCTGCTGAATCTCTCTTGGCATAGTCACAGGCCTGGAAGGGTTGCAACTTATATATGCTGTTGTATCCCTCTTAGTTATGCCCAATCACTTTTTGGCTTTAGAAAAAGCTGGCAGGCTTGCCTTTATTTTCATGTGATTTTTTTTCAAAGGATTTTGATATACACTTCTCCCCCCCCCCCCCCCCGTAAATTTATTTTCATTCTCAATTTAGTTCCACTGTCTTTTCCAATCTACCCTCCTACTGTTCTCAAAAAAAAAGATACCCAGTTCCAGGATACGTCTGTACCGGTCCTTGGCATTAGCAACATTGTGGCTTATGCCATTGGCATCTTTTGGCTTGGGGAACCCAATTGAAGGGTGATATCACCAGCTGTTCCACTGCACATGCACACTGTTACAGTCAGACACATACACTCCCTTCCACACACATTCGAACAGTATTCAAACCTATAATTATCCCAACTTGCTTTTTCCCTGACTCATCTGCTTATGCCTCCATTGAGAGAATTGCAGGTAGATTTTTCACTGCTTTGCAGAAGGCCGCCAAGAGGTCTGTGCATCATTTATGGTACGTTTCATCAACTTGCCAGGCACACCAGCCTTGTCTGCCACAGACAGTAGCAGACCTTGGGGTGGGCAAGCAGGGCACGGGCTCTGGGTGCCTACTTAAAGGGGAAGCCAAAATGGCAGGTCCCTGGGAATCCATGGTGCCACAACTGCCCCGCAATGTGGCTATAGCAGCAGCAGCCAGGTGATGAGACTCCACACTGCTATAGCAACTGGAGTTGGGCAGACCACTCCATCCCCACAGTAGCTGCGGACCTTGAGTCCCCAAGGCAGGGAGGGCTGACCATCTCCTTCTCTCTGACACTTTGCACACCCAGCAGGGTTTTGCTCAGGGCCTGCCTCCTTCCCACACACAGGGTTGTGTAGTGTAAAACCTGCTAGTTAGCACAGGCTGCAAGAGAAGTGGATTTCACACCGTAAAGCCCAGATTGACTCTGTAGTACACACTCTGCTTCCACTGATAATGCACCAGCACTCGAGTAACAGGTTGATTGCATATTGATAAAGGGCTACTTTCCTATTCATTTTCCCATGCAGCGGTTTTCAAAAGGGCTATTCAAAAGCAGAGGCAAACTAATAATGCACAGGACTCTTCAAGGTCTGCACCTGTCTTCTGATGCTGGTTCAGGGAGACAGGGTGCATTTGTCCATATTAACATAATGACCCCACAGACCAGCACTCTTGAGAAATACCAGAGCTGGAAGAGCAAGCAGAGGATGATGCAGAAGGCATATAGTTAAATGGACTTCACTCATTGTGCAACGGGGGAAAGGGGGACTAAAGCTAGAGGAATTATCAGTATGCAAGAGAGAACAAGAATGGACCAGGCCTGCAGTCCCTGCTACACCCTACATGTATTACACTTTTCATTGGTAAATTGCAGAATAAATTTAGACTAGCCACACATACAAACTAATTATCACGTGATAAAAATGGCTATCCAGCTATAAAAAGAGCCAACCAGCTATAAAGTTAGTGCTCGAAAATGTATAACAATTTTATAGCTGGTATCTATGCAGCTTTTATTTGAATATGGTGCAGGGCTCAATGAGAACCAGGACAAGACTGTGCCTACAGCACAATGTGAGAGTGAGTGTGGAAGTGACCATGCTCACAGGAAAATTTGGGAGTGAGCACCAGAGTGGCCACACTCACAGCAGCGCGGGAGAATGAGCCAAGTGATTGACACTACTCACAAGAGCATTCGAGAGTGAGTACAGCCGCGATCTCACGTGCATCGGTACGTGAAAGAGCTTGGAGGTGACCACATGCACACCAGCGCGTGAGAGTAAGTCTGAGAGCACTCAGCGTGCAGCAATCTATAGGAATGAGCCTACACAGCACCATGCTGGCATCTACACATAAGCATGAACCTGGTGAAGGACAAAGCCTGCACTGACATGTAGAAATATGCAAGGTATGACCACACCCATGTTAACCTGTGAAAATAGCCATCATGATGACATCAGAGTGCAACAAAGTGCAAGAGTAAGCATTAGGGCAGTGTATCTGTACCAGGGTGTGTCAGGGCTAGAAATCAGTTTTAGCTCTGATGGCCACAGGGCAGAGGAATGAAAAGGTGGCTTCAGGCCAGCCACACTGAGTATAACCAAGGTACAGCTCTCAGTGTCCAGATGTTCCCCAATACACTGGGGACAGCAACAGTATAGTTACTCCTTGGGTAAAGGAAAGGATTAACTGTGTGGTCATCTCCTGCATGTCTTCTTTCTACTTGCCCTAAGTGTTGTACAGAAATGCCCTGTACACTTTCAAATAAAAATACTCATTGTGCCTAGGTAAAGCATCCTAAACCAGATGCTTCTTCAGCTTTTGCCCAGTTACCCCATCATATAAATTGTGCCACCCCTCTAATGCTAACTGCTTTCTGTAGCCTAGCACAGGGGAAGCTAACCTGTGGCATGCAGGGGAAGCCTCTATAGGCTAGGGACAGATATTCAAAAAGCCTAAGCCTGAATTCATTCAAACTTTGCAGGTTAGTTTAACCTGGCTAGGTTGAATCAGTTTGTAAATGTACAGACATCCCAGAACTGCAGGCACATGCCTGCAGTGGCTCAGGCTAGAAGCAGGGGTGCTAAAGCAGCTCTGCCTTCCCTTTTGCAGAAAGCTGAGGGCACGGTGTGGCCAGGACCCACAGGATAGTGCTACTGGGGAGCAACACCAGCTCCCACTCAAATCAGTTAATTCTGATGCTACATTCAACCAGGTTTAACTCAAACCAGTTTCAGTCATTTTCAAACTGGTTTATGTGCACTGAATATCTGTTCTGTTACAGGTTTAAACCAGTTTCTGATCACTTGAACAGGTTTATGTGTAATGCCTGTCCCTAGTTTGGCAGGTGATAGATGGCAGAGTGGGGAACAGGCAGAAGAGCAGCAGGACAGGCATGGAGCAGAAAGCAGAACAGCAGACTGGGAAGAGGAAGGTGATTGGAGTACCACTTGGAGACAGCGTAAGTTAGGCCTGTGCAGAGTGGCAAGTATTCGCTTCGGATTTAGATTCAGGCTACCTGGAGGGACAGCGATTCGATTTGGAGATTTGAATTACTGTCCCAATTCAATTCAGCCAAATCAAATCCAAAGATTTGGTACCACTTCGGATATTCAGCCATAGACTAAACAGGCAGCAGTCCTCACCACACTGGATACAGCTGCCTCCAGCTGGTAAGTCTGTTGTGGTGGGCAGAGGGGGAGGGAAAGGGGGGAGTGCAATGCAGGCATGGCTTGCTCCGGGAAGAAGGGGGCAAGCAGCAGCAGGGCATAGTTCCCACTCCTAGAGCTGCTGCACCTGCCTCCCGCACCCCCCTGCCCTGGCTGGGCAAGCTGCAGCATGGCATAGCCCGCCGCTTGCCCAGGCAAGATGGGAGTCATGCATGGGATGTTGGTGCTGCTGCTGCTTGCCCAGCTGGGGCAGGGGAGCACAGGAGGCAGGCGCTGCCACCTGTGCCCAGCCGGGGCAGGGAGGGGGGAGCAGGATGTGGGTGCTGTAGCCACTTGCCCAGCCAGGGCAGGGGGGTGCAGGCGCTGCCACCACTTGCCCGCATCCTGCACCCCCACAATGCCCAACTGGGCAAGCAGCAGCAGAGCATTGCCCCCACTCCTCGTGCTGTATGCCCACATCCCATGCCCCCCCACCCCAACTGGGCAGCTTGTCCCAGCCCCAGCCTCAATCCCTTCTTCACTGTGGGGGCATTGATCTGCCCTCCCTCCCTGCATGCCCCTTCCCTCCACCTACCACAACAGACTTACCAGCTGGAGGCAGGCATGTCCCGTGTCCTCAAGGACCACCGCCTGTTTAATCTACTGCTGAATCTTCAAATCAGGCCAGATCTTTTCCAAATCGATTCAGAGGCTTCTGATTCATTTCAGACCTTTTAATTAGTCTCCCGATTCAATTTTGATTCAGCGATTCAGCCGCTGAATCGGGCCAAATCGACTCTGAATCGAATCAGCTACCGAAGCTTCACACATCCCCAGTGTAAGGCTAATTTTTGGCACACCTGCCAAAAAGATGGTCTCCTGCTGGCCTACCAGAAGCCATTAGCTGAATGAACTACAGAGACAACTACCCTTTCAGTCCTAGAGGAGCGCCCCTCCAAATCTGTGATTGAAGTACACTGGAGAGGACTTACCTTCTTGCTGTTTAGGCTAATGGATAAAGAGATACCTGATGTCCCAGGCTGAGCCAAGCACCACTTGCTAGCACTTTCTCTTGGCATGGTGTTAAAATGCTCTCTCAACCTGACCATGATGACATCATGGTACTCATGTCCTTCCTGTGATGATCTCATCTGGCTTGATTCACTCACAGGTGTGAAGGGTTTGGGGCTATAAATTCTGTAACTCTGCTGAAGCCAGTCCAGAATAATGATCTGTTAAACTTCTACAGCATTCAAAAGCATTTCACAAAGCAAGTATGTACAGCACCTTAGGCATGCATCTACTTCTAGGGTGAGCAGCCAGCAATAGTATGCTGCATAACTACAAGTAGGTTTGGGAGGAATTTTGGCCAAGAAAACCGCTGTTCTCATAAAAGACACACAGAATCCTTATTGGCAGCTTACACACAAAGCAGACAATGTCATAATTATGAAAGTGAAGGCAGAAATATTTTATGCATAGTGAACTGCCTGGAAAGCAGCTTATCTGCCAAGGAACGATGACCAGTTGTGTCGATCTTGCCATGCCAGGATCTGGTGGCTTCTACAATCTAGCTATCTATGAATCCATCCATCCATTAATTCATCTGCGGATCCTTCATAGGAAAGCAGGGCTGGAAGTGTGCTACAGAAGCACTTGAATCCATCGTCCAAGTCATTAATAAAGATATTAAACAATCCAGACCTAGGACAGACCCCTAGCAAACTTCACTTTATACCTCCTCCCAATTAGACATTGAGCCATTGATAACTACTCATTGATGACTAGACATTAAGCACAATGATCCAATCAGTTATGTATCCACCTCATGGTACTTTCATCTAGTCTGTACTTCCTTCCCTTGTCACTGACAATTTATGGGAGACAGTATCCATCCTTCAGTCCACTATTCTATTCATAATATATAAGTACTAGCTTCACGACCTCTTCGCTATTAATAATAATTTACCATTATTTATTATTTGTATTATGATAGCATCAGCTGGAGAAATCTCACTTTCCTCTGCTTTGCAGAGTTGTCTCTTGCTCCTCCCATCTCCCAAGGAATAATTTTTTGCTAGGAATCCACAAGGTGCCCTTATGCCTTACAGCCTCATCACGTATCCTGTAAGGCTGGAAGAGTCATGGGGGAGGTGACAAAAAGATGCCTCCTCTGTATTTCAAGAACACTGTATGTGATAACAGGGCTGTGAAGAATGAAAGAGAGAGAGAGAGGAGGAGGAGGAGGAGGAGGATGAATGCCTCCCTTCTTGCATCTTAGCTGTCCAAGTGTCCCTTGCAATGCTGAGTCCAGACTTAGCTTCTCCCCTGATGTTGATTCTGGTGGGACTGACTCCATAGAAGGTGGGGGAAAACATAATTGGGGGGCTGACCCCCACCTCTCCCTCCTGCAGGGCTGTTGTGAGGCCAGCACACGTTGGAGCCACACAGAGCTGAGCGTATGTGGGGCGCTGGCCTGGCTGCACGCTGAACAGTGCGGGGTGCTACTGGATGGTGGCACTATGCCATCATGAAATCAGTTTGGCGGGGAGCTAAGCCCCATTACCTATCAGCCCTGAGAGAGCAGAGACCCAGAACCAGACAGGAAGAAAGACAATTTTTTTCCAGGACTGTTCAGTGAGTCGGATGCTGGGATGGAGAGGTTTTGAATGTTTCTACTGCTCCTGCTAGGAGAAAAGTCATCATTTGCAATCCTCCAGAGGGCCCACTGGCCCACCCAGGTTATCTCTGTTCCTCTCCTCCAAGTGGCCCCTCTTCCCCACAATTGCTGGAAGGTGGGTACCTCCCTACCTTTTATGCCCCCCTACCCCCGGACTACACTTCCATATACCAGTGATATTATACGTGGATTCTGGTCCTGTTTGTCTTGGATTACCTTAATTTAAGCTAGGGTTCTTATCTTTCAGGTTCTGAGGCTCTGACCACTAGACCTGGGGAATCCATCTGTTGTATCTAAATAGCTTTGAAGTACAACAACCACGATATAAAACACAGGCCAGGGTCTGCAGTGAACTTGTGGAAGAGGCCACAAATATTGATGGAATCATTTTGCGGGGCGGGAAACTCTACCCTTCTTTGAGCTCCCATGCTCCTTGCCCTCCTTCCTTTTCCAGAGACACAGAGCCCTCATGTGAAGAAGGAATCACAGTTCTCTATTAGCTTGGAAATCTCTCTGGGAGATGCCACAGGGAACGTAGCTAGACCAGATCAGCTATTTTCCTCCGGTATTTGGAGGAAGCTTGGGAGAAGCTCCCCAGGTGCTTTCCATGCTCTCCAATTCTGACTCCTGACGTCTGATCTGGAGAACAATGTGTCCGATCAACCACAGGCCGATAGGAAGCGTCAGGAGCCTCCACTTTATGTGTATGGGCAACAGCTGGGTAACTATGTGAAGGAAGAAAGGAAGAAACTGCAGTGGAAAAAAAGTATCAGAGTACCTGAGATCCTGCCACTAAGGAGAGAAATGTATTCAAAAAGACACTTCCAGCTGCCTCTTCAACAGGAGTGAAGCGTGGACAGATGAGAGAGAGAAAAGACGTTCACACCTTCGGAAGTGAGGAAGCAATTTAGCACCAAGAACAGCTTTGCTTAACCCAGTTAAATGGTGCGAAGACACCCGGATAGAGGAGAGCACCTCCCAGCTCAACCTGTCTGCCATGTGGGGAAACAAGAACATTTCCTCTCTCCTGGAGTAGTACGTGTTTCTGTGGGTAAGCAGAATATAAAGAGGGGGGGAAGGCCTACTAATACATCAGACTTACCTCCTCCCCCGCCCAAGGCAGCATTGTTCCTTGTTTTACCTGGAAATGGACACTGTCCTGTCAAGTTTCAAATGTTCCAAGCAATGGGACTTCCATCCTTTCTCCTAGGAGGCTCCCACAGGTGGAAGGACGGAAGCCCCCTCTTCAATCAATTATTTTCCCAAACTTCACTAATTTACCGGTGTGAATCACTCCTGGTAAGTAATCCCTACTTCCTACTCATCCATTTTGCTGCTCTCTACTTCCTTCTGCTTGACAATGGTTCTCCTAATATGGTGGTAAAGAGTAGTACGTCTTCCTCAGAGTCCTGTTGGGTAAGTAGGGAAATGCACTAAGCTGAACCGATCTCAGGGCTAAATAAGCATTGTCCTCTGAAACATTTTTTTCATCTTAAAATAGGATATCCTAAACATGCAGTAGGGAGCCACATCGCTCAGTTGGTAGGGCAGCTAGCTACAGAATAGACCTGGGGTCGCCTCCAAGTGTGGGACCCTTCCAACATGACCCCGAGGCCTACCCAGCTTCCTTTTCAATGGATACCAGGGGTAACAGTAGCCCGAGTGTGGTGCTGACCACACTGCATCCTTCTCATGCTGAAGTTAAACAGTGGATCCCTGCCTCAACAGCCTGTAAATAGGGCACCTTTACCTTTCAAGCACATGTTGCTTGCTTGATGGCCGCTGCAAAGAATTTCATAAGATTTCAGCAGAAAATAGGCTCAGTCCGAATTACGGCTCCCTTGAGGACTAGGTACTCTTGCTTCCAGACTGGGAGAAAGGACAGGTACTAACCTACGACCGTCACGCTTCCAGTACAGTTTCTCGCTGAGCTGGTACGGAGGCCGGGCTGTCACGACTTCCTCAGAAGTCTTTTCCGCAGAGGAAAAATCCTCATTCCCCAGCTGCTCTCGCCCATTCTGCTCCCTGTGAACGCAGAACTGTGTTTCCAAAGGTCTCCCTCAATCTACAGTCCATGATAAGACATACGCCGTTATGCGGTAGACTCCCCCAGTGCTGCTCTGGAAGGATCACGTCGGGTGAGAGAGGAAATCCGTTTCAAAGACCCATCCCATCCACGTCTTCTCCGTTGACGCTGCCCAGGCCGACTACAGCGGAGGACTTTGTGCTAGCGCTGCCCCTCAGCGAGGAACCGGCCCGAGACCCAACAAACTCGTTACACGTAGTAAGCCAGGACAGTGCTAACAGATTTTGTTGACTGCTGTCCGGCCCAAGATTTGTGACCCCAAAGTGTAGCGCAGAATAGATCCAGTCCTGAAGCCGCCTGGCTCCCCACCCCACGCTTGAACCCGCCTGTTAACCTTGCCCTTCCTTGAATGCCTCCTTTAGGCAAGGAGCTGCCACTGCAGTGAAATCATTCAGCCTAACAAGAGGCAACAAGCTCGCAGCCTCCTTCCTGCCTGCCTGCGAGCACAGGGGCTGCGTTTGCTTTATTATCGTTATTATTATTTTAATTCCTGTCACTGGAAATAGGGGCAATTATCTTTGGAGACGGCATTTACAGGTTCGTTAAAACCAAACAAACATCCCCGGCAATTAGGGAATGCGTGGAGCGGATTAATTCCCAGTGGCTTGGGAAGCGGCGAAGGCAAGGGCTCTACCAATGAGCAGGTTCTTCACTCCCGCTGCAGCCGCAGCCCCTGCTGCCTGAGAGAAAGCTCCCCTCCCAGCACCGAGCAGACAGGTGCCGCACCCTTTCTTCCCACTGTCTGGAGAAGCTGCCAGAAGCAAAGCTGGGACCGAAAGGGGATTAGTGTCGCCAGTGCTGAAAACAGCAAGGGGCAGAACGTGGGCCAGGGGCAGCTGGGAAGGGGAGAGAAAGGAAAGCGGGGAGGGGGGGAAGAAGAGGAAACAAGAAGCAAGAGGAGAGGGAATGAAAGAGCAACAGGGAGGAACAAAGGAAGGAGAGACAAAAAAAGGAAAGGAGAAAAGGAAGGTCAGGGAGAGAAAGAAAGTGGTCAAAGCCAAAAGCCAGGATGGGAAAAAGACAAAGGA
This sequence comes from Caiman crocodilus, assembly GCA_030014935.1. Classification (NCBI taxonomy): domain Eukaryota; kingdom Metazoa; phylum Chordata; order Crocodylia; family Alligatoridae; genus Caiman; species Caiman crocodilus. The sequence goes on along the minus strand of JAGPOW010003648.1, from coordinate 113,505,967 downwards.
AAGGAAAGGCAAAGGGAGAGACGCAGTGAGACAGACAGAAGCCAGTCTGACTGACACCCTTGTGAAAGAGATGACAAGATAAGGAGCAAACACCCGAGGGGGCTGGCAGGAGCAGACCTGTGTGCAAACAGACTACAGCTGGTGCAACGGAGGCGATGCCAGTTACGCTTCCCCTGGCACACCCAGCCTTGCTGCCAGGAGGCAGGAACACCATTTGCCTGGATGCTGCAAGCCCCAGGGTCGCAGGGACCCTCCATGTCAGCCCTTCCTTGGGACTGGTGGGGCTTTCCTGGCACGCACAGCCGGCAGCACTGGACCCCAGCGCCGCTTGTACGCTTGACAGGAGTTTTAGCCCCCTAAAATTGAAACCCCGGGTTTTTAACTGCAGTGATTACAAACCCAACATTTCAATGTAGCAGCTTCCATCACTATTAGGACAAAAGGCCCAATCCTTTTTTTTTCACAGAGCCTGCCCACATCTCCAACAGCCGGGAGCAAGCCGCCGGTGGGCCAAGAGGCCCCTGAGCTGTGGGGACCCCAGTCCTTCCCTCTGTGGCAGCAGGAGCCCCTGGGGCTGCCTGGACAGGGCGCTAGCTGCACGGGTGCTGCCGCAGCTCGCAGGCAGCTCCTGCTGGATCCAACTCTGCCGCGAGCCCATGCGGGGGGCAGCACCCAGCGGACTTGCAGAATGCAGGCTTGGGGAAGAGCCGGATCCAGCAGGTGTTGCCTGAGAGCGGGGCAGCACCCGCGCAGCTAGCCCCCTGCCTGGGTGGCCACAGGGGCAGCCACCGCCATGGAGGGCAGGACTGGGGGCCCCCCATGGCTCAGGAGCTGAGTGGCCCCCTGGCAGCTTGCAAAAGGAAAAAAAAAGCCAAAAAAAAGCCCACCAAAAGAGAAAAAAAAAGCGGTGAGGGGCCTGATCCTTTTTTTTTTCCCGGGGAGCCTGCCCACTCTCCTGTGGCTGGGGGGCAAGGTGCTGGTGGGCCCTGAGCTGCCCCGGTCCATCCCTCACAGCACCCCCCAGGCGGCATCTGCCCACTCGCAGCCCACCTGGGCAGTCCCGGGCTGCCTCTGTGAAGGGAAGGACTGCAGCCCAGGGGCCACTTAGCCCACTGGCAGCTCAACCCCTGGCCCGCGGTGGGGGGGGGGACAGGCAGTCTCCATGAGAAAAAAAAGGATCAGGCCCTTTGCCACTTCTGCCTCCAGCCCACCTCTCTCGTGGGGAGAAGGGGAAGAGCTGTCAGAGTCTGCAACTTACACATAGCTACGCTGCAAACCAAACTACGTGCAAATGTGGTTTAGTTTGCAATGTAACAAACTCATTTAAATTGCAAAAAAAAACCCAAAAAAACCCGCACATGTACAGCGTGATGCAATTAAACTGCAAAAATGGCCAATTTTTGTCACATGTACAAGTGCCCCTGGGGACTGAGCCTTGTCAGGAAAGATATTGACTGGGATACTGATGTGTTAATGTATGGCAGGATGGGACTTAGTTTTTCCCTTTCCTCCCCCACCCCAGACAATACACCTGGGATCTGGCCAGTCAGAGCCAGCCTGGGGGCTCTCTTCACAGAGGTGGAAAAAAAGGTAGGTGGAAAGGAGATGGCTTGCTGTGCAGTAAGAGGAATTTAAGGCTTTTGTAAAGCCTGGTCTATTCCCTCTCATCCCAAAATGCTTTAAGGACCAAAAGGTTAGATGCAAGGAATGCTGTGAGGGTAAAGGACAAAGGGGTAGCAGTTGTTCACCGCCAAGCTCAACCATTGAGCCCCGGCTCTTTGGAAAGACAAGAGGGAATATCAGCCAGAGCCAGCAGTGCAATTATCCCTTTTCTGTGCTTAAAGCACGTTGCTCTTTGAGCTGCTTAAATGTCAATTAATGTTAATGCTAGCTAGAGTTTGGAGCAGTTACACCTGAACACTAAAAGCCTTCTTGGATAGTCCCCCACCTGCACAGCTCTGACTTGCCACTAAAGAGCTAGTGGCCAGGGCCAGGACTAGGCATTACAGCTGTGAGTTGCCACTAGAAAGCTGGTGAGCCAGGACAATTGTCTAGCCTTGCTTTAAGTGTGTGTGGGGGGGGGCAGGAACATGAAGCTGGGAGGCAGAGAGTTAGTGGGATGGGGTAGGTAAAGAAATGGGAGGTGGAAAGGAAATGAGGGTGGAAGAAGGTTATTGAAATAAGGAAATCAGCCCCTGAAGGATAAAATAAAAAGAAGTAAACATAGAATGTAAAAAGAAATAAAAAGGAAGTAAGTGAAAGGAGGTCTCATGTTTTAATACATTCGGATTTGGGATGGTGGTGCAGGGGGTCCTGGTTAAGCTTCCCAGGGTGGCTAGGAGGTGCCAGCAGTGAGGGAAGGTGCTTAGGCCCGTCCATGCCCCGTCACCTGGCTAGCTGATATGTGCTCTGCAGGCTGTTTGTATGGGGTTGCAACCTTGGGGGTGTAAATGTCACCCCTCCAGGGGCGGGAGGGGGAGTTGGCTTGGTGTTAGACCTCCTCTCCTCTCCTCTCCCCCCCAGGCCGTAGAGTTCGGGGGTAGCAAGTCTGTCCACACAGAACACGGGGCTGGGAAAGGGGACACTGCATCCTGAGATGCTGGAGGACTGCAATTTGGGCGGCTCACATGTGAGGCATGGTCATACAGTAATGGAGCACAAGCTGGGTAACACAGATCAGAGATAAACCTGCCCTGAATTGGCATCACTTTAAGTCACCTGAAGCGTGCTTGAAACTGGTTTCAGGTGTTAATGTGTGGTCAGTCTAGGGGTTAAGAGCTCCAGGAGCCACTGAAAAGTTATGTGTAGCAAGGCCCTGACAGATTAGCAAAAGGGGAACACAGTGCTTGTCAGTCAGGGGCATAGCTACCAAAATCCTTCCACATACTTCCAGCCCCCAAGTCCTTTGCTCTTCCCTCCCTTCAGCCTCGGAAACCTCTCCTGAGGCTGGCTAAAGCAGAATTTCCACACAGCAACATGGTGCCTCTTTCTTTTTTAAACAGCCTCAGTTGCCACTGCAGCATCTAGCAAACAGAGCAAGAAGATGGGCGTCATCAGTCACACTGCCACTGACTTCCTGTATGGCCTCAGTCATAATACTTCCTCTTTTCGTGTCAAAGATATCAAATATATTAGTTTTGGAATACAGGTGTCCTAGGACAAAGCCTTTTGCTCAAGGATCCTATAGACTATATAGGCTGAGTGTCCCACTAGAATTACCTTGCGAGTGTCAGAGACAATATCTTTTCCTGGGACAATCATGGCCAAGTCAAGTTAACTGCCATTCGTTTCAGGGACAAACTGCATCTGTCAAACATTGTGCTGCTCTTTTTCTGGCCCAGGTTTTGACTCCAATCAATCAGAATGGCCGGTGTGTTTTTAACCTACGGTATACAAGTACCCGGTCTCTGACTGGCCATGCTATGAATGCAGGGTAGATAAGCTCTTGCTTCCAAGGCTCAGAGAGACAAACTGCCGGGATGCATGTGTCAGACTAACCTGACAAGAGAAGTGAAGTTGAACAGGACTTTGGGTGAAGCCTAAGGCACATTTACACCAAAGGCAGGGTAAATAAAACAGAGTCGTTCATTCGAAGAGCAACTGCATCTGTGAGCCACTGGAGATTCGGAGACAAATCCAACACTGCTTGTTGATGGTGGGTACAAGCCCAATGATGTTAATGCCCTTTTATTTCAAAGATGAGTTTGCAGATCTCCAGCAAAGGAAAAGACTAGCAGCCATCACCTCTTTAAGAAAGCATTGGTATATAACAGGAGTGGGCAATTATTTTGTGCAGAGGGCCGCTTACGCAGTTTTGACAAGCTGTTGAGGGCTGCGTGGGTAGCTCTGCCCCTGGCCAGGTGTCCCACCCCCCTGATTGCCTTTTCCCACCCCCTAGCCCCTGACCTTTGCCACCAGAAGTCCCTTCCCTTGCCCCCAGAAGTACTCCTTTCAGCAAGGGGGGTTGCTATCTCGGAACAAGAAAAATACCAAATTATAGTCTAAAAACCAAACCCCCTACTGCAACATTCATTAATTTGATTTAAAAAAAAATGTTTGTCTGTCCTGATTTACATGCGTTTCTGTAGTGTACACAGAGGTGTTTGTATAATAGCTTAAAATGAAGTCTTATGCTTATATACTGTGGGGGGTATGGGGAGTGGGTATAGGTTTGTAGGGGGCCGTGGGTGTGGGGATATGTGGGGTGAGGGAGGGTGGGGGTGTGGGGTGAGAGAGCATGTGCGTGGGTCGGTGTGGATATGTGGGGTACAGGGGTATGGGGTTTGTGTGGGGGCTGTGTGTGGTGGGGAGGGTGGCTGGGGTGTGGGGTCTGCATGTATGGCAGTGCAAGAGTGGTGCGGGTGCATGTGTATGGTGGGGTGTGCGTGTGGGACTCACCTTACAAACACACACACACATAGTCCCTCCCTACACACACACACGCGTGCACACACACTCCCTGGGGTACCAGTGCAGCCTTGTGCTCCCTGGTCTAGCAATGCAGCCAGAAGCCACGTGGTGCTAGAGAAGTGAGGGGGCAGGAAGGCAAGGAAATGGCTGGGGGTAGGGCAGGGCTGGGCTGCTGCATTCCTGCTGAGATAAATTTGACAGGCAGCCAGGAGCAGATAAATATTTTCTAAATGTTTTAGGGGCCCCATGGGCTGACAGAATGGCCTGGCAGACTGCATCTAGCCTGCAGGACATATTTTGCCCACCCCTGGTATACAAACATGTGAACTATCTGACCTTGAATGAAAGTAGTAAAAGAGCATCTATGACCTTTGCTTTTAGCACTTTCCCACCTCACTGACTGCATCCTTGTGACTTTTCCTGTGCAATGCATGAGAATGAGGCACATGACATCAACTAAAGAAGCCAAAGGGATGAAAATTATGGATAGTCACTGCTTGAGAAAAAGGCACTCAGATATTAAGGGTAGTAGGAAAGGAAGTTTGGTGGCATATAAGAAGCTGTTAGACTGGACTAGACTAAACTAGACTAGATGACATCACACAGCAAAGGTTTACTTTTGCTTAAAATTAGGAGAGGAAAGTAATGAGATGTTGCTGACAAAGACTGTCAGACCTGGAGCAGAACACCTGGCAGCATCTCAAATGAGTTCAGGAAAAAACAAAGCTAAGGTACTCCTTCCTATGAAGAAGTCCACCACAGGATACAACACAGACCCATGGGTTGATTGCCTAAGCCTTTTACAGTGCTCCAGAGTTTTAAAAGTGTCATAAAATGCCTGCATCTGGGCACCTGGTGTA
>JAGPOW010003648.1:113458962-113485826 GCA_030014935.1 Caiman crocodilus | reverse complement strand
GTGCAGCACTTTGCATTTCTCCTTGTTGAATTGCATTCTGTTGTTTTCTGCCCACTTGTCCAACCTGTCCAGGTCTGCTTGCACCTGTTCCCTGCCCTCCGGCATGTCCACTTCTCCCCACAGCTTTGTGTCATCCGCAAACTTGGACTGAGTACATTTCACTCCCTCATCTAAGTCGCTGATGAAGACATTAAAGAGTATTGGTCCAAGGACCAAGCCCTGCACACTAACACTGCATGTGTGGACTGACTTAGGACTATTTTTGTCCCAAGTCAGTCCACACACAGCATTAATGAGCTTTAGTGCCTGCACATGTAGATGCTGGCCTATTCCCATTTGCTGAGCAGTAGCTTACTGCGCAGTAATTGTAAGCCGGCATGAATGCACATGTAGACATGCCCTGAGAGGACTAGCTACCTAGTGGAATCCACAGCCCCGATGAAAGGTATTCCTACACAGTATCCCTGGCACTCCCAGAAAGACCATTCTTGAGCACACCCTGCCCACCTGCTTTCAGTCACATGCACCAAACATGGAAATGAGGTATTGAGGCCACTCTGAGGGTGTCCCCCATCATTGCTTTCAAGGCCCTGGAGACAAGAGAGCTTGAGAAAAGCAGTGGGGCTGTCCCTAGTAAGACTTCACTATCTGAGTTATAGGTTTGGCATGTTTAAGCATGAGTAAGTGGTCAGGATTGGCCCAAGAGCAGCCTTCCTCAGGTCTGTGAGACAAGGTATAGCAACACTCTTAGATGCCACAATTCCCAATCTAATGCATGGGAAAGTCATGTACCTAAGAACAAGATTCACAGCAGCCAGCATGCTGTGAGGATACAGTCTGAGCCGGCCAATAGGAAATGCTGAGGAGAGGGTGTATCTGATGTCACACCATCCGTTCTGGGATTTAAGCTCTATGAAGGTTGCAGGGAGCCTTATATCTGCATTGGGGATACACAAGCCAAATCCTCTCCTGGATTTAGGTTCTTTTTTGTTAAATGCAGCAGCAGCCACCAGCTCTTAACGCAGTAATTCAGGGGTTCGCACACCAACCCGGACGTGGGAGATGTGGGTTTGTTTCCTTCCTCACCCTGAGGGGATCAGAAACCAAAATTCTGTCTTCCAGGGGAATGCACTCATCGTTTGACTCTAGGGCATTTGGGGTTGGATGCTCTCAGGACCTCTGTTCAATCTGGTCCATATTGCATGGGATAAATAAATATTAACTGGTCCATGAGAAGATGGGAAGTAAGGGGACAAGAGGGAATACGACTCCCTCACCTAATGTTTAGGGTAAGGAAAGACTTCCATTTCCAATCCTTGTTACAGTGAATACATCGTATAATGTAGTGAAACAGTCATTGATTGGAGCACATATTGGAAGCCAGGTCTTCCCTCTTGAAGTGAGTGTCTCAATTACTAGGCCACAGAGGAAGCTTTCTCTTTAGCATGCTGAATACATAAGTAACACATGCAAAGCTTCAACTGGACGAACTGGGAACACCACGTCTCAGTATACCCTGCACGTTAGGCCACCTTCTGAGAGATATGCGTTCAGCTTCCCTTGGGTAGATGGGTTGCAGGGGGGAATTCAATTTAGTCTCCCACATCCTGGGATTAGCATGTACTTAAGTCCCTACTTATTTAGTAAAGCATTTACGCTCATGTTTAATTCACAAAGACCTCACTGTTATGCCTGTATTTCAGTTCTTTGCTGGATAGAAGGCCATGTTCCTCTCCAAGAATCTCTAATCACTGAGTTGCTTGATAAAAGCGGCCCATACTATCATCACTTTCTATGGCTGTATTTTGGGAGTAAGGCTGATCTGGCAGGTATTCTCTGAAAACGGCTAACAGACTGGACCCAGTGAGTGAAACAAGCAGAAGAACACCTAGTTTGCGGTCCAGATGTGGCAGATGTGGCATAGGTATTTTGAACTCAGGTACCTGAAATGATAGTAAAGCACCTAAGTCCCTTTGTGGATCTCATCTTGGTCAACATAGGGCACGTCTACACATACATTAATGCACTGTAGTTACCACATGGTACGTTTAGTACCTGTAATAACAAGTACTGACTCAGTGCGCAGTAACCAGAAAATAGCACTGGTGCACATTTTTTAAGCGATGTTAATGTGCAGTAGACTGATTCTACTGTGCATTAGTGCAACAGCACGGCTTTTGCCATGATGCACTACTGCACAGTAAAATTAGTCTAGTGCACATATAGCATCTCATGGAGACGCGTCCATAGGGGGTCAAACTAGAGAAAACTGCAGCTGCACAGGCCTTGGAACTACTGGACACAATCAGGACACCATATCATCAAAGATGCAATTCAGCCATCAGATGGAGGATGGTTAATATGGCACAGAACCCTCAGGGGCACTGCAGGCATGGAGCACAGGATTTGCAGATACTATGCACCATGTAGCTGAAGTAGTTGCACGGTTGCCCTGTTTTTCTCCTTAGGTTGGAAGAGGAGGCAGGTTCTGTTTCTTCTGTTTCTTCCTTCACCATCAGCTCCAGTGGAGGCCTTATACAAGCATTTACGCCTGTGCTAAAGTTCCTACTTATGTAGCAAAGTGTGTAAGCTCCTGCTTAACTCACAAAGATGATACTGTTATGCCTGTATTTCAGTTCTTTATAGAATAGAGGGTCACGTTCCTCTCCAAAAAAACAAAGAAACAACCAAGCAAGCAAATGTCATTTAATTAAGTGACTGGGGAAGAAGTGAGTTTTGCCCTTAAATAAGGTCTGAGATGATAGGAAAACTGGCTTGGATAACAAAATCCCATACATGTATCTCCCCTCAGAAACAATAGAAAATCCCAAGTATTAACAATAACAACAGTAAAAACCTTACAATGTGCACCCCTCTCATCTAATGATAGGGTCTTCTTACCATCGTCACCTACTACCCAAGCCCAGCCCAGCCTCAGCTGCTTCCTTTACCTGTTGCTCTCCTCTTTCCTAGCGTGTGGACACATGGAACTGCTCTGGAACGGCTATTGCAGAACAAGTATTCCTGAACAGTCCCATGCATACACAAGCCCTGAGGGCCTGATCTGGCGTGGTGGCCACGCTCGTATAAATTTTTAAGGGCTGTATCGCTGGATTGTAAAATCTTACTAACAGGGGCTTTCACTGGTTTTCAAAAGAGCCTAACAGATTTAGTTGCCAACCTAGCATTACATTTCAACTCCCTGGAGCCCCTTTGAAGTTCGCCCTTCTGTCTTTGGTTTGTAAGCCATCATGAGCTTTTATAGGGCAATAATAAAATGATGATAAAACCTCAAAGCTAAAAGGAGGAAGGGGGGGGCGGCGAGTTTTGCATGCAGAACTTCCAAAAAGCTTAGTTTGGTTTCTGAAAGAAGAGGTCCTACCCTTCCCCAGTGCCAATGTGCAAAGCGCTCAGACACCACTGATGAGACTGTGGGACTAACTGGTTAGAATCCAGCGGATAGACTGGTGGATTAGAGGCCTACCAATAAAGGCTTTATCAATTAGCTGAATAAAACAGATTGGAAATAATTCTGAATGAAGCTGGTTACTTGAGCTCAGTTCATACCAAAAAAGCTTTGGAGAGTCTGATCTTGGGGTTTTCTTTCAACTTGTTACAGAGGATTAGGCATAAGGGCACCCCCAAATGCACCCCACAACAGGGAGATTCTTGGAGCCGGCGAGGGGCAGGCTCTGAGCTTCCAAACTCTGCCCCTTTCCAGACATGTGCCTCTGGAAAAAGGCAGTGCCTAAAGAGAGAATGGCTCGACATTATGAGACGCTCTGGCTTTCTATAAATAGAGCTATACAGTGATTATCGCTGGAATTAATTCAAGAAAATTCAGAAGTACATGAGTAATGAATGGTACTGACATTTATTGGTTATAATTTGAAAGGAGATAAGCATCTCCTCATTCCCCTCTCGAGGAATCTAACCCACTGAACCCTTGTTGGGGAGGAGAGACTTAAAGAGATCCCCTCAATCCAGCGAGGCAGTAAAAGAGCTGTCTACCCCCACCACAGAGGAAAGGAGGGGTCGGCTGGTGTTTCTCTGCATTATACATCCTAGCATAGCATTGGGCTTTCCTCTCCCTCTCCTCCCTTAAACAGACCCCTGAATGCTGCAATCCTGCTGGGGGGTAGGGTTGCAGGTATCAGCCCATCCCAGCATCAGGGCTGTAACTGGGTAAGGAAACTGCAGGTGGCATGACCCATCCTGTCACCACAACCCTGGTTTTCACCGTTAAAAAATCCAAAACTATCTGATTAAAAATCCCCAACTCCATGGTTTTCCACAAAATGCCACTATATATATATATATATATATATATATATGTAGGTCTCAGTTGAACACCATGTTTTATTGCTATATTTACAATATTAAAGCAATTTGGAAGTCTACCAGTGCCTCAATCATTATTGAAAAAATAAATTCGAAATACTTACATATTTGGCATTTGATTTTGGTTTTTTTATCATGGAAAATCAGAGCTCCCCCTGACCGCTTCACTTGCAAGGACCTGGGTCCAGCTGCGGGTGCCCCCACTGCTGCTTTGTGGCATTGAGCAGCCCTGATATGCTGGTGCACCTCACTCACAAGCCACGGCCCGCCCAGCATGACCTGCACCCCCTGCCCGGCCACCATCAACACTACTGGCATGACCTGCTGCTACAGCTGGCCTTAGAGCTGGGCCGTGAGGGCAACCACCCAGGGCATTGAAGTGGGGAGGGTGTCATGGCACCACAAAGCAGGGTCCTGCCTCAGTTCAGGTAGGGGGAGGCAGGGAGTTGGGGGTATCCCTCAATCCTGACCCGCAGTCCCCTGTACCCCCAGCCCGCTAGTGCTTGGAACAGGGGGGCAGGACAGACACAAAGACCCACAGCAGCGGGATGGCTGTGGTGGCACAGAGTTGTGCCCCCCACATGTCATCTATGCCTCCCCCGCTATCCCCCAAAGACTTACCTGCAGGCAACTGCGGGACCTGCTCCCACCACCCTACCTGGCTGTATTGCTAGCCAAACGTGTGTGCATGCACACATGCACATGGTGCCCCCTGCCTCCAATCGCCCTAGCCCCCACCTCCACCTCCCCCAAGCTGCTCCTGGCAGGCTGGAGCTCTGTGGTTTCCTGCTTCAAAGGGTGAAAATCTGTGATTTTCTCCTTTAAAGGGGAATTATCCACATTTTTCCACAGAAAATGGAAAACCCAGATCCTTGGTCTTCCCCAACATGGTAAGGTCAAAGAGGCTATACTTCTCCTCGAGTGCAAGAGTACGTGAGTGTGGAGGTGTGACCCACTCAGTGTGACAATCTGTCTCCCTCTAGTGGACACTTTTTACTGTTAGCCTTAAGCAAAAAAGAACCAAAACGCCTATAAATGGTCAAGTGCTGGCGAGAGGAATAAGAAGCTGCCAACAGTGGCTGGAATTGCCAGTGGAAGAGGAACATCCAAGGGAGCGCAGGAGGAAAGGGAGACAAGATATGTGAGGAGCAGAGGCCTGTACATGAACAAAGGAGAGCAAGAAGCAGAGGGATGAAACAAGGAATAGGGGTAATGGTGTGGTTAACATTACTAAAAACTATAACCTTCTTGTTGCACTAATGGCACCTGAATAGATATGTCTGTAAGGCAATTCCCAACCCACTGCTATGGGCAGAAGCAGGGATGTTACATGATCATGGGCAGGAAGGAAGGTTGATGGCAGTATGGGGAAGGGAGGTACCACAATGCAAACTCTCAACTGAGGTACAGGCCATGGTGTGATAATATCTAATGCATGCCACGCTGGAAGGAAAACCAGTGGGGTAGCATCAGGCAACCCAAGTAGTTTTAAATATTCCAGGTATTAATATTAAATATTCTAGATTCACACACATGATCGAGAATGCATAATGGAACCCTTTGCATGTCCAGAGCACCTAATTACACATGTTAATTAACTTAGTCACAGAAACCCCCTCTGTTTTAAGGCAATCTTGTCCCTGCTTTGCAGCAAGAAATACCTACTGCCAGAGAACCAGGCACTGAGCTCTCATCCAACAGCTGGGTAGCAGCAGAGCTAGGAGTGGAATCCCTCTCTCCTGATGCCCAGGTCTATGTCTTACTACTGGACCGTGCTGTGTGCGGCTGTGAAGGCCGCGGAGTTATACAGGCATACTCTCAGCATGGGATAGAAGGAGCCTTAAGGTTATATAAACACCTCCTCAGCACGAGCCCAGCAGAGCTCTGAAGTGACATGTTCTCTCCCAGCAAGTTCAGGAAGAGCCCCGGGGCTACGGATGAAATGAATGTAGGTGTGTTGCAGGTTTAGTGCTTAGATGCCCGCACTAAGGAGGTTGAGGCAAGAGTCCTTTAAGTGTAATTCCACCTTGTGCCTCAGTTTCCCAGTCCTTCATCAAAATGCCTCAACAAAACCCCTTCTACACAGCCTCCCTGCCATGCCCTGGTCATGATGTTGTCACGGTATCTTCCATGCAGGCTGAAGCAGCTGAATTTACACTTGCACACTGGGGTTTTACTACTAAGCAGTTCCCAGCTGCATGTTGTCTGCCAAACCGCTCTCTGAAGACAGTTGCTCTCCCAGAAAAAAGAGAAGAAGTAGGAAATGCAGGAATGTGCATGGCCTTGGGCTAGCCTATAGGCTGAGTGAATGCTGCAGGGCCAGCTGGATTGGGCACCACAGGCGCTAGGTCCAGCGTGTGAGGGATGGGGGGGTTGTTCCAGACTGGTGCCATGCACTGCCAGCTCTAGGGGCAGATGATTTGGCTGCACAGGCCAGAATCAGCATGATGAGCTGGATCTTTGACACCCCGATGAGCTCCAACGTTCACCAGAGCCTCATGCAGGCAGAGGTGCCAGCCAGCTAGACCTGAGACCAGATACCTCACCCATTCTGAAATACAAGTGAGGTGGCACATGGACTGGGTATAAAGCCAAAAAGGACAGAAGAGAAGGCAGAAGCATGTAAGGTCTACGTAGAGCTGCATTTCTAAAGATGCAGTTTAATTTAATTGGAGAAGAGGCTCTGAGAAGTCACCATGAAGATGGGGGAGTGGCAGAGCAAGGCAGAAAGGGGGAGACAGTGGAAGAGAAAGTGTGCACCAAGTGAATGGTACTCAGTTTATTCTCTCCCAGCCATCACAGGCCAGGACAGGGACTTCAAGCTATGTGCACTCGGTCGTTACGAGGTAGAGTAGCCAGCATGGATCAGGAAACACCCCCAACACAATCTCTTCTTTTGACACAGTCCCAGCCCTCAGGCTTATCGACTCACTCAGCACGGAGCGGGCAGAGCCCACAATACATGCACCCTCACAGCACAGGACAGATAACACCCACGGGATATGGACACCCACTCACCACGGGACAGGCAGAACCCGCAGGTTATACGTGCGGGGCCTCCTCTTGATTTGTTGGCACAAACAGGGCTGGACGCCTTTTAGTTTTGGCCACGAGGGCCTTTGTGTTTGGTTTTGGCTTATGGCTGGGAGGAAAGACAGCTAAGATGAAATCCCTTCACAGATTGCCTGCTCCTGGCTCCAGGAATGGCCTCATGGAGTCACTGGCTACCAGGCTTGAGTCAGAGCAACCGTGAGAGAAAAACACCTTTCAACTCCCTCCCTGGGTCTCATTCTGAACCACCGTGTCAGTACAAGAGAAGGGGAAGACAGAGTTTTATACAACCTCTCTCTTTGGGGTAGAAGGAGTCCGTGCATGCCACAGACCTTCGTTTATAATGGGACAAGCAGAAGACTTCGGTTACCCATGTTCGGTTACCCCACACAAGACTGAGTAAACCACGGGAACTGAGATACACTAGCTGCACAAAGCAAAGTTTGCTTTCAGAGATAGGAAGAGACGTTATACGTAAGCCGATTTAAGTGATCAGAAACTGGTTTAAACCTGTAACAGAACAGATGTCCAGTGCACATAAACCAGTTTGAAAATGGCTGAAACAGGTTTGAAATAAAGCTGATTGAGATAAACCCTTCCCCCACCCCTTTCCCCCAGGCTTAGTTGGTTCACATTGTATTTTCTGTAACCTAATTGCATTCCCCTCCTCACCCCATCCCTCCTATATTAGTCCCTCGCTCAGGCCATCTATATGTCCCTACTGGCTTTGTCATCTTTTTGGATTCATAACTCTTAACATCTACCAATAAAATTCAATCAGACATAACTGATTTGGTTCAAACCGGTTTACGCAACGTCTGTCCCAGACCCCTTCCTGGTTTAAGTAAAATCAGAGTCCCCCAGCATCCTGGAGTGCTCTTTGGGCTGGGCTGGACTCTCTGCTCCAGAGAGCTAGGCTGGCCTCTCCCCTCTACTCCCTGGCTAGAGCTCCGGCAGAGACTGCAGGCACAGCATGGTCTGCCTGGCTTCTCCCCTGCCCTATGGGTCTGTCCCCCCCCCGCCACCGCTCACTGCTAAAGCAGGAATCCCCCCGTCCCTCCTCTCACAGCACGGACCCCAGCCCCACAGACCTAGGCACGCAGTATGCTAGCTAATGCTGAGAGGTGTCTGAGTCTCCAATTTCACTCAGACAGACAGACAGACCAGTGACCGCTTAGGGCACTTTGCCTCTAATCAACAGGTCAGCTGGTAAGCTGTTTAAGAAGAGTTTTAACTAATGGAGAGAAGCTATTGTTTTGCTGATGAGGTGATAAACAGTTATCAACTCCCTGCTGGCTTGCTTGCCTGTTAGTTTGCTGCAGACAGTATAAAGAAGCAGGGAGGGAGATTGAAAAGCTCCGCATCATCAACAGATGCATGCACTGCACACACACCCTTGCCTTAGAGTGCTAGCAGGGGCTGGGAGCTGGCAACACTCCCACCCCTTGAGCAGCCAGCAGGGAAAAGCCTGAGATGGTGTAGGCAGACCTCCTTAATCAGAGATCCTGCTGGGGCCTGGCCACACCCGCCTCAGCTCATTGCTGTGCAAGGGAAGGGAGGGCTGCTATAGCACCCCTGGCTTTTATCCTGAGCCACTGCAGGCGTGCGCCTCAATTTCCTCAGTCCGCAGAGAATGTCTGTGCAGTTATAAACCAGTTTAGCCTAGCCAAGTTAGACTAACCTGCGAAGACTGAATCAATTCAGGCTCAGGCTTTTTGAATGTCTGTCGCTAGCTCAGGGGATTCAAATCTCAGTCACAGGAGATTTGGGAATGTGGTAGGCCTCCACGTATACGTACTCAGAACCTCCCTGAGGAAGGCACGGCCATCAGGTGATGGATGCCTTTTCATTATGGGGTAGGAAGGGCACTTAGATTACTCAAACCCTCTCAGCCTGGGTGGACTTTGTGATGATAAATTTATGCTCATCCTTTCAGTACAGGACTTCAGGATTCGTCGTACTGACGCACCCTTTCAGGCCAAGGCAGGCAGGCCAGAGATTCTGAACACTCTTCACATATGGCTCCCAGGAGCTAAATCCCAGGAGACCATTATGTCGTCCTTGTCACTAACTAAATGACACTTGTCTCTATTATAAATTACATGCAGACATGAGCAGAGAGAGGAAATTTGGATAGGCAGGTAGATGGGTATCCCTCCTACTAAATGGGAAAGTAGATTTTTTTTTTCTCTCTTGGAACCACTGCTCTGCAATCAGCTCCCTCAAGGAGCTCACATGGACCATCAAGAATGGCTCCATTAATGCGGCTTAGGGAGAAATCAATTCCTCTAACAGGCCGGAGCTCACAGTAGGCAGGGCAGAATGAGGGATGGCATGGCAGGATGGGTGTTTCTGTGAAGGCATTGATTTCAGGACAAATCCCTCTCCCTTTAAGCGACTAACCCCTCAGGAAGAAATTATTTTCCAGATGCAGCACTGAGCCACACAACGTCTCTTTAAAAGACAGAATCAGGGCCAGATCCTCATCTAGAAAAAAGGAGCGGCGCTTCATTGGAATCAATGGCTGTACAATGATTTACACCAACAAGGGATCTCTCTCAGCAGCTTGTATTTAAATTACCTCTTCCCCTCTCTCCCTTTCTCTATGTCTCAGTGGTGGCATTTAAAGATATGAACATGCCTTGCAAGTTTTGCAGCATTTGCATAGTATGGCGTAATTAAGTTATTTTAAATGAGCCCTGAGATACTTTAATATCCTAAAGCAATAAAATCTCCACTCCAACTTCATTTCTCCCTCCCTCCTTCTTTCCCTCTCTCTCTTTTTTCTTCTCCATCTTCACCTCTCCAGCTCCTGGCATGACAAGACACTGCACTGGCTGGCTCTAATTCCTGAACCAGCTTCTCAGAGCCTCTTCTCCAATTGAATTAAAGTGCATCTTTAGAAATGCAGCTCTACCTATTCGTGCTGTTTGCGTGTGGAAGGGGGAAGAAAGGCAGACTCCTTCCTCTACCTCCTCCCACTCTTTCTTTTGATTTTATGGGTGTGGCAGTGTTTAGACCTTTGCAGTCTCTTTCTCGCCAGCACTCCTGTGAGGAACAGAAGACTGAAGGGGAAGGGAAGCTATCAACCAGGGATGGTGATGAATGAGAATCATCTCACCCACAAGTGGGAAACCTGCTTGCGAGTTCTGGTTTAATCACTCGTGCAATCCAATGCCGAGCACTTAGCTTATAATGCCCATCTGTTCTAGTGTGGTAGATGGAAAGCTTGCATGCCTATCTACCCATCCGTCCACCCATCTATGCTAGCCAGGGAGACGGTAGATAGGATAGAACTGTATATTTCCAACACAGAATATGGAATAAACTTTACGCTCACATTTGCAAAGGTTCTTCAATCCATATCACATCTGCGTAGCTCAACATTTTGTGGTTACACTTTTATAGGTCCGGACACCTGCAAGTAGATTTCTAGGCTTCCCTTCCAAAGATGCAGCCAGTCAGAGACTTAATTCTTTGCACTGCCTTTTATATTCACAAATACATACCTGCATGTATGCGCATGCACACAAACACATTTTCTTTAGGGTATGAGAGCTTCTATGTTTATTAGTGGCATGTACACACACACACACATGCACACATGTATATAGATTTTTTTCTGTGCCTGTGCTTGTATTTTCTGAGCTTTGCCCTTTGGCAGACAGAAAAGGGGGGGATGTTGAGAGCTTTCCCCCAAAAAATAAGTTGTAAAAGGAGAGCTGTCCTTATGTTGAGAAAGATGCTCCTGTTCCCTGATTTAAAAAAAAACCCCAAACCTGTTCCGTTTCTTCCCTTTTGTGAACAGCTGGGGTGGGGAAAGAACAGAACAAGCAAAAAAACAATATCTTTTTCTTTTCCCAACACAATCTTCTCAAAGCATATCCTCAGCTCCAAAGTTCACAGTCGATATAGCAATTTTGAATATGAGAGGATGTGTGCAGATACAGATACAGATGTACGGGTAAGAATGTGGGTAGATGGGTGTGTCTGCCTGTGTCTGTGTATGGATGTGCCTGGTTGTATAGGAACTGGAGGGTATGAGTGTGTGCAAATGCATGTAAGGATGGACCTGTGTGGCTTTATAGGTAATAAAGAGCATGTGTGTGCGTGTGTGTGAGTGTGTGTGTGTGCAAAGGGGTGCGTGACTGCTCATAGGTGAATACATGGGGCTGTGTATACACATGATCTAGCCACCTGTGTACCAGACATTTAAAAATACGTTAGAAAAAAAAGGACAGAAATATAAAAAGAACAAGTAAAACTGGATATTAATCAAGTATGTTAATGCTCAGCCTGCTTCTTTCTGTCTCTTCTGATTATTGTCTCCAAAAAGCCCCACAGTCTACTACTTTATTTTAAAATTTGCCATGCCTCCCCACCCACTGTTCTGTCATTCTGCCTCCCTGTCTGCCTTCCTCCTCCTCTTCCTCTTCTTTTTTCATCCCACATTTGCCGGCTGAACGTGCTTTGCTGGCTGGTTGCAACATGCTCCCCCTCCCACCCCTCTCTGGATTTTCATGAATGTGTAGTTAAGTGCAGAACACCTAAAAGCAGCATGAGTCAAAAATATATATGAAAATGCTAGTCCCTCCTGCCCCATTCACCTGCTCCCCTCTTCTAGTACTCTACAATACATTTCTTCCATTCAGGGACACACGCAGAACTGCACCTTCATTCTGATTTTCATGTAATATTGCAGGATGTTACTTGCAGTAATTGTTCAAAGCACTACAGTTTCCAGAAGTGTGTCGGGCTATTACTGTAGACTGCCACCATACTATATATTGTAGGACATGCACACCCACCCACTCACCTACACACACATACATATATAACATGGAGGTGCCAGTTTTAGCTCATTAGTGAGTTATGCACTCCAAGGTATGAGTCAACCTCTTTGTTATTATCCATAAACCCATTTGAGGAAGTTTCCAAAATGCCTTTTAAAAGCATCAAGCTCCAAATCATGTCCTGGGTTCCCTGGGTGTAAATCTGGAGTAACTATGCTTCAAGTCAAAGATTTAGCGGAGAACAGATTTTTCCGTCTGACAAAGATTTGGGAATGGAAAGGCATGCAGGGAAAAGGATCAGCGAGCTAGGGTTTCAGATTTGCTTTTTCCCCTGCATTATTCTTTTCAAATTGTCATTTTTCTCCTTGAAAATTAATGGTCACAAAAAAAACCCACCTCTTGCTACCCCCAGTCCCCAACAAGGAACACCATGTGGTACCAGTAGAGAGAATGAACTGGTTTCCAACAGGTTCATGCTGTCCATTTCTCCCATCCCACCGGAGCTCAGCGCTCGTAGAGGCGTGGTCCTCTGTCTCTACCAGCTGGTGCACAGTTGTCTAACTGGTTGTACTATGAGGGGATTGCAAAAAAAGCTGGGGTTTCCCCCACTACCATCACCTTCCTGCTCAATGCTTTTGTTATCCATTAATTGCTGAAATATCTAGAAGCTATTTTAATAACGATAAAGGGGGTGGGGTGGGGATTGCACCTGTCCCCGTAGCCAGCTCAAAGCACATGCACATAAAGAATCTCTCATCCATCACAGCAGAGAGATACCTTAGCACAGATCAAGCTTCATGGGGTTCACATTTTTTTTTTGGCATAAAATGCAGAATTGCTTCCCCCATCTCCAAGGTAGAACCACCTCTCATCACATCCCCCACGCATCCACACCCTCAAAATCAGAGACAGAAAAGCCTGTGCAGTGTATCTGCCCACCGTTAAAAAAAAAGGAGGGGGGGGGGATCCTTGTATCTCCCCAAACATGAACATAGGCCAACCCCCCTCCCCACAGCACCTGCACCAAAAAGGCAAAACCACCATCCCAAAGGATGTGAAAAGAGCCTCCCATGGCAAGATGCTAAAGAGCTGGAAAAGGAGACATCTGCTTCGGAGCAGTTAAAAATCCCTCCCCGCCACTACCCCTCGCACCACACATCACAACACATCCAGCCAGCAGTCTGGGGCTTTCTGAACCAAAAGAAATGTAAAAATCTTCAGCTCTACCTGTTTTGTTCTTCTCATACAGCACAGCATGATTGTATTGTCCCCTTCCTTCCTTCTTCTTCCTTCCTTCTCCTCTCTCCTTTTTCCTCCTCTCTCTCTCTTATCTCTCCCCCCCACCCTCTCCACTCACTCCCTCCCTCTCTCTCTCCCTCTCCCTCGCTCTCTCGCTCACACACACACACACACCAGGGCAGTTAGCAGCAACTGGAAGGTCCACAGATATTGCTCATCACACATGCACACGCTGTCTCCCTCTCTCTCTTTCTCCTTCCCTCCCTCCCTCCCTCCTTCTCCCTCTGTATCCTTCCCAGAATTGTTCACTAGCTCTCAATGACTCGTCACCTCCCCACCCCACCCCCACCCCCACTGCAATCCAGGCAGTCATTCCCACCCCCCCACCCCCCTTCAAGTCCCTTGCCAGCCTCATGAATATTTAAACAACTCCAATCTGGACCCAATTACCCAACGACTTTCCCACTGTACTGAGACTACATGGGAAGAGGACATTACAGCTTGTGGAGGGGGTGGGGTGGGGTGAGGTGTGTCTGCGGGGAGCTTGGGAAAGGGTGGAGGATGTGTGGGGGGGGGTTACATTTTTTTTCCTGAAACTCTTATTCCCATTCACATCGGAGTTATTAAAGCAGAGAGCGCAAATCCCCAGCCGTGAGGGGTTTAATGCACTGAGAAAGCTAGGGTGGTTATCTCCCTGTCATGTAGTATATTTCATGCCCAGGTGACATCCTGTAGATGGGTGCTGTGGGATACGAAGAATAGCGCGGTATGGAAAAATGGCTGTGGATCCTCTCCCCTCCCCAGCATCCTCACAAGCATAAATGCACATATACCTACACACAAGCATACACGCCCTCCATGTGGCAATGTCCTATAAAAGGCTACGGTAACATTTACATGATACATGAACATGGTAACTTTTCCGCAGGTTCCTGGGTCCATTTCACCGACTTGAATGGAGAATTATATCCCTGCCAAAGATTTTTGTAGGATGCTTTGAAAAGAAAAACTGCAAACAAGGATTCCTTTTCCTATTGCATCCCGTGGCTCTTTTCAGTCCTTTTTATAGAAGGCTACAGGTTATACATGTTTCTCCTAATTGTTTTTAGACGCACGCTTTCACATAGAAACCCGCAGACAGGTACATGGCGCTTAAATTCAAGTACGCACAGGCACTTAAATACAAGTGCCCATGCATAAAAAATCATGGTCTCATATGTACATATACAAATAAATACACGCACATGCACATTAATACATACAAAAATATACCAGCGTGCATGTGTATGTCAAAAGTTATACCACTGTGCTTTCTCAGAATTTGTAGCAGAATGACTCTGCCTGTGAATATGGAAAATAAAATCCAGGAAATGCCTAGGTCTGTGCCAAAATATTGCAGTGCCAATCAAATTACAGATGAAAAAGGAAGGACGGATAGATGGAGGGACAGACAGACAGAGGGACGGATGGATAGACAGGGTGATTTATCATCTGATCCAGAAAAACAGAGATTTACCCTTCTTCATTTATAAAAAGCCAGATTCTGATTTCTGTTATCGTGGTGTAGAATAGGAGTAACATCATCAAAGTCTATTACTGAGCTACTTCTGACTTATGGAAAAGCTTAATGAATGAGAGAATTTACTCCCCAGTCATTATTGTGGCCTTTGCTTTTAAATATACACAATATGTAGTTTCTGGAATATCCCTCAGAGCAGTTTCCCATGTAATTATACTCAATTGCTGTGACATCACTGCAGTGCGTAACTTGACATTTTTGGAGAAAGGGAGGTAAATAAAAAGCATTTCTATTAGAATCCACCTGTGTCTGCCTCTGAACGTAGTTCAGGGGAACTATACTGTAGGTTACAACAGGTATTGTGTTAGGTCTGGTTTTATGATCTGGAAGAAGGAAATCATTGCATGATAATGAAATTCACAGATGATGCTAAACTGGGAAGAGTTGCAAACACCATCTGACACAGAGAAATAATACACAGAACACAAATGATGAAATTACCAAATTAGATTCAGCTCAGAAAAAAAAATGCATCTGGGGGACTGAATCAAAAATATATACACGCCAAAGAAGAAAGATGCCCGAGGAGTAGTGCTGCAGAAAAAGACTGAAGGTAGTCAGTGGGCATGAGTTTGGAGATGGGCTTTCATCATGCCTGTATATACCAAAGGCATTGCAGCAAAGAGCAGACGCATAGTAACAGGGCTATATTTTCAAAAGTGCTGAAGTGCCAGAATCACATAAGGTCTATGGCATCTAGAGTGCAATAGGCATAATTTTAGCACCTAAGTTCGAGTAAACAACATGCAAACCCTTTACCTAACTGCTTGGGTACCTAAGAAGCTGTAGGCCCTACTGTTCTGCTGCTGCGAATGCCCAGAGGCACCACCATCTTAGCAGAGTGCAGTATCTTTGCACCTGTATCACACTTCAATCTTTTTTGGAGAAAAGGTATGGGGCACACAAATTAGGCATCCTGGCACCTAAGTCCCCCAAAAGAACATGGTGTCATACCTAAACACACTGATAGCAGTGAGTTCACCACAGAGGAAAGCACCTATGGACATTTTCATTCAAAAAACGCAGTCAGTGGCCTTTTATGTATTAGCCTTGTGGCTAGTAGGGCTGTGCGAAGCTTCAGTCCCTGATTTGGTTCGGCGGAGATTCGGCCCGAGTCAGTGGCTAAATCTCCGAATTCAAATCAAATAAGAGAACGCTTTAATCACTCCAATCAGAATCCAACCAGAGAGATTCAGTACGATCCGGCGATTCAAGCATAGAGACAGCTTGAAAGGTTTTTTCTACATACCTCTAGGTAGCAGGGGCTCGCGAGTGCTGCGATGCTGGGGCGGATGGAGTGTCCTACAGAAACATGGGGACTCCCCAGCGCGCTCAGCAGCAGCCCCGAAAGCGGACTAGAAGCACTTCCAGTCCACTTCCAGGTCCATCGGCAAGCCCACTTCCGGGTTCGCTGCCAAGCACGTGTAGGGCCCCCAGACTCCTGTGGGATGCTCTGTGCACCCCAGCATCGCAGCAACCATGAGCCGTGCCTGTTACCTCAAGTTATGTAGAAAAAACTTGAAAGCTGTGTCTATGTCTGAATCACTGGGTCTCTGAATCAGCATCAAACCTTCAGATTCGGATTCAGCTGAATCAAATCGGGGACAGTGATCCAAATCAACTAGTCAAATCACTGTCCCTGATTCGAGCTGAATCCAAATCGAATAGGGCTCGCTTGGCACACCCCTAGTAGTT
Organism: Caiman crocodilus; assembly: GCA_030014935.1. NCBI lineage: Eukaryota > Metazoa > Chordata > Crocodylia > Alligatoridae > Caiman > Caiman crocodilus. Next base: position 113,469,128 of record JAGPOW010003648.1, on the reverse strand, counting down.
AGAGTATTTGCTCAGTAAAGCCAGGTAGGGAGAGACATTACACTTTTATTAGTATAAGTGATCAGAAACCGGTCTATACCTGTAACAGAACAGAAGTTTGCACTCCCCACCAAAGGGAGAACGCGTGTGAATCTAAGCAATGCCGCTTACAGAAAACAGCATACCTAGATTGACTCTGCTTTGGGGGTTTTGAATGTCTGTACTTAGCCTAAGAAAGAGCCTGGGCTCAATACTCTCCTCAGCCTGACGCAGGACACAAACCCTCAGCTCACTCTGGTCAGGAGGGAGCCCTAGCCACCATGATAGAGGTGAGGGTGGGGGAGAGCCCTTCCCACCCCTCCCGATAGAGCTGTGGCACTGTGCAGTAAATCATTTCACCTTCCTGGTGCTGGACACAGAGAGCGCAAGAGGAAAAATGACTCTACCCTGTGATAAGGTCACTCCCCTCGAGGCAAATGAAAACACTGGCTTTTGCGCCTTGCTGCCAAAAACTTTTTAAGGCACAGAGGATTCACCTATATGCAATACTACATTGCTGTAGCAACATGCTATGGTGCTGTAGTGTCCACAGGTGTCTACATGTAACCAGCAGCTACGCTGCGGTAGCCACGCACTCCCCTGGCATAGCACACCACTGCAGAGAAGTCGCTGCTAAAAATAACCGTGTGCCACACATATGGCACAGTATGGGCTTCCTTTTGGAAGTACTAAATCACAGCACAGCAACAACATTGCCATAGCGACATGTGTAGACATGCCCAAAGTGCAAGGACTATTTGCTGCTTATAGCTAGGGGTTAGGGCACCCTCCTGGCAGTGGAAGATGTGGATTTGAACCCTGTCGAAGAACAGGGGGAATCTGGGAGGGGGATTCCCCATTTGCTGTCTTCTCCATGGCCCCTGAAAGCCAAGCCACTGTCCCGGGTACAGGAAGAGCCCGGTAGCTTCGGAAAGGGCTGCAGACCTATTGTTGGCCCCACAATGGACCATCCTAGCCTGGTCTGACACCAACAAGGACTCCCCAGGGAAACAGGGTCTTCTGGAAACAGAGGCTCTATCTGGGACGATGGGAACTAGGGAATGGAAGTCTGGGTGGTGCCAGGACAAGACCCACGTCATCCCAGACTAACACAGGCGCTTCCTCTCGGCCCAAGAAGAACGAATCATGGCTGGGAGTCCCTGGCGTAAACCCTACAGGAACGACAAAAGCGTTGAAGGAGGAGAACACACATCGGAGAGCAAATGCCCCAGGAGAGAAGGAGATCCTCTCAGCAGTCCCCACAGTGAGGGTCAAGCCTCAAGAGGAAGGGTTGTCCACAAACCCCCTCGGGCTGAGGAGGAAACTGATCCCAAGCCTCTCATTTTCTGGAGGAGTGCTCTAACCACTAAGCTATTATATAAAAGGAGAGTGCTGGCAACATTGTGCCAATGACAACGTTGTGTTTTAAAAGAAAAGAGTGAGTGAACGCTTGGCACCTAGTATCTAAGGGCCCTTGTACACATGATGTCATTAACGTGTCCATCTGATGAAAGTATCACTTTGTGCGGCTTAATAGCATCACAGTGTACACGTGCAAGACTCTGGGGGTTTTTAAATGACTTTACATTGTTGCAAACTAAACTACCCCGATGTAGTTTACTCTGCAGCTTTGCAAATTGCAATGATGCAGCTGCCAACTCACCCCCCAGCCACAGGAGAGACAGACAGGCTCCTCAGAAAAAAAGGATCGGGACCTTCGCTACTCTTCCTTTCAGCAGGTCCCTACTGAAGGCAGAAGCAGTGGGGGGCCAGATCCTTTTTTTTCCCCCCGCAGAGCCTGCCCGCCACTCCCGCGGCTGGGGTGCGAGCTGCCAGTGGGTCAAGCAGCCCTTGAGCTGCTAGGGGCCCTGGTCCCTCCCTCCACAGCAGAAGCACCCCCTGGTACAGCCCAGGCATGCTGCTAGTGGGCCAGGTGCTACCCCAGCGCAGGGTGAGGAAAGAATTGGATCGCCCCAGGGTGCAGAATTTGCAGAGCCTGGTTCCACCCCCAGGGGTTGCCGCAGGAGAGGTGAAAGAAAAAACAATCGGGCCCCTTGCTGCTTCTGCCCTCAGCAGGCAGAACGGGGCTGTGAGCTGCCAGTGGGCTGAGGGGCCCCTGAGCTGTGGTGGGCCCCGGTCCTTCCCTCTGCGGGGGCAGTTCCCCCTAGGGCCACCCAGGCAGGCTGCTAACCAGATCCAACTCTTCCCCAAGCCTGCCAGGGCTTCCAGCACTCCGGGCACTATTCCCATCACCTTCCTGCTGCCTGGAACCACCCAAACTGGGGCTGGCTTGGCCCTGGAGCAGCGTGGGGAGGTGGCTGGAGGGTGGCTGGGTGAAGGTGGCAGGGTGCTGGAAGCCCGATGAGCCTGAGCTTCCCCAAGCCTGGCTGGCTTCCTTCTTCAGCCACCAACACACCTAGCTGCCCTCCTGCCACTTCCCCACACTGCCCCAGGGGCAAGCCAGCCCATTTCCAGGTGGTCCCAGTTGGCAGCAAGGTGGCAGGGATAGTGCGGGGGCACTGGAAACCCCAGCAGGCTCGAGGAAGAGTAGGATCTGGCCAGGTGTTACCTCCGAGCTGGGGCAGCACCCAGCCTGCTAGCAGCTTGCCCCCAGAGCCCCCGGAGGTGCCACCGCTGCAGAAGGAAGAACCAGGGCCCCCTTCAGCTCAAGGGCTACTCAGCCCAGCAGCAGCTCAGCCCCCAGACATGGGCAGGCTCCCCCTCTGACGAAAAGAAAAGAAAATAAAGGATAGGGCCCTTCTCCATAACAGGATGGAAAAATTGAAACAGTTTAGTCCTCAGGGTTTTATTCTATGCCCCACCTTTTCAATTTAGGGGGCACAGAATAAAACCATGGGGATTAAACCCCCGTCATATGTACAACTGCCCTAATTTGTGAGGAAGAGGTAAAACTTCAGATATGCCCATCTTTTTGCAGTTACCTACTATTGGCTTAGTGTCCTCCCAACTGTGTGCACTGGCTTTTGTCCATCCTATTCTTAGGTTCCTAACTTTCCCCACTTGCTACAGAGGCAGCATAAGCACTTGAGTGGGGTTTGTGAGTTCTACGCCATCCACCAGGCACCGGGGCTATGGGAAGCAGGCCCTATTTGATTCGGATTTGGATTCGCCCTGAATCACGGACAGTGATTCAATTACCTGATTCGGATCGCTGTTCCTGATTCGATTCAACCGAATCTGAATCTGAAGATCTGATGCTGATTCAGAGAACCAGTGATTCGGACATAGACACAGCTTTAAAAAATGTTTCTACGTACCTTGAGGTCCCGGTGCAGTTTGTGAACGCTGCAATGCTGGGGCAGATGGAGCATCCCACAGGAGTGTGGGGGGCCCTCCACGTGTTTGGTGGCGGACCCAGAAGTGGACTTCTGGTCCACGTTCAGGTCTGTAGGGAGTGTGCCGAAGCTCCTCCTCTTTCCCCCCCTGCACCTCCCCAGATTAGCGATTGGCTTCAGTGGGACCCGGGGTGCCTCCCCAGACCCAGGAGGCACCAGTCGCTGAGCTGGGTGGCGCAGGAGGTGGACCGGAAGTGCTTCTGGTCCACTTCTGAGTCTGCTACTGAGCACGCTGGTAACCCTCTGCACTTCTGTGGGACACCACATACGTCCCAGCCCCACAGCATTCACGAGACCCTGCTACCTAGAGGTATGTAGAAAAAACATTTACAGCTGTGTCTATGTCTGAATCACCAAATCGTTCTGAATCGATTCGGAGGTTGCCAATTCAATTCAGAGAGATTAAAGGGTCTTCTCATTCGATTTGGATTTGTAGATTTGGCCACCAAATCAGGCTGAATCTCCACCGAATTGAATCAGGGACCGAAGCTTCACACAGCCGTACCAGGTACCCACCAGACAACTACAGTAACACTCAGGGCAGCCATATCTAAGGCCCTTTGTGCATCTGGGCTTAGCTGACTCCTAGCAATGTTTTCAGAGCAGACCTAGATGCCTTTGTAGAAGACGTGTTTTGACCATACAAGGCCTGCCTTAGTCAAGCACAAACTATTGGGCCCAGTAGATGGGTAATTGGTTGAATCTGTATGCTCTGTGGTATGGGGAAGGTCACACTGGATAATGCAATGGTCCCTTCTCGCTTACGACTCGATGCTAATGAGATGGAGGGAGCTTACAAAGAGCAATAAAAAGCAGCAGAGGCTGGAAGGTGGGAGTGAGTAGGGAGGAAAGAGTTATGTCTTGAAACTTGAATGACAGCTAAGAAGGTGGAGAGGCATGATAATCTACAGGTTTCCAAAAGTCAGAAGCCTTAAGAAGGGAGAGGACTAACTTAGCTGGAGAAGTACAACACTGTTCAGTGTGTGGCCCGTCCACCCCTCTACCTCCTCTCCCTGTGGTCCCCAGTAAACACGTGTCTACTACATCTAGGAGCTATGGAGCTACTCCCATCATTCAATTGTTAGAGCCAGCTTGGTTGCAATCCAAAATTAACTTGACTGTGTGGTGTGGCCACAGAACAGCCTCCTCCACAGAAGTGGTATGGAGGTCCCATTACTCAGCACGTTTCAAAGGAAAAGTACTGAAGAGAGAAACATGGCATTTTCTGGGAGATAAAGTGAATATCCTCATTAATCATAATTTTGTGGTATATGGGGCAGCCTTTCCGTTTCTTCGGTTGGCATCAATTTCCTTGCTAAAGCCATACAGTCAGATTTGCAAAGACAGTTAGGTGCCTAATTTGCTGCAGCATTCATGAAAAACCTCGTAGGCATCCACCTGCATCTTTAGGCACCGAAACACCTTTCCAATCTGGGCGAATGGGGCCAGGACCATTTTCCTGCTGGGTAACCAAGGAGCAAAGGTTGTAAGCAATTTGCTGACGGACTTTTCTACACACGATAAATGCAATAGTTTAACTGAAACCCATTTTTTAGATGTGTGTCCACACGTGTGGAGACACCCTAATTTTCATTTAAGAGTTGTCTCTTTCAGTTTGTCTCTGATTTAATTTATTCCTGATTAATTTAAAATAAACTGAAATTATCCTGGTTTAAGTTGAAATAAGAGTATTCTTCCAATAATTCTGTTTTAACTAAATGGCTTTAGAAGTCGTAGCTTACAAAAAGCCAGTGCAATTTTCTCATGCAAGCAAGGCTCCTGAACAGCCTTATCTGGCCATTTAGGGAATGCTTTAACTTCAACAATACCCTAAAAATGGTCTGGCTGTTTATACTCAAGAATTTATAATGTCTGTAGCTTTACCACCTGTTGCCACCAAAACATTTCAGGCAATTTTGCACGTGTTTTGTATTTATTCCTAATAAATTGTTTTTATCTTCTTCTACGTCCTGTATGGTTAGACTCATGGTAACCAAGATACCTGATTTCACCAGGGGAAAGATGCAAGAAAAGGTGCCAAAGTAATACTTTAAAAAAACCATTTTCAACATTCCTAAAATGGCTTTCCTGTAATAAGTACGGCATGCACAAAAAGCAGGCTGCCCAGAGCGGGGAAAAGATTTTAGCATTCGTGTTGGATGGCCGAGATAACCCAGGAGTCATTATTAATTATTATGATTATGCTTCAAAATCATCAAAAATGCACATGCTAACAATTAAATTCCAGCTTAGCCTCACGCTCAGAAAACCATAACCCTTCAACAAAATGACATCTTCTCTGCTTGTCTGTCATGGAGATAAATGTCATAACAGAAATCAACCATCGGTTGTCATATTAGCTATTATTATTAATGTGTTTATCTAGTGCCATTGAGGTGTATGACACTTTACAACCGTATCTGAGACGGGATGACCCAGGAGGTCCTGCCCAGGCTGCGTTGCCATGTTCTCTTCCCAGAGAGCTGGCAGGCCAAGGGCATGTCTCCCCTGCAATCAGGATGACTACAGGGTAGCATGGACACATCCGAGCCGGTTTTAAGCTAGACGCGGCAGCACAGAACTCAGTGTGGGCTAACGCTTGCTTTACTTTGCTTCTTGGGCTGGTTTTGCAACCTGCGCTGAGCTCTGCGTTGCCATGGCTACCCTGTTACGGGTACCTGAGCTAGCTCCTTTAAAGCAAGTTCAGGTATCGATCTCTACACTAGGAAACAGGGTCAGTGTAGACATACTAAGCCCGAAGACTAACTTTTGTACCTGTGAAGAGCAGCGGATCAAAATGCGGGTAGTCCTGCCCTCGTTAAAATAGGCTGCCTTCCCCGCCCGTGTCCCCAAAAAGAAGTTGGACCGCGCCTCTGCTGAGCAAGACACTGCCCATGCCCGATACCCGTGCTCAGATAACAAACACTTCCTGCATTTAACAAACGCGTCAGAACAATGCCCTTCCGATCCCTCCTTTGCCATAACCATCCAACGCATAGCAGAGATGGAGAGAGGTTAAGGGAGGATGTGGGTCATGTAGATGGGAAGAGATGGAGTGGTGCAACAGAGCCACAGGCGAGAGAGCCGGGACTGCAGAAATCTGGTGAGAATATCATGGGCAACAGTTCTCTCGGAAAGGAGAGAGCCGAGTCCTTAGAGCTCGCGTGGAATCAAGGTCTAAGAAATAAGGTATTCAGCGTTGCACAGGGCACCTGCCCCGTCTCCCCTATTTTAGCTTGGATGCTGTCTATATTATTAGAAACAAGAGGAAGCCCCACGTTAATCAATTAGCCTGACAGTTACGGCATGGGCTTCCGATTGGGTTCGTTGATAGCTGGGGTTCTCCATGGGAAAGGGGACGTTCTCTCCCAGAGCTTCCTGTCGGAGCCACGTTCCCATCAAAGCCTCTCAAATGTTCTCCAGACTTCAGACGACTACCTACGTAACGACAGGGCGAGAGGGATGCTGGAGGGGCTGCTCAGACCAAGATCTGGCTCGGGCTCCATACAGGCAACATTTCATGAGATGTCTGCCATTTGGGGAAGGGGCACAAATCCCAACAGGAATGGGAGGATAGCCACATTGTGGATTTGGCTGAATCTCAGGACAAGAAGTGTAGGGCAGGTTTGGCTCCGGGGAACTCCTGACGTGAAAAAGCTCGGGGTTTGATCCATAACGTTAATGTGATTAAAGGCAGGAAATTCATAGAGTAGGTTCTTTTGGAAGCAGAATCGTTTGCCATCACGCTGCCTCCCTAGCACCCTAACTGAGCCCTTGGTGTGCGTGCATATAATGATGGAGTCGTGGAGCCCTTAAGATACTATACCTATATTGCTGTTATTTTCAGGCCCCTGTTTTCATTCAATGGAATTCATCTTAAAGGGCAGGAAAGTCCCTGCAGGACAGAAAAAATCTTAGGAGTCTGGGGCTGTACATGCAGAGATGTAAATGAGCTGCCCGGTTCACGTACGGAGGATGAGGAACTTGCAAACAAATTACACATCACTAAAATGGGAGGGCGGTCTGACACATGGTAGATGCTCCATAGTAATTGTTTTGCATGTCTGCACCTATCCTGTGATAAGTCAAAACTAAAGCAGATCTGCTCGCCCCTGAATGAAGCTGCGGACCGCTGACAGGCAGCAATTCCCCCACTCGTGCCTCCTTTATCTCAGTATGCCAAACCTGGAGGAGACAGTCCTGGCAGACGCGGCTGTGCAGACTACCTATGCTACAAGATCATACCTCCTTCAGGAAGATCACCATTAGCATGTGGGTAGTGGCTAGCCCCTCGATATTTATGAGGTAGGCTAATTTCCTAAGTGTTTGTTAAGGCATTAGAGAAATGAGAAGCTTTGCAAGGGGAAGGGGCTGGGGACAGATTCTGTTCTATTCTAGTCTAATCTATTCATGTTCTCATACAGCTCTCATCACGTCAGTACCTGGGTGCCTGCCAGAACCGCATTAAGTGACATGGCTAGCATCTGTCATGTGTGTATAGGATTGGGACTCGCTGGAGAAGCCAATCCTGCTTTATTGCTTTTGGAAGCGGCCCTGTCACTTTCAGCTCTTGCTTGTCCAGCTTGTCCATCTTCCTGGCAGGGGCTACAGCCCACAGCTACCACTTCCCTCTGTGCAGGAAGACAGGCGAGTCATGAGGATAGGGAGGGAAAACAACTATGGAAAAAGTAGCGTGACGTGGTGGGAGCAGAGGGCCAGGAGCAGAGAGGACAAAGAAGTTTCCTCTCCTCTCTAGTAATAGGGGAAACAAGGCTGGGGGGGGGAAATCTGCTGCTCTGCAGAAGGGATCTGGGAGATGGAAAGGTCTCCATTAGCTCGAGGGAGTGAGGAGGAGGAAGGAATTTGCTTAACTCCTACTTCAGAGAAGACAAGTACATTCAGCCTTGCCATTCTCTCATGAATGCTCACTTCCAGCAGGGTCAGAAGTTAACATGCATTTTAAAAAGCACGTTCTGTAGAACAAGATAAAGACCGCGAGGGTCTCCCGCAACCCTCTTTTCTTTAGCTCCTCACCATTGGACATCTTGAAAATGAAGCTTAAGCGGAAAAAAAACCCACAGCTTCTGAGCTACAGCGTTACGAGGTGAATAATGGAGAATTTGATGAGCCTCTCACTTGGCATCATGTGACTATAAAATGAAGGAGCCTATTTGTATGAGTATCTGCAAAGGGACTGCATTTTGACTGCTTTGGGAAGTCTAATTCTGAATTTCCTCACTTAGGGGGGCTATTTCAATACAAATATCAGCGTGTCATTAGAACTGTTTGGGCACAATTTTTTTTCCAGATTCTGTTTGGTTTTAAGTGAAAAATCCTTTTAAAATCTTTTGTATCCAGCAACCTGTGGGCTAACTGCAGCAGAAAGCTAAGAAAGAAGTGGCATTTTCATTCAATAGTAGTCCTAGCTAAGGTCTAAAACTTTAAAACAACAATGTTCTCCTCCTATTGAAAAGGAAAGGCCAAAAAGTCACTAGGGAAGCCAAGGAACACGTTCTCGGGCGATATTTTGCACAAAGGAGCAAAATTCTCACTCTATCCCAACTATACAGATGGTCCAATAAAAGATAACACCCAATTCTCTCAGCGCTCCAGAGATTCAAGGGCTCCCCCATGCCACTTCTGGCTTTTCACGGCAGAGGTTAAGCAAGGTAACGCTGTCACCCTTGCTGATCTTAAATGACCCCGACACCTTGGCCTTATAAAACCGGAAGATTCAAGCCACATTAGCAATTCACCCCTACTTCTTTTTGTTCAGGACCTATTTTTCCTCAAGGCTGAACATTTATATTTGAGACTTTACATTAGTTCTCTCCATCACCCTCTTGTCTGAAGCGCAGGAATATGCATCAAGGAGAAGTGCAGTTGATCGGCCCTCCTCCATGCTACCCAAAGGTTATGCCCACTCAGGTCATTGGGACGGCATTACAGTTATGATACTTAGTTCTTTATAGATTTCCCACATTTCCTCATTAGATTTTCTTCCTCCCATATAACCCTCTTCCCTCATCCCCCCAAAAATCTGTCTTTTTTTTTTTTTTTGCCCAAGGATGTTTACTTGACTTTTTGGTTTTTACTATGCGTCCTGCTAAAAATCTACATAATGGAAACTTGGCCTTTCTCATTAGTTGTCTAGAGCTAAAATTCTCAGCAAGAAACGTTAGAGGAATTCCCGTCCCATGTGTAATGTGAAATGCTTTCTTTTCCACCCTTCACCGAATTGTTATTAGTTTTTAATACCCCTGGGTATTCAAGCTGTCTAACTTATAGGTATCTGTGTTAAACGATTGCAAGGTATGCCTGTCCAAGATCTTATCAGCTTACCTCTGTATATCTGGTTTTATTTTTAACCTCACTGGGTGCACCTGCACGAGACATGTACCGAGCAGTTGTCTAATTAACTACGCAGTAAACATCTGGGTGTGTACACATGCGCCCCAATTGGGGCACACAGAACTAACAAACTCCTGAGTAAAATCCAAGTACTACTTTGCCGGGAAGACTTTTTGTGCACAGTAGTGCATGGGTAGATACCGCCTCAGCTGGCTGGGGTACAGCGTGCCGCAGTGCGGGGCTAGCCAACAGGCAGCCCCTATGCTAAGAAACCCTGTGCTCCCAGGCAGCAGCTCAGCACCGCAGGGAGATGGGGGGGGATCAGCCAGCCCATGACTTCTCCCCCCATCTCCATGTGCTGCAGGGGGACTGGCTGGAGCACACTGGGTGTTTATGCCCATGCTCTGGGAGTGGGAGGGGGAGCGGTGTAATTAGAGCAAC
>JAGPOW010003648.1:113442878-113455928 GCA_030014935.1 Caiman crocodilus | reverse complement strand
TCAGTAACTTTTCTTTTCTGCCTCATCTACAGGTGCTGTTTGAGTGACAGGCAGGCGACAGAGAGAGACTTGCAAGGCAGTGAGTGGGCAAGGAAAAGAGCAACAGAAGAAGCAATTGCACAGAGCTTATTACAAAGGGCAGCTAACTGATTCATCAATGCCCTCCCTTGCAAACCGTGCCTCCTAACTATTAGCTTGAAATTATCCTTGTGGAATAAGCAGGATTACTTGGCAATTGGTGTGTATATGTATGTGTGCATGCGCGTGTGTTCAGTGTCCTCTCTCCCTGGGAAGAAAGATTGTTTTTCCTTCAACGGCATGGTACTTGGTTTCAGCTCAATTTACAATGCTTGCCCCCGGGCCAAACGTAACCCTGCTCTGCTTTAACAGGATGAGCATGATTTTCACTCTCCAACAGAGAACCAATGCATGCGTTCCTGCTTTGCTCTACTTGGAGGAAGAAGTGGGGTGGGAAGAGGGCATATTACAGTCTGGAGTAAAGGGACATTGCAACAGGGAAGAATGGGAGCCAGGGCTGTCTCCTTTACTCTGGTCTTGCTAGCAGAGAGGGAAGACAACATGAAGCTATGTATTGCTGAATTAGCAGCAAGAAAGTCTGAAGGGTCATGAGGTATAAATGATTTCCTTTATGGGTTCTTCTGGAAACCAACTGTGCCAATAGCTAAGATAAAGATTTTACTTTGGATAGAGCAGTACTATGGCATAAGCTGCTGAATCTAACATTAGGCATGAGCAGGGGGCACAAGCCTGATGAGCTTCACTCTAAGCTTCAGTGACAGAAAGCTTTCAGGAAGGGACTCTCCTTTCTTCTCTCCATTCAGCACCCAGCCCCATGAGCAGAGGTGTCACAAGAAATTTTGGCATTCTGGGCAGGTGTGTGCCTGTGTGCGCATATACGTGCCAGATGCTTACCTCCTTGCACAAGGGTTTGGCAAAAACGCCTCAAGCCCAGCAAAGGAGGCAGTGCACTCTTAGGGGCCACCTGCTAGCACCCCTTCTAAATTGGTGCCCAAAGCTCTTGCCCTCCTCACCCACCCCTAGTTACACTACTGTCAGTGAGGCACAACACAGCAAGCACTATCATAACATGACAAAACAACAAGACAGATGCCAAAGACGAATTTGGACTGGATTTCAGCTCCAAGTTGGTATCAGCCTCTCAAATGACGAAGAGAAAGCTATTCCTACTGGGCAAGAGAAAATCAAGCTGGGGATTTCCCTGTCACTGTCACAGATGGAGGGGATTGTGAGCTGGCGGTGTGTTGATTATGGTGTGTGTTAGGCAGGGAGAGGGCTTACTGACACAGCTGGCCAGGAAAAGGGTTTTTTTTCCCCATTCCACCTTCTCCCCCCCCAGAAGAAAATTTCAGCTCTTTATTGAAAAAAAGGGTACATTTTGGCTGGAAATAAAATGCTTTCCCCCCCCCCAATGAATATTTGAAAGTTGCTGCAGAAAGAACATTTTTTTAAAACATGGCTATGTTAAAATGTTCCCTGAAAAATAATTCTGCTGAAAAATTTGCTGCAGCCCCGTGCACTAATCCACATCCTCAGCCCAACCCGGTTTCCTTCACACGCCCTGCCTCCATCGACCAGTCATTTCCACAGTGGCCTTACCATTTGCTGCCAACCAGCACAGCTCCACAGCATTGTGCCATATGTGTGTCCCGTTTTGCTGGTGTGTACCTTAGGAAACTGCCGAATTCCTCCCTGGGCGAGGAAGCGAGCCTCCTCAACCCCAGCTGAAGACGACTGCAGTGGAATGAACTCAGGATCCTTTGAGGAAAAATCTGACCTAAGTGTCTTTGTTTGTCTAAGGCAAGCTCTGGACTCTGACCTGATGAGGAAAGGAGATACCAGCTCCTGCCTAAAGGAGTGCAAACCTAGACTAGATATTTTTGGCCCACTTAAAACGAGCCACAATGTATACAAACCACCTTTCTCCTTCATCTGCTTCCAGCATCTAATTGCCCCTCGTGTCCCATGGCTCCAGACAAGAAAGCACGTTGTTCCCGTATCCTGCTGGCTCTGCAGTGAGGGAATCTCAGGATCTGAGATGACTGACAGAGCGGGGAAGAGGAAGACTAGCCACCCTACCAGCAGTGATGGGAAGACAACTGATCTTAGGTTGGCTTGCCTTGGTGTGGTTTTCTTTCGCAGCTTCTTTTCCGTGTCTGGATCACTTCACCGACTATCCCTCAGGGCACAGATCCCTGAACAATACTCAGCAAAAATGATTACAGTTTTAAAAAAAAGAAAACAAAACCCTGTCACCATGGATGATAAAGGATTACGTATGAAAAGCTGAAACCCCTAATTGGTCTTTCTGACAAGAAGAATGTGATGCTAGGCTTTGCTGCTGGCTGGAGAAGATGTAGCAAAATCCTGCTGAAGGTAGGGTGGACTCATACAGTAGAAGGCAGGTCCTCAGGAACCCAATTTCAAGCCAACTCAGAGGGTTTTGCTGGTGACACCGTGGTGTCTGTGCATAACATCACAGAGGGTCCAAGGGAATGAGTAGGCAGATGGGCCAGTGGCTTCCTGATGATGAGACTGCATTCCTTCACAGAACGGGGGGTTGGAAAGGCCCTCGAGGGCCAATCCCCTACAGAAATGAAAAAATGCCATCCCTAAATCATCCCCGACCAAAACTTATGCAGCCTCCTCTTGCAAACCTTTTTGGCAGGGAGGAGAGGAGAAACTCTCCGACTTCCTTGGACAGAAGATTGTCAGGAACAGCTAGGGGCTCACAGGTAGCATCTGCATGGTATTGCACAGGCTCCCATGACTTCCAGCTGAACATTTCTCAGATAAAAAATGTAGCTGCTCTCTTAGCCCCCACAACAAAATTAAGAGGCATCCTCATTTTCCAAGGCAAGAAAATGAGATGACACGGGACGGAGTGATTTGCTTAAGAACCAGGAGTCCTGCTTCCCAATCCTGCACTTTGATGACTGACAAGCTTCTCTTTTTTAAGGTGAGCCACTGGAGGAAAAACTCAAACAGCAAGACTTGAATTAGTGTAATGCAGTGCCCCAGAGGGAGTAAATGTGGGAGGCAGAGCAGCTGGAAGTGAGGTGGAGGCTCCAATTCGGTTTGGAGGTACTAAGACCCTCAAAGCTTGGCCCTAAAGCCTTGTTTTCCAGTCCTTGATGACTCTGCCACTTTGCATTGATGTAATTACTGAAGCTTTGGGATCTTAAGACCCCACGTCATGGTGTTTGTGCTATGAAAAGGCATCAGATTAACACCTATCTCACTAAAAATAAGAGTGTGACCTCTGAAGTCAGGCTCAAAGTGCATAATGCGAGCAATGAGGTTGGATTGGCGGACTGGTGCGTCCATCGTGGCTGTCACCATGGCACACCCACGCCAACGTCTCCACGGAGACACAACACATTTCTAGCTCCTGCATCACCAACTGGTTGCCAAGGAAACGAGAGGATGCAAAAAAAAAATCTCAATGACATTCGATTTTGAGACAGTCAGAAACCCCTGAAAGGGATTTAAAAAGCGCCTGGGAAAGGAACGGAAATTGGGCTTCTAATTACAGATTCTCAACCAACTCCTCTTTATTCCCTGGTTATTCTGTCTGCTCACGTCACTGTCTTCCTGCCATTCTCTGTCTACCAAGGCATGAACGCCAGACATCAGTGAAAAGAGAATCAGAAAGAGCTTTCCTGGAGTGAAGGAGAGCAAGAGGGAGGGAGCGGGTGCGGGGGAGGAGGTTGCTCAGTACAAACATCGGTAGAATAGGAGATCCCATAACTGGAAGAAAGGATGCAGGCCTAAGTTGCAGAGGGAAGTGCTGAAGAAACGCAGTTGGTGCGAACAACTTTGTCAGAGGGGCGTGTGTGTGCATGTGTGGGTGCACCCCCACATGCTGTAGACAGGTGTGTATATGCGTGCAAGTATTCATTTTTGCACTCGGACACTTGGGTGTGTATATTCAAGGCAGTACCTTTATGAACCACAAATAGACAAAGCAATCGTGATTTCCCCCCCCCCCCAGGGAATCACTACATTGAAATGAAATGAGCAAACAAATAAATGTGAGAGTCTTCTGATTTTTGAGCTTTTTATTTAGTTAGTTACTTGATTTCTATGCCCCCTCAAAAAGATAGGCCTACGGTGGGCTTACAATGAATAAAACATAAAACCAAATAAAATCATAAAACTGTCTGCAAAAAGCCTTCAAGCTTAACCGCACCTGCTAACTTACCTAAATAAAATGTCTTGCACAGTGCTTCTGGGAGATAGCCAGGCTCAGCCTCGGGCAGGCTTCAAGAAGGAGGGGGCTCCAAAGCTGACAAGTGACAATGGAGAACCACTTCCCACGCATTTTGGCCAAGCAAACTTTGCAGACTAATGGTACTTGCAGAAGGTTGTTCTTGGCCAACCTTAGGGATTGCAGTGGAGCATGAGGGAGGAAGTGATTCCCTACAAAGCCTACAAAGGAGAGACCTGTCAGGTATCTGTCCAGGCTTACTCCATTCACCTAAAACAGGGTTAGACAATTGCATGTGTGCTTGGGTGTGCATGAACATTGAGGGAAAGGACTGCTTGTGCTTAACTGTATGATCAAAATGGCCCTCTATCACAGAATGACTGGGTTTGTGTGTGTACTGTGTACATAGCAGTGTGAATTCACATTTGTAACTCATAGTCAATAATGTGCTGTGCTTTGGGGAGTGTGCATAGAGTTGGACATTCGAGAACGGATGGGTGTGTATACAAGAGTGTATCAGATGTGTCTGAGTTTGCATTGAATTAAAGAATCCCAGTCAGCCAACCAGGCAGTCAGTTTTCAGGTATAAAGGAATATGCTTGTATGCAAGTGAGAGGGTATACACGTACAAATGGTGCAACGGAGTGCCTGCACGAGAGACAAGAGGGAGTGGGTACATGGATGGGAGTGGGTAGTTGTGCATATAGGGGGATGAGTAAATGGGTGTATAGGCATGGATGTGGGTATTCATGCTTGAGTGAATGTGGATGTTCAAGCAGACCAAATATGCAGGAGCCATTGCCTTAAATTTCACTCCTCGCATTCACTTTCACCATAGGTGGATGTTGGCCATTTCTACTACTGTTTTCTCATAGTAGAAATACAAGATGCTAGGAATGATATTGGATGAACTAGAACTATGTGTATCATTGTAAAGCTCCCTCCTATCCCTTTCAGGTCTCGGTTGTGCTGCCCGATTCCAAAATAGTTGAGAGCTGCAATCACTTTGCACAATGGAAGTAGCCCATTCCAATTTATTTGCATCGGGGTCATTGCTACAGTGCCATAAGTGCGCATTGTGCTACACAGACAAATAAAGACATCCAATCCTTGTTGGTAGCTGTTACGGGCAGGGCCCTCCAGGAGGCCCGTGATCTCCTTAAGGCCCCTGCCTCCGTGCCAAATTGGCCCAAGGGCACCCTCTGATTCTCGCCCGCCACATCTTTGCTGTTTAGATAAGGTTGGGAGGCTGCCTTGCATCTTCTTGGACACGGTTCATTGTGACCTCTGTCCCCTTGGACTCCCGGGCCTCCTCCAACCCCTAAAAGCCTCACCCAAGCCACCGGTGTAATAAATAACAACAAAGCAAAACACAAACCTCTTGGGTACAACTTAACCATAAGCCGCCTGGCTATAACAATGTTGCTCGGACATCTTAGAGCTGCCACCCTTTACTCAGCTGAAGCCGTACCTGCAGTCAGGCCACTTCTCGCGTCTTTGCTTTGGGAGCTCCTGCCTCCCTGGCAGTTTCCCCTCTCTAGGAGCAGAGCACTCTGCAACAGGAGCCAACAAAAACTATTCGACTTATAGTAAATCCACATGCCACAAACAATAGGCACTGCTCTTTCTTAAGTCATGCACCCCACAAGGCATCCAGCCCTTCAGTTCTGAAAACACAGCTTTCTACAGCACTACAGCTTGAGTTCAAACCCACACGTAGACTTCGCTAGTACTAAATGCCATCCCTTCTCTGAGATCTAGCAAGTAGAAGGTGACATTACTCCTGCCCACACACATGCCTGCTAGCTGGGAGTTTACTATCTAAAATTGTACAGTGTACACAGCAGGCCGTGAATATAGGGCTATATAAGTGGTGCAATCACCTACCCTGGAAATCTTCAAGAGAAGACTGGATGGTTGCCTCGCTGAAGTCACTTTACCCGAGTTGTCTTTCCTGCCTGGTACAGGGGGGAGCTGGACCCAATGATCTTCCACGGTCCCTTCGAACCTGCATTCTGTGAATCTATGAATATCTTAATTATTTCACTCACTCTTTTCCACATCTCTGCTCTCACACAATTACTTGGTTAGCAAATGATCTCGGTTTCAAGCCACCTGGAAAGGCCCTGTGGAGCACTGATTAGGATCTGACAACTTGACTGCCATCAAGTTAAAGGGCTAAGTTTCAGTCACAAATTCTGGGCAAACACACCACACCTATGCAATCTGAAGAAGCAGCTGTTAAATGTACAAACCTCAAGAGTATCGTTTGAATTAAGTTCCCCCAGAAATCTGTCCCTTTACAAAACTGTTTTGCAGTAAGATCTTTAATTAAACAATCATATGCAGGACACTGAGGGAAAGTGGGGCCATGGTTGCTTGTGTAAAATTCTGTAGGTTGGGATTGTGGATGGCTGGAATCATTGGCAATACATAGGGGATGCACGCAGGTGCACATGCACCCCCTGAGATCGGCCATGCACCCCCTGGACGTCCAGCCGTGAAACCAGAAGTGCCATTGCTCCCTCCCCTACCCCCATGCTGATCAGCGACCTGGTGCCCCCGCCCCAGACTCGGGAAGCACCAGTTGCCCATGGCTGGAACGAGAAAGTGCTTTTGCTTCTGGGCTCATCTTAAAGAGAGTGCTTCCACTAGCATAGCACTATTAGCCTTCAGGTCCACACTGACAGGAAGGAAAGTAGACAGCTCTGACTTCCAAAGACCACTTGGGTTTCCTTTCAACATCTTCTATCCTAGTGTTCACAAGGCCCAACTATGCTTAGGCTTGTAGGCTTCATCAGTCTCACAGACAGAGGTGGTGGTATAGCAGGATCCCCAGTAGGTATAGCGTTAAACTTATAGGCTTAGCTAATTATCATTAGATTGCAATAGGAGTTCTATAACATGGCCCCAAGGCAGCCCTACCAATGCCAAGATCATTCACCCAGGCTGCATACTTACTGAATTAATGCTTTCTGGCCATTGATAGCAAAAGGCTGCTAGCTTCAAGATCTGGCTCCATCCCAAAAGGAGATGAACCAATGTCACTGAAGTGAAAATATAGCTATGTGACCCTCTCCTCTGCCCCTTGGATGTGTCCCAGTGTAGGGAGTGGACTTGGTGGTCCCCGGGTAGGCTACGTGTTAGTTACCCAGGTGTTTTGGAGGCAGGGTGAGGTTCTTTCTGCACCTAGATGCGAATGCTGTCACTCTGACAGCCTGTCCTGAGGCTGCCATGCTCCAGAGGAGGTAATGACAGGAACAACATCAGAGCACTGGGCACGGGAGCTGCAGTTCTTTTGTTCCAACGGATGCCAAAGCAAGAAACAGATGCTATACTCACGTCAGAATAGGCAATTCCTGACCTGCTCGCTTTTCCTGGCCTGGGGATTGGCGGTACACATCCACCTCAGAGCCCATTACTAAGGGGGTCTTCTCTCAGATGCACACAGTAGGCTGAAAACACTGGGGATAAGCAGCTGACATGAGACTGGTAAAGGCAGATTAAGACAATGCGTGTGTGATGTAGTCTTTGTTAGCCATTACGTGTAGAACTGTTTCTTTAAATGCTGTAACTCTGTGCGCTTTCTCAGGCACTATGTTTGCTTCTGTCCCGGTTCCTACTCAGAACAATAAAGTTGCCAACCATGTAAGCTGCATGGTACTCTCTCTCTCCTGGGCTAGTTTAATGTCCCCACCACTGTGGAGCCCTAAGTGGGGCTTTAGGCTCATTCTAGCATGGGGGCCCTCTATGTTATGGCCAACCTGACCTGGCCCTGCTCCTGCATAAGGTGTTAGCGGCAGGATGTGGATGTAGGAGCCACAGTAGTTCTTCCTTGGGCAGATTAGGACTCCCCACACCCCCCATCAATGAACACTGCTGTCTGTATCCAGGAGCATCCCATTCAAGCCACCTTGTCCTGTCTTGCCTGACTTCAGACCAACATGGCTAACTACCTCCTTCTAAATGGCACACCCGGTCTTACCACCTCTGCTCTCTAACACCTGCTTTCTCTCACCTACTCCATTAACTAGGATGCTTTGATGGTAACAGTTTTAGAGTCATAAAGAATTCACACAAAAGGAAATGGAGCCCCTTTTTAAAAAACTCAAACTGAATCAGTAGAGAGACGTGCGTGTTTCTCAGAGTGTAGGATGTTTTTCAGCAGCTTCCTTTTCCGCATGAGTTTATCGTGAAATATTGCAAAAGTGTCAATAACATCTGCTTTGGGCAAAAGATGAGCTGGAGTAGCCATTCGACTCTTCTCTTTGCTCCAGATACTGTTCATCGTGCTGACAACTGATTCCAACACAGAGTTCCTGCTCGATAAGGACTACATTCTGCTAGGTATGGCATTGCATCGTCAACAAACGTTGTATAATAAATAAATAATAATCCAAATTGGTTTGATCAATGAAACAACAACCTAATTCAGCTGCTTTGAGAGAAGCTGGGCACCGAGACATGAAAAGTCAAGTAAGCACAATATATAGCGCACAGTCATTTTGCACAAATTGATAACCATATAGTTATATGAAATGTCCATACACTCAGACACCCACACACACTCACTCATGCTGACACCTTCAGAATCTGGCTACACGTGATTTCTTTCCCTCTCCTTTTCTCTCTGACACGCATGTAATATAATCTTATCTTTGGGTGTCCTTACGTGTGCTGCTCTGAGGTGGAGGGGGCACTTTAGTTACAGCCGCTCCGAAAGTCACTGTAACTAAAGTGCCTGCAGTGTCTCTTGTGTTCAACATCCTGCACTTCAAAATGGCAGTGGGGGCACTTTAACTAAAGCAGATTCAATTTAAGTAAGCGTCCCCACCACCGGTTTCAAGTGTGGGGATGCTGAATACACAAGACACAGAGGCTGCTGGAGCACATTAATTAGCATGCTCCAGCAGACTCGATTGAATCTGCTCCAATGTCCTGTAATTACAACGCATTGGAGCAGCATCCCTGCACATCTGCAGGCACCCCACCTTTCTAACACACGCACGGCGTAATCTCTTCATTATACACATACAAATTAAATGTCCTCTTTTTTACACACACACATATACAATGCAATCTGTCGTAACAACATCTACAGTATCTATGCTATTTTAAAATTTGTATAAGCGCCTTCTCCCTGGAGGAAGCTAAGAATGAAATGATCACTCACAAGCCAAACAGGTGTTTTCAGATGAACAAGGGCTTTTCTCGATTATATAAAATGCCTCTGCATAGCTCTATGTCCAAGAATCCAAGTAAGGATGCCATTGCTAGTACCCTTTTCATGGGAGAAACGTTTTTTTTCCACAGAAGAACAGTTGTAGGGCATTTCCATTATGATATTAAACTGATAATAAAGAATAAGAGACTCAAATGCTTCATAAAATTGTGTGCTAGATTATAAAAGCAGTCTATTGGCTATATTATTATCATTGTCAAGCATTACATTGATATGTTTCATGATATGTACTACAAGCAAATTACAATATGCAGTTATACTAAGATTTCCTGTGACATATAATACGCTGTCGGCCCCAAGAATTCAAAAGGAATAAAAAGAAAGGTGTAGAGAGAAGGCTCCACCTCCACTTTAAACTATTATTTCCACAACAAAAGTCTGTGGTTAAATGGGTTGTATTAGCAGGATGATCTGGCAAGTTATTCTGGTTATTCTAACTGGGATAATAAATCAATGTGTACTTAGGAGAGCATGGTTACGTGCTAGGTACTGGTGCCCAGGTAACTCTTAGACTAGATTACAGAGCCTTTCACCTCCAGATCCCTGGTTTGAAGATGGTGCAGATCGAGAGCGACAGCACATCCTCTGATGGCCTTTGGATGTGAAAGGGAGTTAATGGTCTTGGTCTGAATTCTGGCAAACAAATGACCCCAGCACTAAAGCAATGCAAGCAAAAAGCCAACCTTGTGAAGAACCTTGGTCTGATTGGTAATAACGTAGGAATACTGTACATAATCCCTGGTCATAGGGATTGCTTCCATCTGGCTACACTGAACTAGTCACATTTTTTCCTATATGCATACGTTGGACTAATTTACTCGCATGGCTGTTAGGAAACCAGCAGAAAGACAACACGCTGACCCTGGCTAAGCAACCTCCAGGCAAACGCAACATGGGCTATTAATGGACAACGTGTGATGCACTAGCTGGAAAGCTTCTCTTTTAAGAAAAGGGAGAGGTAGTTGTCCGGAAGCAGGAAGGCAGGCCCCACTGAAGGTCTGAAGAAGCAAAACCTGTCTGCCCTGGTGCCCCAGGAAGAAAGAGAGGTGTTATCCAGCTGTTTCTATTTTCTGTTCTGCTCTGTACCTACTATGAAGACTCTCCAACCAAAGTGCTGTTGAAGCGGTGTGGTCCCCAGGATGAACCCCTGGTCACAAGCTGCTGAAGGGAAGAGCCTGGAGTTGACAAAGCCAGACTGGCCTGTGGAGTAATCACGTGAGTTGCACAGAGGGCCCGAGCTAAGAGTAGGAGGATCCCAGGATTCAACCCAGGGAGAGGTGGAGGCCAGGACCTGAGAGCATGCACTCAAAGAGCCCCGAGAGGGGGCAATGGTGCTGTAATGATGACAGCCCTGAACACCTCATTGGGTCTCTCATGAGCAATCTCCAGAGGAGAACGGACCGTGGAAGCTGAATTAGCCTCTCACGTCTCAACATGGTGCCTCTAGGTCAGGATTCAGTTACCCTGGCCCTTGCCTCTTCTGCTGTGACACTGAAGGAACTTCCCTCTAGAGATGTCAAATCCAGCTCTCAGACACCAAATAAATACGTAGACCCAAGTATGTGACAGCACTAGACACTTTCTGACCTCTTTTGACAAGACAGGAATGGACTCTAATCTACAGCTGGAAAAGTGCATCACCACAGACCTTGAGAAAGCCACACGACAAGTGTTACTGCTGGCCTCTCTATATTCGCAGAATACAGCAGGAGCCATTTCAGTGCCATCTTCTCCCGCACACCGCACCCCCAGAGTGCTTCATCTCCCTTGCCGCTGCAAAAGGGACATTGAGTAGATCTTTAATAATGGATCCTTAATACATGCATGCCCTGTTCTCTTTAAGGATTTCAAAGTGCTTGACAAACTAAACGTCAACTCCCTTCCTTCCTTGTAAGACAAGTATGAATCTTTATTCTTATTTTCCAGAGGTGAAGGGGAAACCTGACTTAGCCCAGCAGGTCAATGGCAACGCCAGGAACACAACAGGAGTTTCTTGGCATCCAAATTTCTACCCCATGGGGAAGCGCTGCCATCTTGTTCTTTGGACTAGGCCATTAGACAGTTGTCTGGAAACCTGTTGCCTCATTTAGAAACAGACTGGATACGCATTCCCTAGGCTCTGGAGCTGCATGAAAGCAGGAGCTCGTGCCAACCAGAAAGCGAGCTGAAGGCTCACAGTACGTGTGCAGCTCTGGTAGGACCCACACTGACTTTATTCCCCTTGTTCCTGGAAGAGAACAAGAATATTTTTCAGAAGTCACCCTCCTTAGCCACACGCTCCTTCAAAGCTGTGGATATCAGAGGAAAACTGGGCAGCGGATACCCAACAGCTTCCCTTAATGATCCTTAGCCTACTTTTTCTGCGGTTCCAACACCGCCGATGGACCTGGCTGCTGGCTCACGATCAGCACCTGGCCATTTCCCTTGGAAGGTGGTTGGCTCACTGTCTCCTTTGGCAACATCTAGGCCACGCAATGCTTTCCATTAGAAATGAGCCCTGCCTCCCCTCCAGCCGCAAGGATCTGCTGCACACACAAGCTCCGGCAGGCAACAGCGTTGAAACACTCTCCGCAGATGCCACTGTCACTGCCGTCTTCCTCACAGCTGCCTTCTGCCCTTGCTGCTGTTCCTGAAGGCCTTAGCACAAGCCTCGCTGTCAAAACTTTCCAGGTGGAGCTCAGCCCGGACTCCTGCAGCTCTTCCATTTTTATCTCTAATGAGATTGACCCGTGGAGGCCGCTCCATTGAGTATTCAGGAGAAAGCCACTTATCACAGTGACAGACCCATATTACGAGGCTTCTTCTATTCTCTTTCTTTCTTCCTCTCTTTCTCTCCCCCACCTTCCTGGCTCTTCCTCTTGTTACTCTTTAATCAACCTCCCTCCCTCCCTAGCATTGAAGCATCTCCTTAGTATTTTAAAACTAGGAACAACGAAGACTCTCCTATCTTCCCCCATTTCCTGGCTGTGAGAGGAATCACTTGATTAGTTTATAGGTTGCTTGGATGTTTGTTTACGGGCCCACAGGAACCTGTGTGTTTTGCGGATCTGGGGTAAAAAGCTTATTTAGGACCCAAACTAAAATAACACGGTTTGCACCCTGTTCTGAAAGAAGACGGGAATGCGGTCCCATACAGGGGGTGCAGCAGTGCAGTCATAACCCCCTTGTGCCACTGCTGCCGCTGTCCCCAGCTGATCTGTACACAAGGGGAGTCGGAGCGGTGCTCCTGCCCCACTCCGGGCTGCAGGCACGTCGGGGGGCAGCGCTGGTGACACAGGCTCCTCCTTCCCGTGCCCACCACTCCCTCCCAGATGCCTCCTGTTAGCTGGAAGCAGGTGCTGGAAGGAGGAACCTGCTTGCCACTGTCACTGTCCCTGGCTGATACAGGCAGGGGGAAGCCCCAGAGCCACTCCTGCTTTGTGCTGCAAGGAGCAATTGTTCAGGGAACCAGGCTCACCTGGGGACAGTGGCTATTTTGTTGCTGGGGGGGCAGGTCCCCCACCAACCCCCTGCCCCTGCTCCCTGCCTGGTGCCCTGGTGTCACCTACCAACCCGGGGG
>JAGPOW010003648.1:113426946-113442778 GCA_030014935.1 Caiman crocodilus | reverse complement strand
GGGGGCTCCAGCTAGGCCTCACTCCCATCCTCCCAAGGTCTGAAGAGTGGTGTGCCACCCCCTTCCCCTAATAAATCCTGGGTCAGCCCATGTTCCCATATGGCAATTTAGGAGCGTTGTTTAATTCTGGGACCACTTTTCAGGTCTTGGGGTGAACTGTTTGGAAGAAAATAAAATGGGGACTTTACGTTAGGGTTGAATGTGGCAGATTTGGGTGCCTTTAAGGTCATACCTTTCCTTCCTCAGAGTGGCAGGGAAAAGGAAGGAGAGGCTGAGAGCTAGATGAATGGCTGCTGCTGTGGTGATAGTAGTTCAGGAGCTCTTTCTAAAAGGTAAGGAATAGGGAAAAGGCTGACACCTTTGGAAATCTGTGACCAAGAGGACCCTGGGGCCTACTGTAGTTACCCGGGAGGAGACAGCAACTGGATGCAAAACTGAGTAGGTAATTCAAAGGAGCCTTGTATTTCAGCAACGTGCAAGGACGCAAAGAGGCTGTTCCCATATGCCAAACCCAGCCATTCCAGACCCATTAGACTAGCTCAAAACCTATCAGATTTTTAAAAAAATATATTTTGGCTTCTTATTACCTCTCTTCTGATTTTTGAGTCTACAGACCATAGTGGGTCATATTGTTTAGCTTTCTCTGAAACCGTGAAGGCTAGAGGCTCTTTTATTTGTCTTTTAAATGAAAGCTAAAATATTTATGCATTCCCATGACTCTAGGAACTGGACCTATAGGAATATACTTATCAGCCTTGACAACGCCACATTTCCTAAGAGAGGCATGTTATTTTCGTGTCAATTCATCTACGCTCCCATAGCTCACATCTGATTGCATACTGTAGATTTGTGGAATGTCTTAAGCCATTAACTTTCAGCCACAACCTTTTATATATGGTACGTGAAACCTGAATTGGCAACAAGGTTTGGCAAAGTCTACATGTCACCGGAATAAGCAAGAGAACATGGATCCCAATAATACATAGCATCCTCATCTAACTCAGATATTCTTCAGGAAAGTGGGTGTCATATCCACACCTTCACTCTCTCTTCATCCTCGCCAAGAGGAAGACCTGCATTCTTTGCCAAGTTTCCAAACTTTGCCTGGCACGGCTATCATCACATTGGAGAAAATACTGCAATCTTCTTGGATTCTGAGCCCCTGAAGGCTCTTTTGGCTGATTCATGAATACCTTTCAGTTCACCCAAAGCTGATAACAGATGTGAAGGTAAGAAAGCAAAGGGTAATAATACAAGGGCGAGCCTAACACCTCTGTGAATTGGAGAAGACAGAATAGTGAGCAGGTACGCAGACATTTTCCGGCCCTACAACACGGCCTCTACGGCAGTGATTCTCACACCTTTTTCAGACTCAAGGCACCCCTCCACAACAGCACCTCATTCCAAGTATTAATTTCATTAATATTTGTTTTGACTATGGAAAACAACAGAGCAATTCTTCTGTTGCAAAGAATTTAGAAAGACTACAGTAGATTAAAATATTTGTGAAACTACGGATTCCTATTTGAAATCTCTGGGTTTATCTTGTGAATCCCGTGTAGGTGTTTTCACATCTAATAGTATGTATCACCGCTCTTAAAAGGACCTCAGGGCACCCCAGGGGAGAATCACTGCTCTAGAGAGCCATGGTGAGCGTCAAGGCTGTACGGATGAGAGTATAGGATTCCTGGGGAATGTCAGGATGTTCGCTATGGTCCCTGGGTGCTTGGGACACATGCGGATGTGGACAGTATGCAGTGCCGTGCCATCATAATGGCATTATTGATACTTAAATGGAACCTACAGAGTCCAGTCATTACTGCAAAAGGAAATCAAGTGTATAGGTTCAGCAGCTCCATACCCAAGGTCTCTGAAGGGGAAAGCAACGCAGATCCCTTGCTTTGCGGAAGGTAGGGAGAAGGTCAGAGACAGGCCACTAGACAGCACGATGGAGCTCTTCTCAGCACATATCCTCTCCCCAGCCAGCAAGCTGGGGAGGGCGACTGCTAGGAAGAATGCAGGCTGGCTCGCTCTCTGATGTGAGAGCCCTGCTCATAAAACTCAATTAAGTAGATTACAGATGAGCTCATTCCCAGCTGTGGGTCACATTCCATTAGAGGCAGGCTGGGTGCCAAGAAGAGTCAGCAGTGCTCGGATGGCAGCACCGATCGAACCCGACCGGCCGTCCTGCTGTTTACCGTCTCTGCCTGTGATCTCACCACCTTTCCATACCCTGCAGGATTTCCCATCCCACTCCCTATCACTCCGTGGCAGGCTCATCAGTCATCCCAGCTAACTCTCCTAGTGAGATAATCGGGGTCAGCATTAAGTCGGCGCAAGTGGCGGCACGGAGCTTCTGTTTTCCCCGCGTCGGACAAGGGTTCTGGGACCTGCCGTCCTGCATGCTGAGAGATCGGCTCAGCTTGCGGGTGGGGAAGAAGGAAAAGAGGGCGAGGGCAGAGGTCTTGGCAAGGGACGAGGGGAACAGGGAGGAACGTTTTGTGGGGGGCAGTCTGGCTGAGAGGTAGGGTGGGACGGAAATGCTGGCACTGCAAATTACATCAACCTTATTGCATGCGGGAGTCAGGCGGGGAAGGAAGAAGTCTTTCTGCTCACTGTTTCTCGTGGCTCCCTCTATTGCTACGCATGGTCCAATCTTGCTGATCAGATGTGTGTATAAAATCTCCAAAACCTGTACCCAGACCCTAGAAAAAGAGGGCAAGTGTGTCTAAAATAGCGCATAAAGGGTGGATGCACGTTTGGCGCTCTAGCAGGTGAACGTGTAGGTCTGAAAGCAAGAGAGGAGAGGGCAAGTGAGTTTGTGGAGGCATGCGGGCATGTCAGAGAAAGAGAGACATGCGTGAATAATGTGTGCGCACATGCAATATGCATGCTAGAACTGGTGTGAGCACAGCTAAGCATCTTGTCAGATTAGAGACCCAGTTTTGACAGGGCTTGTTCATCCCATTTTGCTCATCGTTGTTTGCAAACATTCCTGGTCGCTCAGTTAAATTGCTGCAAATGGGCGGACAGTAGAGAAAGCCAAGCATGTTGAAAATGAGGTGAAGGAAGAGGAAGTGTTTAGACACATCCAAGCAGCAGGGGATCTGTACCATCTGGAACTTGTATGTTAAAGTCCTAAGCACAGGCCTACAAGTGAGAACATCCAGCCGCTTTCCCAGATCCCAGGTGACAAACAAACACATCAGACCAGTTGTTGAAGGGACACAAGTAGTCTGGACAGTGATTCACATAGGGCAAGGGACCCATGCAGCACAGGCATCTGTCATCCTGGCACACAACTCCTTCTCCACTCATTATCCAGCATGCCAGAGAAAGCCTTCTGCCTCCTCTCCAGTCAGCAGAGAGGGGGCTGGGCAGGGCTGTTACGCTCAGAAATCTCTTTACCGTCATCTGGATGAACGTGGATGAGGAATAGGAATAGGAGGCAGCATGCTTGATTCTGGGCCCTGCTACTGGTAACCTTGGCCAAACCCCTTCTGTGGTCTGCAACTAACTCTGTTTTCCCATCTGCATCGTGGGATTTATGATCCCGATTTTCTCAGCAGGGAGCTGTCAGAAGTCCTGGTGACGAGTACTTTGTAAGGAATGGCTGTTGGTGCACCTTTCCTGTTGAAACCCTGTTGTTTCATGGGGAGTCAGTGGCAGAACTTCCCCTGCAGAATTCAACAGCAGCATGATTAGGCTCAGTCTGTCTGCAACAGAAAGCCCAATCCCACCTTCCAGGTATGCAATTGTAGGCTGTCCAGGTTCTCGCCTGTTATCCCAGTGCTTCACCGGATGGGGCTCTGGCTCAAGTCCGTGCTGCACCTCCCTGGTGTCACAACAGAGAAGGTAAAGCCTGGGGGCAGAGGGTAAGGGGTTTTGCAGTAGCTGCATGCCTCCCAGCTCCTGCCTCTTCTAGGGGCTGGGGCTGCTCTAACAGCATCTAGCTGTACATTAGGTGCAACCTAGAACTGAATAGCTAGAATGCAAAATGCAATGCTATTGCCAACTCCCCTCTTTCTCCCCCACAATCCCCATTGTGTCCACTGGCCAAACGCTGAGAGTAGGGCAGTGTAGGGTCATACATATCAGCTTCACACCGCACTTGCCTCAGGAATGTCTCTCGGAAGTCAGCACACATCCGCTACAGTCTCTCGACAAGTCTAGTTAGAACAGGGGCTAACATCTAGTTCCTGCCCTTTTCTTCTTCTCGTGTAGCCATGGGCAGATCCAGGATCCCATAAAGGGGAGTGCTGGAGCAGTGATCTGCAGTGCAGGGGTGGCTGCACCCTGGCTCCCAGGCTCCCTCTCACACACAGGGCAGGTAGAGAGAGTGGCACAAGAGCAGCAGCTGGGGACTTTAAGTCCCTCGCGTAAGTAAAAAAAAACATCTTTCTGCCCCCCTCCCTTCTATGCTAAGCAGCATGTTCCCTCACTTGCCCTTCCTTTCCTCCCTCCCCTCCCACCAGTGCACTGCCCCTGTCCTCAGCTGACCTGGGGTGGGCAGCAGGGCTCCCAAAAACAACACCAACCAAAAAAATCACTCCTTCCCAGCCTCGAGGAGCCAGGCTTGGCTAAAGACAGCAATGGCAGCAGGTAGATTACCTCTTCACGTGGGGAGGGAGGGGGGCAGAAGAGAGGAGAAACTACTTGCTGCTGCCATTCCTACCTGAGCCCAGCTCTGCTTGGGGCCCAGCTGGAGTGAGCAGGAGTGGCCTGGATGCTACACCTGCCCCAGGTGTTTCCTGGGGAGGAGGAGGAAACAGCAGTAGCAGTGGGTGAGGAAGCAGGGGAAGGAAGCGGAGAGAAAGAGACGTGCCACTGACTGCAGAGGGGAAGGGAAGAGGGATTCTTATTTGCTTTGGGGACTTAAAAGTCCCCAACTGCTGCTCCTGCAGCATGGTCAACGGTGTCTGCATCACAGGACCCTTCGGATCTGCCCCTGCACGTACCCATTTGTTCCACCTTGTACTTGTTACCCCGCACCAGTCTTCGACATCCCTTCCCAGAATTTTGCTATTAGCAAACGGGTCTTTTCCTTCACAGCCTCCACCACGCAGAACAATCTTACTGCAGCTCTCCTTCTCACGGACTCTTCCCATTTTGGCCAAATGTTTGTTGTCTATCAAGCCAATTTGTGTCCTGGCTGACCCGTCCCCTCTCACAAAGGGCAATTTGTTTAGAGATTGGTTCCTTCTCCTTTTCCCATTGGAAAGAGCAAGAGGTAGATTTGCAGTGTCCGCACTTTGGGGCAAGACTGTGCTGAAAAAGCCATTTTTGTATTTGCCCGTGTATACG
This sequence comes from Caiman crocodilus, assembly GCA_030014935.1. Classification (NCBI taxonomy): domain Eukaryota; kingdom Metazoa; phylum Chordata; order Crocodylia; family Alligatoridae; genus Caiman; species Caiman crocodilus. The sequence continues at coordinate 113,437,474 of JAGPOW010003648.1, read as the reverse complement.
GCAACTCCCCCTGAAGCCGATTTGAAAGGCTGGCAGAAATGCCTTGGTGACATGTGGTTATAACCTATACCTTGGTTCTTTCATAACTCCTCTTCCCTTCCGCTATTAACTCGGTGATTGTATTTCATCCGATGCAACGCTCTAGGACAGCGCTTACGTGAAAGATTCGGTATGAAATACAGCAAGATTGCCATCCAGTCCTTGAAACGAATGAGAAGAGCTGTTGTGGCTGCCACAGCAGAGGCTACAAAATTTGATGCTCTCATTTAATTATGCTGAGTGGTTGAGGCCACCTATTTACTTCACTTTGGCGTATAGTCCTTTGATAGACAACCAGACAATTGAGCTGCTGTTTCTTCAATGTCTCTGGAGGCTGGGCTGAGGGGGGAAATTTCTAGCAAGCTAGCTACAGCTCAGGTATCTATGTAAAGAGACGCACTCATCCAACTCATCTCTGGGTAGTCTCATCTCTACAAGGGTGTCCATTTTGTAGTGGGAACTGCCTCTAGCGTGCAGGTCTTTGAAAGCCTTCCATCTTCCCTAAAAGCACTTGCTTCCCTTCTCTCCTCCCTCCAACACAAGCACGCACACGCACGCACTGCCCCGTCACAAACTCCATGAACGTCTGTAGGAATACGCCATTGACTCTAATGAAAGTTGAGTTAGGGACTGAATCCAGTCCCTCTTTTGTGTACTTCTCATTCTTTCGGGCCCCCAAGCCAAGAAAAATCAGCCTGAAACCCATGTCTCTTGAGTAAGTTCAGCAACTTACACAGGATTGGGCCAGTCTGCATCTAGCTCTAGACTATCTGTCCATATGGCCAAAGCTAGTATAAAATAGACAGAAAATGATGGTATGTGGATGCAGTAATATTTTACCGGTACAAATTCCTAGGCAAGGTGAGAATCAGGGCTTCGCACCCCAGACTGTAAGCTCCCAGCCTGCACATCTCAGTCCCGACACGCAGGGCTCAGCAGTATTGCAATACTGCACACTCCTGCCTTGCGGTCTTCCTGCTGCTCCAGCCCTGGGCTTCCCATACAGCTCTGCCACTCCTCCGCCTGCCACGCAGCTGCTATTCTGATCTCTTCTTTCAAGAAGAGACCGAGCACCTTGGACTCCAGTACAAGCGTCTCCCTATTTTGGCAGGAACGCTGAGCCCACCCAGTTCAGTTTGCTTCTGATCTCACGGTGCAACAATCCAAAGTGTAATCCCGGGAGCGCCACACGTGCAAGAATGGTATATTTAGCCCCATAACACAACCCGCAGCAGGCCCCTGGCATCGCCACTGTGCATTGCATGGAGGCCACTGCCTTTCTGTATTGCTACGATAATTTTCTCCAGCATTTTTCTTCCCTGAAGGAATCAGTCCAAGTCATGCAGCTCGCCACTGCACTGAGGACAAAGTCCACTTTTTGTTTCCCCCTCAGGCTTGTTTGGTCTCAGCACAAAGGCTTATCATGTCTCTTCCAGACTTTTTCAGATGCTCCTATTTGTAGCATGTCTCCCTGCATCCTGTAACCGGACACGAAAGGATTTCTAAAGTGACCTAGTGCTCCCGCAAGAGCTGTCAGCGCAGCAGCCCTGGGATTCATCTGCGCTAAACATTTGAAGGGGGGCAGGGGGAAGAGCCAGCGCCTCCACCAAGACTCCTGCCACGCAGCTCCATGGAGGACGCTGTGGTGGAGCCATATTTAACATTCATTGGGCCAGACCTTTGCTCCAGCTAATGTAATCTGCAGCCTGCTGCAGTGGCATCCCAACGCCCTCTTCCTCCACCTCCTCCGCCACGCACATCCCACCACCTCACTAATGCCTCAGCCAATCGCACTCCCCCAGCCCAGACACCAGCCAATTATTCTCTCTCATATATGCACCTGTGTGCGTGTGCGTGTGAGTGTGTGAGTGCGTGCGTGCACGGGGAGGGGGCCGAGGAGAGGGAGCGTAGGAGGAGCGGCGGGTAGGGATTTGCAGCGGTCCTGGCACGTTGGCACAGCCCTGCCCCTTCTCCCTTGCACGCCTACCAGCCCAGGATGGAAACGTGGCCGCGGGGGGCACAGGAAAGCACCTCTCCAAGGGGGGCTCCAGTGCTTTTGCCACCCTGAAATCGGACAGGTTTCCTACAACCCATTCTGCAGGCAGGAAAAGATCCCCCCCCACACACACACACACCCCCCAGCCCAGCCTCCACTGCAATCCTCCTCGCCTTGTGACAGGACGCAATGCTCTGAAGGGGGATGGACCCCGACGGAGGGCAGAACAAAGGGTTAACTCCTGCCTCGCATCCCTTTCTCCCTCCCTGGGTTCCTCTCTTCCCTTCTCTCCATTCCTTCCCCCTCCCCCCCGCCTCATTTAAATAGAAGCAGCCCCCCTCCACCTTCTCCTCTTTCCTCCCCGAGCGCCCCCTCCCCCCCCTTTTTTACATCATGCTAGCATCGCCATGGAAACCAGAACATGAGCAGCTGGCTGCTGCTGCTGAGGCAGCCAAGAATTCGGAGATAAAGGCAGGGGGAAGCAAGGAGCAGCAGCACAAGGGTGCGAGACCTTCCCGAAGGGAAGCCATTTTCCTCCTTTCCCTGTGCAAGAGGGGTCTGGAGAGGGGAGCGTGTCTAGGAGGGGTGCGGGAGCACCAGCATCCCCTCCGTTGATCAGGCAGGGTATACAGGCCATATAATAAACCCCACAGTTCTTCCTGGAAGGGACTTTTGGGGAAAGAGACACCCAGGTTTCTCTCCCTGAGCTGCTTAATTGTGCTGCTGCTGCTGCCTCCCAGCTGCGAAGGCGTCAGGCTGACTAGGCTGCACACCTAAAGCAGGCTCCACATCCCTGCACGCAGGGTACGAGCTACTGCAGAGTTACCAGTGCGAATGCACGGCTTCGCTTTTCCCTCCTTTCTGCTCCAGAAGGAAGCTCCAAAATTGTTCTCGATAGACTAAACCGATCAGGTTGCCTTCAGGCACCTCCGTGGTAAATGGTAGGGGTGTGCAAAGCGGGCTGCATTCAGTTTGGATTTGGCCAGACTCGGGGGGGCAGCGATTTGATTTGCTGATTTGGATCGCTGTCCCGATTCAATCTGAAGATTTGCGGGGTTGCCAAATCGGACCAAATCTCCTCCAGATCCAATCAGCAACCAAAGCTTCGCACAGCCCTCGTAAATGGCTCCTCCATCCTCAACACCTCTGACACCGCATTACAGTCAGGGGTGGGTCTCTAGAGATCCTTCTTCTGCTAAAGACTTGTCATTATTGCAGAGTTAAGCCCGGGCATTACCTGTGTGTTGGCACCAGCTCATCTCCCATCACACAAAAATCCTCTCGCCCAAGTGGAAAGATGTGCTTAACCTGGGTGACCTGGCCCATCTTGGAGCACAGACAAAAAGCTGAGTGCTGCTCCGTGAAGCCTGGGAATCTGCCCACTTTGAAGACAGGATGCAGGATAAACTACTGGACTACTGACAGCCCTTTACTGCCTTTCCACATTTGTCTTTCAGAAGGACCAACAAATGTTCTCACAATCCACTGGAAAAAAGTTACCGAGCACCCCCACTGACTACTACAGCACCACGGTCCGTGGGATACGCTTCCAGCAGCGGTGGGTAACTACGGGGCTTAATGCACATGGTGAGGTGACACTCGAGCATTCGAATTAGTCTGCTCTGGCATTTCTAATTAGACCATGGACAAGCACATATATAGGCAGCCAATCATGCTAGCCACGGCTGCAGCAACTGGAAGTTGCCACTGACCCTGCGTGGCAGCTGTCACGGGTGCCCAGTCACGCTATCATGCCACTTTCCGGACGCGCCGCACTCACCCATGCGTTTTGTTCGGAGGAGCGAGGATGCTGCAGCTTGGGTCAGGCTTTGCAGTGAGGCTGCTCTTATCCAGGTTGGGTTAACCCAAGTATTCAACCCAGTGGTAGAAAATGGACCCAAGCTGACATCCTTATGCTAGACTGAAGCAAATGGAGCTTTGCCTCCTTACCATTCATACCGAATCACATCTCACCTCATGCCATGCCCCAAACTCACCTCCAGGCTGGCAAAACATTATCTTCCCAAGCAAGAAGAATCTCAGACAAACTCATTACACCCAGCATTCAAGGCAACAGTTATATCCTAGCCTGGCTTTAACCCTGACTCTAACCCTCTTTGACTAATATTAATTCTCATTCTAGACTTGACCCAGATCCCAGAAGTCCCCCTAGTTCTCCCCCTCTCCCCCCTTCCTGATATCCTAAGCTTCTCCCTGGCCTAACTCTGCTCCTTGCCTTCCCTGACCAAATATTTTTATGCCCAGCTGGTGTATAATGCTCCATTGTACCCCACAATGCTGGCAGCCAGTAAGTGACAGACCCATATAGTACCCCTTCCCCACCCTGAGGCTTCTTCCAAAAGCCGAGATTTTATATGTGGAAGAGACAACCCTGTTCTTCTAAATGTCTCCATTCAAACTGGGGTATACTTCTTGAAAGCCACAAGTTATCCCCACTTACAACTCCTGCAACTTCCGCCTTGTCCCTTAGTTCTCCAAATCATTTGCAGCTGAACACCTCTACCTCCCTCTTTGCTTTCCAGAACTTCTAAGATGGGATCAGTCCCTAAAGCAAAGTAGTGCAGATGCTGCTGCTGTTGCTGGATGTCACTCAAGAAGCATCTATCATCCAGTGCCATTAGGTAATTATAAGATCTGATACCATTTAATAGATAGGAATCTTCTGACATGAGCCATCTCAGTACTGCCTCAGCCAAACAGCATCAGGTGTGAGCGCTGACAGCGATGCATAAACCTCTTTCATTGTATTGTCTGTGCTTCTCACATATCCTTAAGCACATCCAATAAATGCAAACACCCCCATCAGAGTTTCCCATCCGCCAGGCACTACAAGAAGTCGAGCAATTCCAAAGAGACACCTGTGTATAATGTGAAGGTTGCAACTGAGACCCACAAAGAATGTAAGAAAATCAAAGTTATGTTATGTGATGCTAACACTACCACCAACGGGTGCTGTCAGGAAATGTCAATCAAAGGCAAGTGCCTTCTAGGAGTTGTGCAAACCTTTGTTGCTCTAGGACAGTGGGGGCCAACCTTTTTAACCACCCCCATCCCCTCCCCCAGAGCCACCCTGATCCCCTTCCCCTGCCAAATCCATTGCTGTGCTACCTGCTGGATCTGCAGTGTACCAAACAAGCCAGCTCTGCATGCCACTTGTCGTGCTTGTCACAGGTTGGCTATCCCCTGCTCTAGGATATACAGGTTACTGCACAGAATGGATGGTTACTTCTGTCTCTGGCTGTGCCTTTTACATTCGGAGCAGGACCTCGATGTTGGAATCTATGCTTTTGTGACTCCAAAGCCTGACCAATGCAAAGAAGATGCTGGCCCTGATAGCGCTTCAGGTGATACAGAATCCTGCAGGCCATCAACTGGATCACGCAAGCCAGCACATACCACCGCTTAGCTCCCTGTATTCATTCTCCACCAAATAGAGGCAAAGTCAAAATTACAGTTACCATTTTCAGAGCCCACCATAGGCTTGGTCCTGTATCTCCGAGGGAGCGCATCCCCCTCTGCGACTACGACTTCCCAGAACAACAGCCCTTCTCCCAAGCAATGGAGTGGCGCATCTTAACAATATTTCTTCAGTACAGAAGAACAACCCACTGCTGTAAGGGATTCAAATGGCCATGAATCTCATCCCCTCCAGAAAAAGCGTAGTTTCTTTCCCATAAAAGAGAAAGATGCACAAGAGAGCAGGAAGGAAGGGGGCAAAGTCCACTTTCTCTCTCCCCCTTCCCCTGCATATCAATATTCTTTTTCCAAACTTGCCAGGAGCTCAGATACTATCAGAGTGAGCACTATATAGGCAGCAGAGAGAGAGAAAACCAACTAACAAGAGGGTGTAAGAAAATATAACTGAACATTGCTAGTTTGCATGTTAGCTTGCACTTTCTGACATTGTGTTCCAGCTCATTGGTGATTAAGATATTATATTTGCTTGCATCTTCCCCCCCACACATCAGCCCTCCAAAACTGGGGCACACATCTTAAGCACAGAGGCTAATTTTTGCTTGCTGGAATAGAATCAGGCCAGAACTGAGCAACTAGACACTAACTCATCGCTCCCAAGATGGTTGCCATTTCCACCAGGTGCTGCAAAGAGCAAGAGCGCAGTCCAATGTTGACTCTCACAGCTGCTGGTGAGGCAATAGCCCCTGGCTTATGAGCCACCGAGCTGGTAGAGGATAAGTAAGTTGTTGCGTGCAGTCTGTAGCACCTTCATGAGGCCTGTGATATGAAAACACTTGGTCTCTCTCGAGCTATTGACTCCTTGTAGGATGGCCATCATAGAAGACAGTTGGGTTGTCCTCTGTCCTCTCTTGATATGAAACCCCAAACCTTTATGTCATAAAGGTGTCAGGTTTTGTATCAATAGAGGACAGAGTAACAGAGAACCAGGATGTCCTCTATGATTGCCATCCTACTCTTGGGCCCTGACCCCACACACAGGCCAGTTGACAGTCCAATGGTCAGCCCTCCAGCTGTCAGCCACTGAACATCTGCATGTCCACCCTCTTAGCGCCCCCCCGCCCCCAATCTCACATATTTAGCCCCTCCCTCGGCTCACCCAGATGCCACGCTCCAGACACTCAGCCCCTCTCTCAGGGCTCCAGACCCCACACCAGGTTCCCAAGGACCTCCTCCACCCCCATAGATCCTTCCCAAATCTCCAGACCGTTTCAGATGTTATCTCTGTGCGAGCACTCCAGAGTTGCAACCATCCTGCTTCATAGAAGTTTCCTTAGCAGCCTCCAAAAAGTTAGCATGCTCTCAAGGTCTGAGCTTACATCCTGCCTAATTCCAGCCCTCTTCCAGTCAAATGTCTCTATCGCTCAGCACTAGCACCACCTGCAGCTCCCTGGGTCAACTAACTCTGCAATTAGCCTTGGCCCACACCTGCAGGCTGTTTCGGCTCTTAAAGTATCAGGTGCCTTACACATCCTGGTACACTCTGCATGGGGGGAAAAGGACCAATATTGCTCTCTGAAGACTATGAACTACTAGTGTGCACTGGCAAGCTGGAGCAGGCTGCTTTAAACTAGGTAATATCCAAGGTATGTGTTGGTTACATCAAGGGCTAACCTAGCCCCCAAGCCATCCAGCACAATGTGGACATTTGGTAGATTAAACCCACCTGATTTGCTCTCTCTTGTGCAGCAAGCACACTTTCAGTCATACAAAGCAAAATATTTAGCTGGATATTAATAAAAAGAACAGGAACAGAATATACTTACATAAGCCAGTTTTTACTTTCAGCCCTACCTGTGAAATTTCATCAGTGTACATACATGGGCTTAAATGAGGACAAAATTGAGTCCAGCACATGCAGTAGATCCGAGTTAGTGGCACAATGGAGACTTCGCCCATTCCACGCCCTGAAATTTGTAGCTTTAATTATACATGCTTGATCATGAATAATGTAGGTTTTTGTATTGCTATTACATTATTGTAATCAACTCTCCCCATGTCATCAAGTAGGATAGAGCCCAAAGTCCGCATTCAGCAGAGCACCCAACCACAGTGGTGAATGCCCTCAGCCATATAACATCCTCTAACCCACCCAACTGGTACCAGGAAACGTGATCACATAAACTCAGCCAGCACAAGTTGTGTTTATATTCCATTAACTGTGTCCTGACATTTGCTGAACATGCAGTCGCATTACATGACCATGTAATAAGAGACCTTCTTGCAATGCACATCAACAAGGGGACAGAGTTAGGGCTGCTGTGACTATGAAGTGGTCCAATGTGTGTGCAATTAAAATGTCAACCTTAATCTTTCATTAATTTAATTCCCCACTCTCCTCCCCCTCCCTGCCCTCGTGCTTTATTTTCTGGAGAAGGAAGTAGCGTGAGTGTTGCCTGGTCCATGGTCTAGTCAGAGGAAGCACCCTGACCTACACATCTGCCCCTGACCTTTAGCTTGATCGATAAAGCTACGAATTGGCCTTTTCTTATCCTTGGCACTTTAGTAATAAAATCCCCACTGAGATGGAATGAAACACTGAACTTCATCTCCACATGTCATGAACATCCTTGGCAGGGGGAGAAGCCATCATATTTCAGCCACCAAATCTACGGTGTCTCTCACCCTCTCAGTCCCTCTCTCAGAACAGCTTTCCCCGTTTATATTTAGATCACCATCGACTTTGCATCCTATGAATTCCCTGACACTTCCTAAACTGAGACCAGCCTCCACTGTCTTTCCATAATGCACCTCTCTCTGTGCCTGGCTCATTTGAGCGAATGTTTTCTGTACTTCTAGCAGGTTTCAGGTTCATATGAGAGGTAGGTGGCCTTATAGGCTACAACTATGTACAAAGGCAAGAAAAGTTGCATTGTCAAGAAATCCTAGACAAAAATCACCTTTTTCCTTAATGGACAAGAAGCTGACGATGGATGATCGGGGGCATGAAACAAATTCACTCATGATTGCGTGTCTATCAACAAAGACCCATTTCAATATTGAGCACAGCTTAAACAGGGCAGGAAGAGCAGCAGTTGTCCTGTGCTTTACTGAGAAGAGTTTCACTTAATGGGAGACTGACTGGGAGTTTGAGAACACGCAACAATATTCAGATAGTAAATAGTTAACAAAATTATATTGCTCTTGTGTCCCCATCCATAACTCAGAGACAAGCTTTTGCCTTGTGATACTCAAGATGGACTAGCAGCAGATAATACAGCACGCTCCAAAAGGAAGCAGTTTGGGGCTGCAGAAGCTCCTGAGCTATAAATACTATCGTAAGAGGCCAAGGAGGTTGGGGAAAGGCTCAGAGATCATCCCTCCCTGTGTGGGAGAAAAGGGATTTCTGGAAAGGTGACTATGTTCTAAGAGAAAAACAGATAATGGCAGGGTAGAATTAGAAGTCACCTGTGGAGTAAACCGAATTGAATGCATTGCTACAGCTATCATTACTGCGATTATACATGTACGCTTCTTGCAGTCAAACTCAGGGGACCATTTGAGGGCTAGGTCCACGTGGTGTAAAGAAATGTAAGAGATGCATTGAAGCTCCTGTGGATATGCTAGAGCTAGTTATCTCAGGTATTGCTACGGGGTAGAATCCAACCTGGGCTATGCCACCTGCCCGAGAGATGGGTCAGACCTCGGGTGGTAGGCATGCCCTGTGCTCTGTGCTGCTGCGGGTCCCTATTGGCAGTAGTCAAGCTTACTTTGCTATAACTCCACAGATCGCAGTGACTGCAACAACCACTCCTCAAGTGTTCCCACACCAGTGTATATAAGGTTTGAGTCTTTTTTTTTTTTTCCATGAAGTTCCTTTTACAATGGAAGAGAGACCTTGGCAATGGAAAAGACCTTAAAAGGAAGCTAATTAAATGCAATTACATATTCACCCAAAGCATTGTGAAGGGGGCCTTGGCACGAATAAGAATTGGATCCCAATAGTGAAATTTAAGACAGACTATGTTGAGAATTAGGGGCAGCGAAAAATAGAGGGAAGAAGCTGATATAAGGTAAACACATTCCAAACTGGAAGGATCTTTTTCTTATGCTGAGTAGTGGTTCCCTGTTAAAGTCACATTATTCCTGTTTGAAGAGAACAAATCAAAGGAATGTCTTTAGCGTACAGTGCTGCTAATTAGAGGTTGAAAACCATACATTTTTCTCAACTGTACAGCCCTGGACCCCTTGGGAGTGGCCCTGAATATCCTCTTGTGCAACCCGAGGGTATTTATTTTGAAAGCTGAGAAAATGAAACACAATTGAGTCAGAAAAGAGGAGTCATAGCAGACTCTCTTCCCATTTCCTTCAGATATGAACAGATATGATCTACTTGGGGCTGGTCCTGCTTTGAGGAGGGGGTTCGACTACATGACCTCCTGAGGTCCCTTCCAGCCCCAATTTTCTATGAGTCTACCTACCCCCTCACACCTGAAATGCTGGGCATGCCACCAGCTCCTGTGACAGCCAGAAAAGCCAGTCTCTGGCCAGTACTCCCAAAAGGAAATAGTGGAAGTCCTGCCAGGTATCAGAGGAATAGTAGCAAACTAACACCACTGCCTCTGCCAGTAGCACACTGGGTCCTGATGTGTTTGACATACTCTGCTAAGGCTGCAAACATGGCTTCACACACTTCCGCCTGTGGTGGAACACAGCAGTTATTCTGTTCCCAATTGTTCTGGTTTTGCACTTCGTAGCTGCATGCGAGTATTTGGAGTGGTGATTTTAGGGACTCATGACGTAAGCAGCTGCTTGCAAATACAGGGATTTGACTGGATTTGATGGCCTGAAAGACTCCATCCAGACCTAAGTTCTTAAACTGTTGTAGTGCCTAGATCCCTGCCCAAAGATCAAGGCCTCTGCCAGCACAGCACAGCAAGACACAGAGAGAGAGAGTTCCTGCTGCAAAGAGCTTGCAGTTGAAAGAGTGAGAGGAACAGGCATGGGACACAGGTTAGCTAAGGTTTGGGTTCTGCCAATATAAAAAACAAAGCTTGT
>JAGPOW010003648.1:113404364-113417105 GCA_030014935.1 Caiman crocodilus | reverse complement strand
AGGAGGACAAGCTTTGACAGTTCAAAGCAGGCAACCACATCCGGAACATCTTCTCGGAGACAGCTGCCCAGATGTCTGGGCAGGGGACGCACATAGCAGTAGTGCCACACAGAGGCCAACTTTGCAGCCACAGGGGCTGGCTCTGGTCTCCAGCTCCTCCTGGCTGCAGATCTGGGAGGAGCCGGGCAGGTGTATTTTGCCCCATGTAACACAATTTGCTCCACAACAAAGCGAATGTACGAGCACGTTCTCTGAGGCAAAAAGCCCCGGGTCAGATTTGCACTGCTTCTATCTGAACTGCTGCAAGTGCACATGTTTGCATGTGTGGACATGCCCCCTGAGACTTTTTGTAAAGCGTGCATGCACCAGTGGATCTAAGATTTTGAAAACTAGGGTCCAGAGCATGGTAGAGCAAACTGAGGGCCAGACACTACTACGAGGCCAAGAGGCAGATTAACCCTACCCTGGTTCTACAGCCACTGCAGCTTTTGGTGGTGAGCAATGTTCAAAAGCCTTTAAATCTACTCTTGATTCGCCTTAATTAGTAGTGACACCTCCACTTGCAACTGCTTCCTGCCCCTGTTCCACTCCATTCCCATACTGGGAAGAGGAAATGAAGAGGGAGGAGGGTGTGACTATACCATCCCTGGATCTGCCCTCAGTACCATGTAAATCAAAATGAATAAAATAAAAAATAAGTAAAATTATGAAAATAATATCTCCAGCAGCCTGCTCTCCTCAGTGATTCTGGGCAAAGGGCTCGATTTCCATAATACTGCCTAGTCTTGTCTCCTGCCTTGGCAAGAAGACTTTGCAAAGGGGAAATACCTCCTGGTACCATTTTGCAGTGACCCTCTGTGCTGAACTTCAGGAGCCCTGACCTGGACTGGAAGCTCTGCAGTGAGAACCACTCTTGTCAGCCAGAGGCATGATGCTTATGATGCATGTGTGCTCCCAGGGCCATAAGGAACCACACGGAAGGATGCAAACAGTTTCACCCTTTGGGCTTTGAAAACACACTCTACCCCCCTGTGCAGCGACAGGGAAGAGGACTGAGCTCTGGAAATGAAAGAACTTCAGCACATGAGCCTAGCTCTTCAGGAGCTAATTTATAGCGCTCTGTAGCCAGTGTTTGTCACTAGCATTAATATTCTGCAGGCTTTGCTTTTACCATATCTCTTCCCCCTCCCCCCACCCATCACTTTTTGGCAGGGAAATAAATTCACCTGTCTTTTGGTAGTAGTTTCTCATATCACTTTCCCTTTTCTTCTTCGTGTTGGCTTTATATCCTTTCCTCAGTTTCATTAGCCAAGAGGCATGTCATCTACTGCTCTGCAGCTGGATTTATTTGCTGCGTGGCTTTGCAGCAGCTGCTGTGCAGTTCATCCCCTGAAGCAGTTGTATCAGAGGTGCTCTCTGTGTTGAGTGGTGAGCTAATTAACTCCATTCAACTTGCAATGTTTGGGGACAGTATAAGAAATGCCCTGTAAGAATGGCTTCCTGCAACTGATAGGATTAGTCTCGACTGATAGAGTGATAAAAGGAGGAGCCACCATTCCTCCAGTAGTAAGGACTAAGGCAAAGTTGACTTGACAAACCTCAGGTGTTTCATGTGTTACATTCTGGGCAACAGCAAGAACAAACTCCACTTTTGAAAAATTAAAAGGGACTCTTTATGACATCCCAGCCACGTGCCTGCAGACCGATTGCCCTGGGCACTGCAAACTGATTGCCCTGCAGACTGATTGCCCAAGCTCTTCATTTTTGCAACCTGTCCCCCCCCTTAAGTTTTGTGCCAGTTACTACAAAACAAAAACACACTAGAATTAATCTAGCTAGTGCAGGTAACAGCGGTACCAATGGACATAAAAACATGGTAGCAACCACAGTAAGCATTGAGGTTGTATCTGGCTGCAGATAGCACCGCCCGGTTGTTCAATCGGCACCGTCGTTCTTTACAGAGCATGGTGTATGCGCTGGCGAGTTGATGCATGAGTGACAGCCCTGCCCACAGGTTGGGCACACCCACACACGGGCAACGTGCTGAATCGGAGCAGCGGATTCTTTTCTCAGCTGACTCCAGTCATCACAACACTTGATTCAGCCTGCCTTGCAGTGCCTTACTCCATCTGCAAGCTGACTCCGCCAACCAGAGCAGCGTTCTGCACTCCTTTCCCAGCCATCCGTCCCAGTCATCCACAAAGGCTGCCAAATCATTTTTGCAAGCATCCCGAAATCTGCACAGCAGTCTGCCGCTCTTTCTAGATCCTTCACAAACTTTAGAGTACAGCACAATCTTAAGGAGCCTGAGATGTGGCATTCGCTTGACGTGACCAAGCCACCCGAGTCTTTTCTTTCTAATCAACGTTCCCATGAATGACGTACCAGCACAATTTAATACTTCCTTAACCTGCCACTGGTGATGTTGTTACCAGTGCTAGCTACATTAAAGTTTGCAGGAGTCAGCTTATCCAGCACCCTTCCATCTTACTGGTCCAACTTCACCCAGAGATTATGTAGGTGCTGGAGGGCCGCAGTTTCCAATGGAAAGCTAAGTGCTGAGCCTGAAAGGAGCAGCACAGACACAACAAGGTGAGCACAGGCAGATTCAGGGGGATGCACTGATGCAGCTGGACCACCTCCACGTCAAATCCTGCTCCAGCCAGAGTTTAAAACCAACTGTTAGTACTGGCAGCAGCATTTGTAATCAGGCAGCGCAGAGGGAGTCGCTTGACTTCATGGCTCATTAAAATCTACCAGATCCAGGCTATCCACTTCATTCCACAAGTGTCAATGCCCCCTTTTCTCAGTGGTCTTGGTATGCCACCAATGCAGCTACCATAATGTTCTGAAATCCTGCTGTTTGTTAGCTGCTCCTGGCAATGACGCTCCTGTTTCACAGCCTTTCTAAAGAAGTTTTGTTTGGGTTTTGGGGTGGGTTTTTTTTGTTTCAATCTTAAACAAAATAAAACACAGCCCCAGCCCCTAGCGTATTAATGAAACATCTAGTTTATTTTTAGCTGGAGAAAAATATGTATTGTTTTATATGCAATAATGCACCATGCCATCTGCACCCCACTTTTCAAAATTCTCGATCTGCCCATGGAATTGAGACGTGGTGTGACATGAGAAATAACAGAAAGTATTGCTGAACAGAAATGAGGGATGCCATGATTTTCTAGCTCTGTCGCAGGGTGAGCTCTTCCCAGATGCTTCTTTCCCTGCCTCGTCTCCCCTGCTCCCTCCCCACAGCCTTCCTTTCTTAATGAATTCAGTGCTGGTGGAAGGTGCTGAAGTAACAATCCAGGAGGCTCCTATTTTAGGTGCATTATTTGTGACTGCAATGCAAACTTCCCATACAACCATTCGGTCTTCCCACCACCACACGTCCCACCCGTACCCGCACCCTGAAACACACCTCAACTCTGACTTGTAAAGACCATCTCCCATGAACAGATGGAAATAACTCTCCATGGCCTAGTCCACCGGGGCGGGGGGCAACCTTTTTGGCCAGAATGCCACAACTTAACCTTGCACCCTCCCCGAGTACCGCTCTGATCACCTTTTCATGCTCAATCTGCAGCTGTGTTTTCTGCTCCCTGACCTATTTGCCAATGTCCCCTCTTCCATCTGCCATACACAGAGATACCTGCACCATTTGTGGCACATGCCTCACATTAGCCACTCCTAGCTTACTCAGTCCCTGGCTCCATTGCTTTGACTGCTAATCACAACCGAGTTACAATAAAGCTTTATGCGAAGTGGGTATTGGATACTGTACATACTGGGAAAAATAGTAAAATCACCGCCCTTTGCCCCTGCTCCATTTACACTTGGAAGTCAACATGACCACAAACTAACTTAGATGATGGAGACATAAATAATCTAAGCCTACATCTGACTTCTATAGTCTCGGTGTCTCTTGCTGGGAAACAAATATTCCTCAGAGAAATCTGGAGTTGCAGAAGAGCGGGACCGAAATAAGGGAAGGTTGGCTGCTTGTCACAGTAGGATGGATGGGGAGTTCCATGCATTTGGGGAAGCACGGGAAAGCTGCAGAGACATCAATGGGAGGACAGGACACCCTAAAAGGCACATGGTAGATTTAGCCCACAGCACACAAACAGGTCTCACATAAAATTTCTAAAATGAGTAGCTCTTTGCTTTAGCAACAGGATAAATGCACAGGCCTAGGAAAAATGACACCCTATACCTACCCCCCCGCCTCAGTCTCCTCGTCATTTCAAAGCATTCTTCAGGTGCAGATCAATGTCCTCTGCCATGTTCAGGATCCTCCTCTTGCAGTTGACAACTTGCTTTCTAAACCATTGCACATCTCATTGTATAAACCAGCTCCTTATCACTGAGGGCTAATCCCACTCTTACAGGCCCTCCTGCTGGAAAAGGATGATCCTTTTTCCTGCCAAAGCTTCCTGTATGTCTCTGTTTCCTGACCGTCTCAGCCCTTGCAGTTTCTGTTCTGTCTTTGAGGATTTTCCATCTACCCAATTCCAGCTCCCTGCTGAAAAGCTGGCCAAATAGGTTCCCCTAGGGTGCTTGTACATGTGATGCCATTACCATGTACACGCGATGAAAATATGACTTTATGCGGCTTAATCGTGTCACGCTGTACACATGCAAGAGTTTTGGGGGTTTAATTGAGTTTAGCTTTGTTGCAAGCTGAACTACATACATCCTGATGTAGTTTAGTTTGCAACATTGCAAATTACAATGAAGCAGCTGGCAGCTCACTTCCCCCAGCCGCAGGAGAGGTAGGCAGGCTCCTCCGGAAAGAAAAAAAAGGATTGGGTCCCTCACAGCTTCTGCCTTCAGTGGGCTCCTGTGGCTAGCAGGACATCTGGGGCTATCCAGGAATGGGCTGGCTTGCTCCTGGGGCAGTGCAGGAGGGCGGCCGGGTTTCCTGGTGGTGGAAGAAGGTGGCTGGGATGGTGCAGAGGGCACTGGAAGCCCAGGTGGCCTTGCTAGCTGGCCAGGCGCTGCCCCAGCTTGGAGACAATTGATCCAACACTTCCCCAAGCCTGCCTGGGCTTCCAGTGCCCCATGCACTGTCCCTGCCCCCTTCTCTGGTTGCCAGCGCATGCAGCTGCCTCCCTATGCTGCCAGGGGCAAGCTGGGGGTGCTGGCAGCCAGGGCAAGTGGCAGGGACAGTGCACAGAGCACTGGAAGCCCAGGTGGCACGCTCCAGCCAGGGGTACAATCCAGCTCAAAAAAAAAGATTGGGCCCCTTGCCGTAATGTGCAGAAAAATTGAAAGGTTTAGTAGTCAGGGTTTTAGTCTGTGCCCCACTGTTTCAATTTAGGGGTCATAGACTAAAACCCTGAGGCTAACCCCCCCATCACATATACAAGCGCCCCTAGGCTCTAGCCTACCCGCTGTCCCAAACTACTTTCATCTGTGGAGGCAGCTGCTAAGTCCTAGTTGCCTGCCTATTTAGTCAGTCTGGGAGCCCAGCAGCATAACTAGGATGGGGTGACAAGGGTAGGAGCCCCAGGTGCCACTTTTGTGGGGGGACACAAAAATAGCCGCTTCCACCACCACCACCACCACCAGTACTGCAGCAACGGTGGCTGCCTCATGTGTCACAGCTGCCCTGCGGTGCAATGCCTCTGCGTGAGCCATGCGATACAGCCCTCGGCAGCGAATGGCGAAGTCCACGTACACCAAGGCCTTTCATGCTTGAATAATCCCACACCTCGGATTCACAGACAATTTTCCCAAACTATCGTATACCTGAACTTCATTGCTAAATGGAGAAAGCAGTCCTAAGACACCAAGCTAGAAAAAAGCTTGCCTGTCAGCTTTCTACCCCTCTAACTCCACATCCCCATCAAAGCCCCTTCCTACCCTGGCCTGACTATTAGCGCTCTCCTTCTTCTAAAGCAGTGGTTCATATCCTTGCCATCACAAATTACAGGGGTCATTACACATTTACCTGGCTGGGCTTTCTCCTCCACAGGGGCAGTGAAGCAAGCTGAGAAGTCCAATTTCTGTTGCCTCCTGAGGTCCCTCATCTGTGCTTCTCCACTTGCTTTGTAGAGAGATGGGCAGAGGCCCATCAGCTCCATGCATGTTTGATAAGAGAGCGGGAAAAGAATGTAATAATAAGGGTTTATCAGGCTCCAGCTACAAAATCCCCTTCCATACATGCCCTACAATGATCCGACTCCAGTGGTATGGGGCAAAAAGACTCGGTGTATAGGGTAGGGCACACGGCTGAAAAGAAGGGCTAAGAGACCCGCTGTACAGTATGTGAAGGTAGATGTTTGCACCAGCTGACAAGCTCCCCACAGCATCAGCCCTCTAGCAAGTGCGGTCACTCAGAGTTGTCAGACCCAGAGTTGAAGACCTGACAAGAAATTGGGATTTTCTGCCCGAATTGTAGTCCAGCCTAATGAGAAGGGTGATAGCCTCTCACATTTATCAAATCTACAGCTCACACCTTTGCAATTGCAGCTATCCTGGTTAATTAGCTCACCACACCCATCTCAAATGATCTTCCAGCTGGGCAGGGGCTGTCTTCCCCCTAGGAGAGGTCTTTGTCATTTTTAAATCTGTCTTCTTTTCCATCCTCTCCCGTAACCCATTCTTCTTCTATGCTAGTGTTCACTTTAACCCCCAGGAAAGAAGCATTATGGCCTTGGGGGCGGAGGAAAAGATCCTCTTTCACTGACCTGTCCCTCAAGAAGCTGACCTGTAGGCTCAACAAGGGGAATGTGCTAATCAGGTGGGTAGAAGGGGCTGCCTTAGTTTCCTCCAGGTTTTTTTTTTAAAGAAAACTAGATCACAGCCCTGCAGATCCTGACCTTTGCATATTTTTCCATCTGTCTCTTGTGTATGTCCAAGGATCAGTAGTGCTGCTTAGAAAATGCAACCTAAAAGCAAAAAAGGTTCCAGCAAGCTAGATGGCCCCAAGTAAGGGTGGAGGTAGGTGCTTGGTACCTCTGAAAAACAGCTCATCAAAAATATAAAGGGGGACAGGGGTTTAAATGCAGAATCAGTTCCAAACGTGCCTCTGCGTGCTACGTGCAAGCTGTGGCAGTAATCTTCTGATCCCAAATTAGTCGTAGCACTGCTCGGTGCCTCAGTTTCCCCACCAGTAACACAGGAGAAATTATACTGCTGTACCAGGCAGAAGAGAACAGACGAGGCTCTGTCCATCTCGAACGCTTCAGGTGCAGGATGCTGCCAGTTGAGCAAGTGCTATTGTCAAAATACACATTTTGAACAGAAAGCGTTTGGTCCTTGCTGTTGTAGCTGAGGGTTTTCTCAAAAGAAACGTGCCTCATATTAACTGCTCCCTCTACACTATAATGATCAACCCAAATCCAAAATGATGTCTTCCTTTTTCCTTCTTTTGCCTTTTGCCATATTTACTTCAGGTGTCTTTTTCCTTTGAATTACAGGTTGCTAAGTGACTCCTGTAAGGTGCTGATTGCCCCAGTGCCGGCTGACTTCAGTAAATGTTGCTAGTATACAATCTGTGATAGGATATGGCTCACAGCTGTGCTTTGTGAGGAAGAGCAACAGAGGGTCAAGGCAGGAGTGGAACCGGGCTGGGAAGCGTGATTAGGACAGCAGTATTAGACACTGCCTTTGTGTGAGGAGGAAAACAGTAGCTACCATCAGCACCATTGCAACCGGTACTACCCTGTGCATCAAACCTGCCTCAGGTGTGGGGCTGCCTTGCTGTGCATATGGGCACAAGTATATGAGCATGAATACCGTTGAAAGTGCATATAAGAAAGAGAGGAAAAGTGACTGGGTGTGAAAATACTTGCATCAAGAAGTGTGTGTGTGTGTAGGACTGTGCACACACATTTGTGCATACATGCGTGACTGTGAGAGAGGTTTGCTGTGCTTAAAATTGAAGTGATAAATCATACCTGAGGTCTCCCCAGAGACGAATAAATAGGAAACTGAAAAGCATTTCCTTCTATTTATTTTATAAGTGCAATAAACTTTATCAGCTTTTAGTATTGGCAACTTGTGCAATATTTATGGGCTGTTTACTTCAGATGTTATTCAGAGGTTAGCATCAGGAGGCTAGTGAAAAAGAAAATTGGGGAGGTTGGTGGAGAGAGGGATTTTCCTCCCTCCCAGTGGTAAAATCATACCACTTCTGAGCTGTTCTGACTTCCTCCTGCCGATCTTGGCTCAAGATGCTCCAAGGGTTCTCCGGTAATGACACACATGTAGTTAATCCTAGGCACTCCCATTTTTACACCGGAGTAAATCAGGTGCTTGCAGTGGGGCTCCCACAAGAAGACCCCTGAGGAAAGGAGGGAAGCTGTGCAGTGGGACTAAGGAGATTATCCCAGGCGGTTTTATCTGATATATATATCTGATCAGTCAGATCAATATGCAGCTGTGTCCTTCAGGTAGCCCTTATCTGCTGTATAGTTGCTAGAAACAGCAACTTTCTTTAATAACCTATTTGATGCCAACCCTGCTGCCTGGTCCCAGGCCACCGTCTAAACACAGACCCACTAACCATCCACATCATAAATCCCTTAGTTTGCCCCTCGGCAGCGGTCCAGCTCACTCCCAGAACTTCTCCTAAGCATCAGGGCGTTAGGTTGAGCTCGTCCCTAGCCTTCCTCTCCCTGCAGCACGCTCTTAGTATCCACCTAAGAAATGCACAGGGAATCTGCTTGGGCTAGCTGAGGAAAACCCTCAGGTCCAACATGATGCACAGGCCAGCTGCACACCTCAAAGTATTGAAAGCAACCTACCGAAGACTCAAGCTCTTCAACTTACCAAAACCATAAAAGGTGACTTGATTGGAGTGTACAAGTCACTGGGAGAAAATACCAGGTCCCAAAGGTGTTTCTAAACTACCAGAGAGAAGTTTAACAAGAATTCATGGGGGATAGTCAAGAGTCATGCTTACTCTAAAAGTACTGCTCGGACATTTAACCCAGCAGGTGTTTAACCAGCAGGACGGTCTGCCAAGAGCGGTGATGCAATCAACTTCGCCCAAAGTTTTCAAAATGAAAACGGGGTACGCTACTTCACTTACTCTGAGATAAGAGCAAGCAAACAGACAGATACTGGGTGTGTCTACATGTTCAGTACTTCAGTTCAGTATTTAGGTTAGTACTTGGAGTACTAACCAAATGTGAAGCAACTTGTTACTGCGCAGTAGCACCAGCACACGTTTTTTTGTGGTGCTTACTGTGCAGTGGCCTAACAACGCTGTGCAGTAGCATATTAGCTGGGTTTTGACCAGCATGCTGCTGCGCATTGATATCAGGCTACTGTGCAGTAAACGTCTCATGTAGACACACCTGCTGAGAAGCAGCTGACAAACTAGACTGAGCATAAAATGTGTCTTCTAGTAACATGTTCGGATGGAAATACCCCTAGTCAGACCCGAGTTACAAGCCTGCCCCAGCGCATTTCCCCTTCCCCTCCCCTACCCCGCAGGTACAGCAAGGACTGGAGAAATCTCGGTGTTTTGGATTGTACAGGAGGTCAGACTGCATAGTCTAGTGCTCCTTTCTGGCCTTAAAATACAGAGAAGAGGAAATCCCAAATCATATAAATACAACACACTACATTTGCTATTTGACTTCAAAGAAGCCTGGCTAAGAAACTATATCTCCTGTGAAAAGACAGTGTAACCAACCAATATATTGTTGCCTAAAGATACCAGACAAAATCTTGACCCCTTTCAGTCACCTAGGCATTGAGCCATTGACCCCGATGAAGCCAGGGTTTCATACATTGTTCCTGGCAGTGGATCTCATTTTGGTTTTGAGAAACAATTAAGCATTCCTCAGGAAAAATTCAACCCCCTACATCTGCTGCCTATCACCCAGCAGCAAACAGGATATGCTTTGTGCAAAAAAAGGATTAAAACAAACATTATAGGAGACACTTTTGTCAGCCTAATTTACAACCATATAAATCTATGCTACAAGCTCACGAACCTCTAGCAGTGCTATTTTTAAGACCATTGACAGATCACTGTGATCGGCTTATGCCATATTTAGCAAAATAATTTGAAAGAAAAGCTGCAATGAACCACAATGTGCCTTTCCTAGAATTTTGTGTCTGGCTCAAGAAGTCGGACAGCGAAACAGCAAGGAGAGCAACCCGGAGGAAGAAAGGGGCGGACAAGGCGTTAGCAGGAAGGGGATAGAATGAGGCATCCACATGGCAGAGATAACAGGAGAGAGTGTGAAAAGACTTGGATAAGCTATTACAAGACAAGACTTCAGAAAGGGGAAAGACCCCTGTAGTAAACTGTGATGACTCTAAAACTACAAAGGGAAAGCGGCTCGATTCACACAAAACAGTCATTCCTGACAGACAATTTTGGTTGCAGTGTAAGCACAGATTTGCCAGAAGCCGTAATCAATAAAAGGTTTCATTTGCAGGGAGTGCACGGTGGCAAGTGTAACTGAAAAGCAAGGATCTGCGTTCTGCGCCTTTACATGTGAAAGGGTTCGCGTGTCTTTGGTCCAGGGAGCGATGCGAGGCAGCTACCCTTTCGTTTCACTTCTGATGCACAATGTTACAGGGGACAACCGTGCTCTTGGGCCAGGTACACACATTACATTTTTACCAGTACAAGTGATTAGAAACTGGTCTCTACCTGAAACAGAACAGAAGTTCGACATGCATAGACTGGTTTAAAAATGGCAGCACCCAAGCTAAGATTTGCCCTCCCCACCCAAGGGCAAATGCGTGTTCTGTTTGCTACCGAACTAAACTACACCACTTACAGATAACCATGCAACTTAGACTGATTCTGCCTCGGGCTTTTTTAATGTCTGTACCGAGCCTTGGAGACTTTATATCTGCTCTTTTCTTTAAATCACCACAAGTGGAAGCATTTTGGTCATGGGCAAGCGTTATAAAATGTTGTTCTTTTTACAAACCTTGGGAAATTCCATCCAAAAATGAACGAAAGAAAGAAATCTAAATAGAGATACTATTAAGATTGAATTGTTAAGCATTCCTAAGGCAGGAAATGACAAAAAGTCAAATCTCCCACACAGCTTGACCCTCTCTTCTCACATGTATGTGCTTTGTGGTTGCAGATGAACAGAAACGTTTGAAACATTTCTGTTGACATCCTTGAAAAAGTAAAGCAGCTTTTTTATCCTAGCCCATATTCTTAACTGAACTTAACAAATCTGGGCTATATATATATATATATGTAATGAACATCTTGGTTGGGGGCTTGGGGGGTGGGGGAGATTGTTTTCAAGGCAATAGCATCCATAGAGAGTTAGTAGAAATCGCGTGTTCTCAGCATCTCTAGAAATCTGACTGTTAATTTTTCTTCTGTTATTAAACTACGTTAGAGGGAAGACATTTGTCCTTAAAAACAGAGGCGAGCTGATATTTGACCAAGACGCATTATGCATGAACAGGCAGTTGTTTATCTATGCACAAAGAGCAACTATAGGCTTTCAATCTCAGATGATTTTTATTTTAGAAAAAGAAAAAAAAAAACCCCAAAAGACAAGAAAAAGCAAAAGAAAGCCCCACAGGGGAGCAGTGTGTGTGGCTCCTTTGTAAGAGGCTGCAAGAGCCCTGAAAATGAAATGGCTGCTCTCTCTGCATGTAGGCGCCGAAGGCGCTGTTACAGAACCAGTCACAGAAAGAAATGGAGCAGGGGCCTGATTCTTACCCGCTTGACTTTGTATAGGAAGCTGCCTCCCTAAAGTGTGGGAAAAACCGCCGACTACGGACTTACCAAAAAATGAGAGATTACAAGGCAGGGAGGAATAAGGGCCTGAAGCAGCCCGCTGGGACTGAAGAAGTATAGACGTTGCATGGTGCATTAACCTTTAACGCATGTATTTGACACTGGAAGCAATGGCTACCTCCATGGAAGCTGCCTTCTGGAGAGGAAAGAGAGTTGGTGGCCATGGGGGAGAGCCAGGCCTGCCCCACCCAACCTGCCACTTATTCCCCCTCTTCCGCCACTCCCAATATGATCCCGTTTTCTCCTGGCCACAGTTCCTAACTTCTACGCCAAGCCTGGAGCAGGGTGGCCATCATAGCAGATAGCCTGGTTGTCCTCTCTCCTCTACTATACGAACCTGGATGCCTTTATGTCCTCTATGTTTCTCTTGAAGAGAAAGGCATCGGGTTTTGTATCGATAGAGGACAGAGTAGCAGAAAACCCAAATGTCCTCTGTGTAGCCTGGAACCACTGCCTCCTTCGTGGAGAGCTCTGACCCGGCCACTCCTCGGGCAAATTAAAAGCATTTTCTCTTTTTCCCTCTGTCCCACCAAAAAACAATCCTGGCAAAGAGTTTCCATGGGGTGAAAATGGGTATGCCTGTCAGGGAGTTTATTTCAGCTCTTCCCTAGGCAGCTAGAGCTCCCCGCTGACTTCCAGCCTTCTCCTATTCCCTCAAGGCTGTGCCTCGGCTCTCCTTCTCCCTTTGCTCTCGTGCAGTGCTAAAGCAGGCTCCTAATTAACGTGCTTGTGATTCCCCGTCGGAGCAGTGGCGCCAGGGCTGCAAACTGTCCCACTCCTGCACTCCCCAGAGGCAGGTTGGGCGGGCTCCGTCACCTCGCAGCTCATCCTGCCCCAGACTTTCCCATGGCGCCGGCTCCAGCAGGTTCATCCTTTGTATTCTCCCCTCTGCTAATTTCCCTCAGAGGCTGCAGGCAAGGAAGCAGGTGGGGGCAGAGGAGGTCACGCTGCAGCTGAAGTGAAGATGCCCCAGAGAAATGGAAAGGGAAATGTCAAGT
>JAGPOW010003648.1:113392470-113403676 GCA_030014935.1 Caiman crocodilus | reverse complement strand
CTGCACAGACGGGCACACACGTTCACACCACCCTGCGAGCGCACGCCTTCCATGCGCGTTCTCCTGGCTCTACGCAAGCCCGCACCCCACGCCACCACGGTGTGAAAGCAAGCGCACGTCACAGACCGTCACAGACACGCTCCGTATTTTACGCCACGTGCAATTACAGGGTCACGCAAACACACAAAACCATCTTAGGCCTATAAATTCACATGCATCGCTCACAAACAATGCCTGTGTTACATAAATAGCATGCCACGGGCACCCTGCAACCGCAGGTGCGCTGTGACAAAGGAAACAAGATGAGCTGGATTCGAGCCTGCAGTCCTGCTGGGAAGCGCTTGGTAGGCAAAGTTATGAGCAGGCTTCACTGTAAATACTGCTTGTAAATAGTTCTCTGTGTAGGACATGGATATGCCCTTTTCACCCCGGGTGCAAATGGCAGCCTGGGCCTGGCAGCATGGCCTAGAGACTGCCCCCTCAATTGGTTCCCCATATATTGTATTGGGTTACTGTTGTCTCCAGGTTAAGTCTATAGTTTTATAATTGTTTTGTTGAGAAAGAGTGAGGCTCTGAGGGAGCTGGAGAGAGAAGGTCCCAAGGTTTACAGGGAAAAGGAATAGTCCCAGGGGCGTGTCTGCATGTAATTCGAAGTAAAAATATTGCACAGTAAGCCTACTAGGGGAGCACGTCTACATGTGCTCCCTTTTGGGAGCAGATTTGGTCCTAATGAAAGTAGCTCGGTGAGGGCTGCTCCCGCCCTGCTCTGCCCCCCTGCAGCAGAGAAGCTCCCCCCTGGGTGCTAGCCTAGGGGCTGGCAAGGAGCACTGGGTCAGGAGACAGCTGTCTCCGGGCCCTGTACGCCTTCGGGTGGGAGGCGGGGGACGATCCTGATATGCAGAAGGCAGGAGAGCTGCTGCTGCAGAGCTCTCACCCTGTGCACATGGGGACAAGCCCTGCGCACATCAGGACTTCCCCACATAGCCTGGGGCTGGCCAGGACCTGTCCTGTTCTGGGGCAGTGGGCTGGGTGGGGAACTCTCCTTGTGCAGGGAGCTCCTAGCCCTGGCTCCTCGATTACAGCCCCTGGCAGCAGGCCCTGGCTCTGCGATCACAGCCAGGGCTGAGACGTCACTCAGGCAGGCAGCAGGCAGCTTCCAGTGGAAGAGAGCAATGTCTCAGCCCTGGCTGCAATTGCAGAGCCAGGGCCAGGAGCTGCCTGCTGCCAGGGCAGAAGGACGCTGTTCGGGCCGGGCTCCACGCTCAGAGCCCACCCCAGCAGCAGACCGCTCCCAGGTGAGGGGACTGTTACCTTGCCCTCTGCTGCCTCGCTGGCCTTCTACACGTGGGCTACTGTCCAGTAACTATGGCATGGTTCATTTGATACCTGCATTGGCAGGTAGCAATTAACCATGCAGTTGACTAATTGACTGTGCAGGGTCTGCACGTGTAGATGGTGACGCTTTACTGTGCCGCCAATTAGCCAACTACATGGTACAATGTCTAGTGTAGACGTGTCTGGGACGGGCAGAATCAAGTCCGAGAGAGGACAGAGGGAACTAGAATGGCACAATAAAGACTGGTTTGAAGCAGCCTGTTGTGGTTTTGGAGGCAATGGGCACTTTGATCACCCTCTTCTTTAAAAGAAGAAAATACTCTCCCTCCTTCTCCGGAGCTGGCTGAAATGAAGGCGCTCCCAGAGGTAAGGTGAGGGAGGGAGTACAGATCTGCGGGGAAGCCAGGGCCTGAGACGAGCCAGGGTCTCAAAACCAGAGGCTTGCCCCCTGCGAAGCCACACTAGGGCTGACTGCAAGGTGTCCTCTCAGCAGAGGGAGACCCAATAAAGCTGCTTCATGGGGAAGTCCCAAGAAACAGCTTTCCCCTTCCTCTCTGAAAAGGGTGATCCTTCTTGTTATTTTTCTTGACATATACTTATGAACCAGATTCTCCCATCTACTGTGACCACTACACCCGGTCAGGTGGTATCAAGGGACAGTGTTCTGGGCAGAGGTGGCAAGTTAATGATTCCCCTTGAACCAGGGTATTTTTCCTGCTTGGGTAAAGCTACGGAGCTGCCTTACAGACCCGGTACTCTTCTTGCCCCCCGCCCTGAGGGTGCCCCAGGGTCAGGGCAGAATAGAGCAGCCTCATTGAACCTAAGATCCCTTACACACGCTGGTGTAAGTCAGACCAGCACTGGGCAGCACAGAAAGAGGAAGTTACAACCCAGTCCCAAAGCCCCCCTCTATAGTCCTTCCCTGAGTGGAGTACTAATAACTTTAGAGTGAGGTGTTTGCAGACAGTCGTGTGTGCACACAGCTCTATATGTAAGTGCAAGCACAGCTCTAGGGGTGAGCCTGAATATTTGTGCTTGTGGGCATTTATACGCATACTTTTCTCCCAGTGATGCGCTGGAGATCCGCCGCTTCGGAGCAGACTCCGCACACAGGCTGACGTGAACTGCACTGTGCCGTGTGCAGTTGTACAAGCAGCAAAATGTGCGCCAGCACTGAGAGAATGGAGGCGGTGTGCTTCTGAACTAAAGCACCTCTGAGTTGTTTTAGTTCAAAAGCGTGCTTTTCTCAGTGCTGACACGCATTTCACCACTTATGCAACTGCAATCATCACAGCACCAGGTGCTTTTCAAAGCACCCAGCCGCTGCAACACATGCACGTGTAAAAATGGGGGGGGTCTAAGCATTGAATAGCAGCTGTGTGTGTATAAATACCTGACGATAAGCATGATGACATATGTATCTGCCTGTGTGGTTGTGTAGTGAATGTGTGTGCATGTGTACACCAGTTGTTCTTTGTGCGCATACATGACTGGACGGGGTTGGTCAGCTCCACACCACAAGGAAGCACTGTATTCTAGTTGGTAGAGTTCAAATCTGAGTCAGAAGGCAAGGGGTCTAGTCCTACCTCCGTCTCTGAGTTGGCTCTAACCATGCAAAAGTTTCTGTACCTTGGTTTCCCCATCTTTAAAATAAGAACAATGATGCTGACACACTCTGGGGTCTAAAACTAGGAAGCTCTGTATAGCACGGCTAAATGCTGTCTTTTCAAAACCAGCACTGCACTTCCCTCAATGAATGAGTGCATGCTGTGTCCAAGAAGAGCTTTTAAGCTGCTACCATTCAGGTTGTACCGAAAAGTAGCCTAGCAGGGCCCAATGCCGAATGCGTGGCTAATTGCCTCTGCCTTTTAACAAACAGGACTCCATACTCGACCCGCCCTCACTGCTGATGAATTCATGCAGAAGTAAAACTGGCAACGTCCCCCCACTGCATCGCTCCTCTCCTGGACGGACGTCAGCTTCTCCCCTTGTGCGTACCAGGACATGCAGGTAGGAGCATTCTTCCCCTTCCTGTTGAAGCCGTACCACTAAGCAGAATATGACTCAGGACAGCTTATGCAAAAGAAAGTGAGAATGAGCTCACTTTACTGGTTAGCACGTCACTTGGACTAGCTTTTATAAACCCTGGGCGCATCTACACATGACGCTACAGCAATGTAGCGTGTCGCTATGGCGATGTAGCATTGGTGGGCACAAACTGTGATGGTGATGCCACATTGCTATAGCAACAAGTTACCTCGCTATAGTGAATCGGTACAGCGACGTAGCTGGTAAAAATAACCGCGTGCCGCGAGGCCAGCACGGTAACGGCTGTTTCTGTGCCATCGTTTAGTGCTTTCTAAAACAAGCACTAAATGGTGGTGCAGTAACAACATGTAGATGTGCTCCCTGCGTCCCTCAATAAATTATCTGCCTTGTTGATCCCTACTGACCTATTCAGCCCATGTTCTCCTCTCTCAGTGTCCCCTCCCCCTGTGCTCTGTATTATCTGGAATCCCTGCTTTCTGCAAGTTTATTCACAGCATCCAAATTAAGCTGTTGCCTACAATCGCTCATGCCTCTATAAAACCAGTTCATCTCTAAGATGCCACCCTGCCCTGCCTTCTGCCTGGTTAGCAGTGGGGTGCACAATTTTGGCTTCGCTGGGTGCATTTAGACTAGTCTAATGTGCTATAAAGAATGCCAATTACTGTGCATTAAATGAATCGAATGCTCAGTTTGCTAGTATCAATACATACGGGTACTAGAAAACCAGTGCATTAAGTAATGTACTAAAGCACACATATAGACCATGACCAGAAGCAATTTGCTCCCAATCAGCCCAGGCAGCAGGGACAACTGCTGAGCCTCAGTTTCCATGGGGTGGGGCATAGGCGAATGGTAGAGGGCGAATGGGGGTGCACATGCCCTGCTGATGGGGCCAGTGCCCCCCCGACGGCTGACACTGATGCTGTCAGTAGGGCTGGTGCCCCCCTTCACAGGGCTGCTACCATCAGCAGCTTCTCCGGGTGCCCCCCCCAGATTCAGGAAGCACAAGTCACTCATGGGGTGGGGGGAACGGTCCCAGCTTCAGGGCAACTTCCTCCCACCGGTACGGTGATTGGGCTAGCCCTGATCTCTGTTGAACAGTGGAGACCTGTCCTGGGACTGGGACAACTCCTCACATCCCCTGGAGCCAGGCCTGACCCCTGTCCCCCCTGCCAGCCCAGAGCTGGGACCCAGGGAGCCTGGCTGCTGCAGGAGGCCAGAGCAGGGCAGGAGCAGCCTTAGACTGCACTGCTCCCGTGGGAGCAAATTTGCTCCCAACAGATGTATGCCGAGATGCATGCCTGGGTGCAATTTAACGCTCCTGAATTTTTTGCACAGAAAATTCAGACATTAATTGCACATGTAGATGTGCCCACCGAGAACCACTTGGCAAAGCACATTTTCCAGTAGAAACCACTGTAAGTAGGATCCACTCTGGCCAAATGTCAGCCCTCCATACCTTTGCAAGTAGGAAACTGGACCACAGGTACAGGTCTATGTGCAGATCAACAAAGTGCTGTGCAGAGAAGACATGGGACTTGCTGTTTTGCTTTTCAAATCCTTTTCTGCATTAGACAGTGGTTTCACAAAAAGAAAAAGTGAGCCACAGGAATTGCCCTGGTGGACTGCCTGTATGCCAGCGGCCATGTGTTGTGCACCCTTGGTTTAAGGAACCCAGGCAGGCAAGGGAGGAGAGGGCGGCAGGTCCTAGGTTTCTGTTTATGTACTGAGAACACTTGGAGCATTTTATCCTGGAGCTGTACATTCCCAATAAGCCATTGCTTCCTAAATTGATCCAAATGACATAGAAGAATATAATTTCTAAAGATTTAGGCCACAAAAAAAACCCCCAAAGTCCAAAAGACATTAGTAAACTCAATACCAAATAATTTACTTTATCAGCTTCTCAAAACACCCAGCTTTGCTTAACCCTAGATAAAGTTAGCAAGGCACATGCTTTGGAATCCTCCACTTAACAGTGAAGATAAATATAACATAAGGGAAGGGGGGAAAATTGAGATACAACTGAAAAAACAGCCTGAAGCAAAGCAAATAATGGCTGCATCCCAGAACAGGTGAGAACAACAGTCTCTTCTGCATTATAAAATAGATAATGCAGTCATCTGTTGAATAAGGTAATGCACACACACATTCACAGTAATAGCTCCCCACCCAAAAAATCCTCCATTGGAAACTACTCTCTTTGTACCCAGAGGATTACCACACTGGATGGATGGCATCTGCCATCAAAAGCTGTTGTGTTCATGCTTAATCTGGACAGTCAGCAAGTATTTGAGAATGATAACTCTTGACCACAACAGCTCATGGTCAAAGCTATCAAAGGCAAATTAATAAACACTGAAAGCAAGCATGCTGCCAGGCCCAACATCATTTCAATCCACAGCAAGAACAACAGATAAAGAGAAAAAGCCATTAGTCTAGGGAGGGCTGGCTTGCCCTAAGAAGCAAACTGCCTAACCTGCCCATAAAGAATATCTGATTTTGCTTCCAATCAAAGCCAAAAAACCTAGTGAATGGAGGAGAATCACTCCTTTACCGCAGCATGATTAAATGGACCAATTTAATTATATCTGCTGCAAAGGAAAAGGAGGATAGACTCCCCGGGTATTTTTATAGCATAGTAGTGGCAAGTCCTGGACAGGATGCAACTGGGCATACTCTACCCAGCTGCCCTGGTGAAGCAGCTCTAGCATCATCAGAGGCCACTCTGAAGCATGTGGAAGACAGAGGTCATCAGATCAGATACAGAGGAATGCCCCAGAGTGGCCACGCTGCTGCATTTCCAAAGTTTGCAAACTTCCAGTAAATAGGGAAGTCATTTCTGAGTCTGTAGATGACTGAGGAGACCAATCCACGGTCTGTATGTTTGGCTGCCGACATAGCAAATTGTTCCAAGAGGAAGAAGGAGAGCCCAGTGATTTCAGGTCACAGCTCTTACCTTTTGTCTCCCTTATCTACCTGCTTCCATTGTGGGGCTAGTTTGCTCAAAATGATTGATGTCTTGTCATAACTAACAGACCACTAGAGATGATTCAGGGCTTGAGTCTCCCAGGTATCGATGTTAATATTGCACATCTCCAGACTGGCCTTCAAGGTGTCCTTGAATCTTCGCTTTTGCCAGCTTCTAAGAGTGATGACTATCAGTGATGGTGGGGGAGTATATACTTGGGAGTATAGGACCTGTTTTGTAACCTGATTGTCAATTACCCTTAAGACATGTCCTGTCCAATGGAGCTTTGTGCCATATAAACATGGGTTCAATGCTGGTGATGTTTGCTTTGCTGGATCCAGATGTCATTCATTCTTCTGTCTTCCAGTTGATATGGAGGATTTTCCAAAGACACCACTGATTTCAGGTGTTTCTGATGTCATCTGATTTTCACACCCATACACAGGTAGAGAATGACAACAGCCTGGTAGACAAGAAGTTTGAGTTTGCTTCGAGTTATTTTTTTCAGTTACCTCTTATTTTTTTCTTCTCGTACTCTATTTATATTCAGTTAATTGTGGGTTTCCAAAGGTTTCATTTGGTGTTGAATATCATCGTCTATGTTTACTTTTGGGGAAAATTTTTGTAGTTTCATAGTTGGTAGGGTTGGAAGGGACCTGAGCAGATCATCAAGTCTGACCCCCTGCCATGGCAGGAAAGACTGCTGGGGTCAAACGACCCCGGCTAGGTGTCTATCTAGCCTCCTTTTGAAGACCCCCAGGGTAGGAGCCAGCACCACTTCCCTTGGAAGTTGGTTCCAGATCCTAGCCACCCTAACTGTGAAGTAGCGCTTCCTGATGTCTAGTCTGAATCTACTCTCAGTCAAATTATGGCCGCTATTCCTTGTTAATCCTGGTAGTGCTCAGGGGAACAGGGACTCTCCCATTGCCTGCTGGTCCCCCTTGGCAAGTTTATAGATGACCACCAGATCCCCTCTCAGCCTTCTCTGGTGGAGGCTGAACAGGTTCAGGTCCCGTAGCCTCTCCTCGTAGTCCCCTGATAACGGCCTGCTGCCCCCTGATCATGTGAGTGGCCCTTCTCTGGACCCTCTCGATGCTGGCCACATCCCCCCTGAAGTGCGGCGCCCACAACTGGACACAGTACTCCAACTGCATCCTGACCAGTGTCTCATAGAGGGGGAGGACCTGCTCGTGATGCATCTGTGGATGAATGACAAGGTGCGGTTAGCCTTTCTGGCTGTGTCCTCACTTTGTCGGCCCATGTTCATCTTGGAATCAATAGTTACTCCAAGATCCTTTTCTGCCTCCGTGCTGATGAGAAGGGAGTTCCCCAGCCTGTAGGTGTGCTGCTGGGTCTTCCTCCCCAGGTGCAGCACCTTGCACTTGTCAGTATTGAAACTCATCCTGTTCTCAACCATCCACCCCTGTAACCTGTCCAGATCTAGTTGTAGCCTGTCCCTCCCTTCTAGCCTGCCCACCTGTCCCCACATCTTAGTGTCATCTGCAAATTTGAACAAGGTGCTATTCACCCCTTGTCTAAGTCGCTGATGAAGATGTTGAACCGTGCAGGCCTGAGAACTGAGCCCTGTGGCTACCCGGGTGGAAAAAGTTGAGCATTACCCCTAAGGATTACCCTCTAATTGTAATGCATGTGTAGCAGGCGTGCCTTTTGGAGCTTGGGTTGAGTCCCAGGCTTGAAATTTTACTGTTTTGATTGATGGAGTCCATCCACCAATCAGGAGGCAGCAAGAGGAGTTAAGTCATGCCCCTTTCCTGAGCGGGGGTGGGTGGGAGAGGACCCCACCCCAGACCTGATTGCAGGCTGCAACACTCAGATTTGCTACACCTGATTATAGACTGCAAGACTTTGGGGGCAGAGCCCTGCAGCATATAAAAGGAGCTGCATGCCCAGCACGGGAGGAACACATCTAGGACAGAGAAGAGAGAAGAACAGGGCTTAGAAGAGCTGAGAAGAACTGTTCAGCAGGGCGAAGCAATAGCCCAGAAGCGCCCTGTTGCTATTATTTCACCTGTTGTTTATTTTTATGTATTTATGGCTTATTTATTATTCACCCATACTTACCTGTAGTTTACCTGTTAACTATCTATGTTTATCCAAAGCTGGATAGAAACTAGCTATACACTTGTTACAAGCACTCACTTAGTAGCTAGTTGGCTCTTTTAAAACCTGAATTGACATTTTTCTGGTGTTATAATTACTTTGCACATGTGGCCAGTCTAAATGTATTGAGTGATTAACCAGTTAATTGCATAATACATTAACACGTATCAGGGGCCACAGATATAAAAGGGTGTTGATCTGATCACACATGCTTGCTTGACTCCAGTTCTAAATCATGAAGGGGGCCATTTCCATGCCATTGCTTAAGATGGTTGTTGTCATATCATCCTGAAGAAGCCTGATACTGATTTTAGTGAGCATCCAAATCACATCTGTATCTTCTATAAGGCCTCTCCATTGATTGAATCAAAGGCCTTAGGTTAATCAAGTCCATATAGTATCTCAGTGTTATTCATGGTATTACTTCTGCAACTGTCTAACAACAACGATCATATCTATTGTACCTCTGAGTGTCCTGAAACCACCCTGGGACTCAGGTAGAAGCTCTTCAGTGAAGAGAGGGAGTCTTTTAAGGAGAATGAAAGTGAACATTGCCCAGCCTATGGACAGGAGTTCAATTCTACAATAATTGCTGTAATCTCATCTATCTCCTTTATTGATTATGGTAATGATTCTGGCTTCTCTCAGATCACTGGGATGGTGTTCATGTTTCCAGATTTCCATAATAACAACATGCAATTAGTGAGAGAGGTTTTTTTTCCACTTTGCTTATAAATTTCAGCTGATGTTCTGTCAGGACCACATGCTTTGTTGTTGTTCATCTGCTTAATGGCTTTCAAGGCCTCTTGATAAGTTAGTGGATCTTCAAGGTAGTCCTTAATGCACTGTTGTGGAAGGGCATCAGCGATGCTGGTTTTGACATGAGAATCTTAGTTCAAGCGCTCTTGAAAGTGCTCCTGTCACCACATGTTAATAGTGGAGTTTTTTACAGAGCAATGTTTCATCCTTAAACCTCAGAAAGATGGCTCCTGGTGTTTCTGGCCCACAGATAGATTTGATTGCTCTGAAGAAACTATGCATGGCTATCAACAAACTTTTGAATCTCTTCTGCTTCGTCCTCTCATCATTTGTTATGTCACCCTCAGGTTTTCCTTTCTGTCTCATGGTTAACGTGGTGATAAATGTCTGGCTTCTCTTTGGAGTTGATGTTACGGTGCCGAACTTTGCAGGTGGTCCTTCTTCCGTCAAGGAGAGCTTGAATTTTCCTCTCATTCTCATCAAACCAGTCCTGATGTTTTTTGTAGAGAAGCCTAGACATTCTTTGCATGCCCCAAGGATGTCTTTGATGAGGTTCTTCCAGGTGTCAAGATCATCAAGGAGATTGGAGAGTTTCTCACTGAGGCACTGCTGGAGGTGATCACTTTTAGCAAGGCCTTCCAAGCACTCAGTAGTGAACCTCCTCTTTGGTTGCTTCGTTTGTCTACATTATTTTGGGGTGTTATGACTGGACTTGATGGAATGTATCAAACAATGATCCATGCGGCAGTCATCTGCACTGTTCATAGCTCCAGTGATGCAGACATCACAATAACCCTGGGCAAGCACTAAAACGCAGTCAATCAGGTGCCAGTGTTTTGAGCTGGGGTGCATCAGTGACATTTCGGTTTGTTGCTTTGGCAGATAAGATATTTGTGATGATGAGATTATATTCTGAATACTGGCTCGAGAGAAGAATTCCAATTGAATTGACTTTCCTGCCCTTTTCTTTTCGCAGTGCTCCTTTCCATAGCTCAGAGTCTCTGCCTTAGCACTGAAATCACCAAGAAGAAGGATCTAATCTTCTTTGGGGAAAGATGATGGGCCTTGGTCAAATTTACGATGACACTCTTCTTTTGTTTCTTCATCCTCATCAAGGGTTGAAGCATATGTGTGGTTGACTGTGCACGGGACCACGTAAACAGAAGGTGCTTAATAGCATCCTGATCAAGAGACTGACTTTCCCTTAGAAACTCCCCTCGGAAGATTCACAGGATGGTCATGAAGAAGGGTTTCAACAAGTAACCCTGAAAGCTTGAACTGCCCTTGGGCTCACATTAAAACTGAGTACCTCAAAACCGAGTCAGCCAGTAAACGAGAGTTCCCAATCAAAGCCCTCAACCGTCATACCGGCAGCCGCCCAGCCCAGAGAAAGGGTGCCTTCAAGCAACAGGAAACTAGGTGCCTTCAAGCAAGAGACTTATCCAGAAAAATCCTCTGTGGAGACTAGAAGCACAAAAGTAACAACTCCATCCATCAAATCAGTGAGACCTTGACTCCATCCATGATGCACAGATAGAAAATACTCCGCTTCGGCCAATGAGAGCTACCCCAGGGAAAACTCTAACAGGACTTCCAGATTTCTCTTTAAAAAAAAAGAAGGGAGGGTTTACTGAACACTATTACCACAATACAGGCAGTCCTCGACTTACGTTTCGAGTTACATTTCGCACTTACAATGTTTATAAATTGACGCCCTGTTTCAACTTTCTGACGTCCTTTTCAACTTTACAACACTTGATCTGATGCGACACTACGCCAGCGAACAAGTTCTCCGCGTCACCCGTCTCCCTGGAGAACGGCTGTCCAAACTTCCTTGGACACTTTCTTTAAGAAAGCAGACGAGACTCCAGACAAACCTGCAGCCGAGACTCCTGAGACGACTCCAGCCAAGAGCCCTTCAAACAGTCCAACCAAGAGCCCTTCAAAACATCCAGCAAAGTCTCCTGAAAG
>JAGPOW010003648.1:113354655-113377005 GCA_030014935.1 Caiman crocodilus | reverse complement strand
AAAAGCGCAGGCTCAGGGGTGATCTGGTGGCCACCTATAAGTTTATCAGGGGTGACCACCAGTATCTGGGGGAACGTTTGTTCACCAGAGTGCCCCAAGTGATGACAAGGTTGAATAGTTATAAACATCTCCAAGACCGTTTCAGGCTGGACATAAGGAAGAACTTATGTCCAAGCCCCCAAGGTCTGGAATAGCCTGTCCCCGAAGGTGGTTCAAGCACCTACTTCGAATGCCTTCAAGAGAAATCTGGAGGTTTTTCTTGCTGGGATCCTATGATCCCTGCTGACTTCCTGCCCCTGGGGCAGGGGGCTGGATTCAATGATCCTCCAGGGTCCCTTTCAGCCCTAAAGTCTATGAAATCTATGAAACCCCAGCCCAAGCAGGAAGAGTGGTGCTCAGCCCAATCTAACCCCTGCCTCTAGCCTATCCAAGAGGAGCAGGGCCAGGCACATGCAAGCAGGGTGGTACCAACCCAAGATTTTTGCTTCAAATCTCACCAGCCAATTTGCACCCCAGGTTGGCCTACAAAACCCAGGACTGTCCCCGCCAAACCAGGACATATGGTCATCCTACCTAAGAACAACCTCTCTCTGATGGTTTTGTCCTCTGGCCTTTCCTGTTCTGATAACAAGAAAGGGAGAAATACATGGCAATTATGGGATAAAGTTAAGTGCATCTGTTCAGATTTCAAAAGAGCTTATGGAAATGGGACTTTGGGGAGAGGGGTGGAGATAGTGAAGACTAAAGGAGAGAAGAAATGTATATTTTGCCTGTTTGCTTACCCCTACCAGTCTGGTTGAATCTGAAGGAGTAGGGATTCCCCCCTTGAAATCTGATAAAATCAGAATAAAAAGAATTTGATGCATCCTAGGGCCAGCAAGGCTAGCATTCTGCCTCCACCAAGGGCAAATATCCCTTTCTTATGTTGCGGTAACATGACACATTGCCACTAGTTCCTCTATTAGCTCAAGTAGTAGATCATAGGATCGTAGAAAATGTGGGTTGGAAGGGACCTCAGGAGGTCATCTAGTCCAACCTCCTGCTCAAAGCAGGACCAACCCCAACTAGATCATTGCAGCCAAGGCTTTGTCTACCCAGGTCTTAAAAACCTCCAAGGATGGAGATTCCAGGACCTCTCTGGGTAACCTGTTCCAGTTTTTCACTACCCTCCTAGTGAGAAAGTTTTCCTTAATATCTAACTCAAACTTCCCTTCCAGCAACTTGCTCCTTGTTCTACTACCTGCCACGCTAAAAACAGTCTAGCTCCATCCTCTTTGGACCCACCCTTCAGGTAGGTGAAGACTGCTATTAAATCCCCTTTCAGTCTTCTCTTCTCTAGACTAAATAAGCCCAGTTCCCTCAGCCTGTCCTCATAAGTCATGTGCCCCAATCCATAACCATTTCCATTGCCCTCCACTGGACTCTCTCCAATTTGTCCACATCCTTTCTGTAGTGGGGTTTCCAAAACCTGGACACAGTACTCCAAATGTGGCCTCACCAGTGCTGGATAGAGGGGAATAATCACTTCCCTTGATAGATAAAAGGTTACAGCATCTTACCAAGCCAAATGGTGTCAATATTAGGGTGTTTGTACACGTGACGGGGTTTAGTCCTCAGGGTTTTACTCTATGCCTCCTAAACTGAAACAGCATAAAATAAAACTCTGAGGGCTAAACCATCTCAATTTTTCCACCACGTTATGGCAAGGGGGTCCAATCCTTTTCTTTTTTTTTCAGAGCTGGAGCCTGTCTACAGCCAGGGGTGGGTGGGAAGGGTGAGCTGCCAGTGGACTGAGTGGGCCCTGAACCATGGGGAACCCCAGTCCTTGCCTCCATGGCAGTGGTGCCCCCCAGGACCACCCAGGTAGGTTGCTAGGGGTGCAGGTCCTGCCCCAACTCGGAGGTAGCTCCCAGCCCAATCCAACTCTCCCCTGACCCTGAACTGGGGCAGCACTTGCCCACTAGCAGCCCTCTTGGGTAGCCCCAGGGGCCACTGGCACCGTGGAGGGAAGGACCAGGGCCCCCCACAGCTCAGGGGCTGCTCGGCCCACTGGGTGCAAGACAGGAGGGCAGGCTCCGCTGGAAAAAAAAGGGTTTGGGCCCCTCACTGCTTCAGTCTTCAGCAGGCTCCTGCAGCTGGTGGGACACCTAGATCTTCCTGGGAATGGGCTGGTTTGCCCCTGGGGCAGTGCAGGAAGGTGGCAGGAGGGCATCTCTGTTTGCTGGTGGAAATGATGCCCTGGGCACTGGAAGCCCAGGTGGGCTTCTAGCTGGCTGGGTGCTGCCCTAGCTCAGAGGTGCCTGATCCAAAGCTTCCCTGAGCCCACCCAGGATTCCAGCACCCCATGCACCATCTCCACCTCTTTCTCTGGCCACCAGCACACCAGCTCACCCCTGGGGCAGCACAAGGAGGTGGCAGGAAGGTGCCAGGGTGTGCTGGTGGCCAGAGAAGGCAGTCAGGGACAGTGCACGGGATGCTGGAAACCCAGGTGGGGTTGGAGAAGTGTTAGATCGGGCAACTCCAAGCTGGGGCAGCACCTAGCCAGCTGGCCACCTCTCCCGACTTCCAGTGCCCCATGCACCATCACCATCTGCCTTCTCTCCCACCAGAAACCCAGCTGCCCTCCTGCCACCTTTCTGTGCCATCCCAGGGGCAAGCCAGCCCATTCCCAGGCAGCCCCAAGTGTCCTGCCAGCTATAGGAGCTTGCTGAAGGCAGAAGTGGTGAGGGGCCCAATCCATTTTTTCTGCAGCACCTACCCACCTCTCCCACAGCTGGGGAACTAGCTGACAGCTGCATCATTGCAATTTGCAATATTGCAAACTACACTACATTGGGTTATAGTTTAGTTTGCAACAATGGAAACTCATTTAAACCACCCAAAGCCCTTGTACATGTACAGTGTGATGCCATTAAGCCACATAAAGTGACATTTTCAACACATATACATGGTAATAGCATCACATGTACAAGCACCTCATGATGTTACATGACAAGAGTACAGCAGGGGTTGGGAGGTGGGGTTGTCTCCATTTACTTTTTAAAAAACCTAGGAATTTACTCACCGAAACCTATATTTAAAGAACACTAATTTTGCAAAATCTGGGAAGTGCCAATGGTTTGCCCATTCTACACTGGGTAATGAAGATTTGCTGTCCCTCTAACATAGGTACTTGGTCAGTCACAAGTTGCTGTGTTAGGTGAAGGAATCGTGGTTTGAGGCTGATGTTAAGCAGCAGGGCAGACTAGATGGTCTGCATGACGTGACTTAGCCTTGAAAACACTAAATCTAGCTGAAGTCCTTTTTTTGCTCTCCCCACGCTTTTTCCCTCTGTTACCGCCTTCTATCCAAGGAGACTTGTCTACCTGATGCCTTTGTGCTACTTGCATTCAGCTAGGTTTTCTATGCTTTGTCTCTTCCCTCCATGTCTTTCCCAGGACAGATTGAAATGGCAAGATCCTGAGCTACCAACTCAACCATAACCCATATCCTCTCAGTGGGAGGTGGAAGGGTTGGGGAAGGAATCTAGCCTACTTTTAAGCATGCGAGGGAACTGGAGGCAGTAGGGCTTCAGCACTTCTTGGAAAATTGTATCTCCTCTGGACGTCTTAAAGGCTTATAAGATTTTCAAAGGGAATCAAAGCAAACACAAGCAGCCCTTCTCCACTGGCAGGGCTTAGTAGTTCCTCAAAAGAGAAATGTTTTTTGCAACCACCCACACAAGCTTACTTCCCTTGCATATAGACTCGCTGGCGCAAGAGATGCATGCCTCACTCCTTTATCAGTATGGCATTGCAGACCTATTTCTCCACCTCCCTATGGGGCATGTCTGGCAACTCCATTCGGCATATCATGTAACACCCGCATGCACACTTGGGTTCAGGGGTGACACATAGGGGGTGCACGTGCACCCCGAGAGTGCTGCACTCCCTGTTTAGCTGATGGGCAGTGGAGCAGGCAGGAGCACTGGTGTGGTCGCCCGCCCCCGACACGTGAGCACCGGCTGCAGGGTGTGTAAGTGAGCTCGGCCGCCAGGGACCACCCCCTGGGTCGCTGACTCTACAGGCACCAGTCACCCAGGCAGTGTCTGGGAACTCCCCTGTCCTCCTTCTCTTCCCCTCCTGCCCCCTTTTTTTTTCCTTTTGAGGTTTTAAGGGATTAATACTGGGGGAAAGAATAATGGTTCCTTGGGTTTGCTGTTCAGGAGTTAGGCCTGGCGGTTTAAACAGGGTTGAAACCTGGGAGTTTCTAATCCTGCCAGTTTTGGGCTGAGGTTGAGGTTTGCAGCTTTCTGCTCCCAGTGGAGCTGTTTGACCCAAACTACGTGCAAACTAGAGCTAGAGGGTAGGCCCAGCCTTTCCCCTTGTTTCTTTTGATGGTCTTTTGCTTTAGTCAAGCTGTGTGGTTGGGCCGGCTGTTGCCATTAATCATCCTGGCTCCGTTTGGAGTTTTTCATGCACTTCTGTTTTAGCAGGCCAAATAATCCAGCCCAGAAGTTTTGGGGTGCATGCGTGCTACCTGGAGCCACAATCACTCCCCACACGCATACCGACTCTCTGTGGGAGCAAAGATTGGCGCACTACCATTCCTCCAAGATCAACAAGGCGCCCCTTGCATCGCCGTAGGACCCAGGCTGTCTTGCAGCTCCCCGGTGCAGCACAACGTATAGACTATGGCTCGTAGTTAGCAGTGCCTTATATTGCATTTGGCGTTTTCCTCTGTTTTCTAAATAAATCTGTCTTTTGTGTTACACTACTTGTGAGGAGGGGGGGGGGGGGTTTGTATATGCAGGACACTCTAGTAATTCATTTAGTGTTTTCCAGGTGGTCTGGGTGAGGGCTCAAGCCAAGGTACTCAAACCAAGGAGACTTATCTGGATCCCTGTTCAGGAACACTGAGGCAAAACAACACTGTATAACTCAGCCTTGTCCCCTCTGTCTGTCACTAATTGCTCCTCCTTGTTCAGCAGGAGTCCTATGCTGCCCTGCACCTGCCTTTTACTTCCTACATACCTAAAAAAAGACTTTGTTGTCTTTACTTTGCATTGCCAGCCTCAGCTCTGTAGTTGCTCTGGCCTTTCTAACTGCCTCTCTGCAAGTGCGGGCCAAGTAGGCATACTCTACCGTGGTAGTTTCCTCCTGCTTCCCCCGCCTATGTGCCTTCTTTTTTTGCCCTTAAGCTCCCCTGGATTTCCCTGTTTAGCCAAGGAAGTTTTTTGGCTCCTTTCCCCCTTTTTCCTCATACTAGGATCGCCTCCCTTTGCGCTCAAAGGATCACTTCCTTTAGGATCGACCACCTTTCCTGGACTCCCCATCTCGCCAATACTCCTATCCTGCAGTGGATCGCTGACTAGACTCCTAAGCACACTGCAGTTAGCCTTCCTAAAGTCAAGCACTTCCACCCTATGCCATATGGTGAATTCAGTTGATTGGTGGTCACTGTCCCCACGGTGACCACGAATCTGCAGCTCCTCTACTAGGTCCTCCCCCGTGGCCAACACCAAGTCCATTAAGACATTCCCCCTAGTGGGACCATATACCTCCTGCATTGGATGAAGGTGCTGCACACAGGTTAAGAACCGATGTGAATGGTTGGATTTGGCTGACTACTCCTCCTGTCAATGGAAATAGAAACGTTTCATGCTGATACAACATAAAAATGCGTGTTCCACATGTATCAGAAGCAAAATCAGCCAGGGTTTGATCAAAAAAGACAAGACAATCTCTTAACAATCCCAATCTGATTCTCAGGCATGTGCTGAAAGTTGATACCAGCCAAGCATCTCTTGATTTCATATTGCATTTCACACACTGCATAAGGCCTCTGCTGACAAAAACTTACGCTATACAGAGGATAGTGAGTCTGTAAGGTGCAAATCTACCCTGCCTTCTGCCTGACTTACTGGGCACATCTACATAAGACACTTTATTGCCCAGTAGAGCTAATTACTGCACTGTAAACATCCACGTCTACACGTGCAGATGCTTACTGCACAGTAATTGGCTCTGATCAGGAGTAAATTTGCTACCTGAAAATGCAAGTATCAACTTTACTTGCAATTCCTTATGGTCACGAGTGCACATGTAGATGCCGGGTGGGAGTAAATCTGCTCTCAGACAGCTGGGCAGCAAGGAATGGGAGACTTCTCCCAGCCCCCAGAAGCTGCCCGCTGTTGTGGGGGCTCTGTCACCAGAGCCTGAGTGAGGACAATGTCCCCCTGCCCTGCCAGCAGGGAGCTCCCACTCCATGATCCTAGGTCCAGGGCTGGGAGACCCTTCTCTCCCGGAGCCACCCTGCACAGTCGTGGGGCTGGCACAAGACAAACTACTCCTGGATTATTTGCATGTGTAGATGTGTAGACTTGACCTTTCTTATGCATATATAATTTGATTTACTAACAGTAATGCAAAGCATATGCGAAGGCAACGGTTAGTGGAAAGGAGATCATATAGTGTTAAATTCCAGCCTCCCTGCCCCCAACTATATTATATAAGCAAGGCTATTTTTTTTTTCTGTCAGTGATGTTGCAGATGTTTCAGTCAATCATACAGAAGTCTCCGATATCTGTTTCATACACTTCAGTATGCTTAGAGTATATTTAAGTACACTTCAGTATGAACTTAATCTAAACGCCATTCACATGCTTGTGTGAATTCTTGCTTGGGGACACACTGAAGGCATTGATGTAGAGGTCCAATAGTGACGTAACTTGGAGCCCACATCTTCTTTATCTCAGGCCTCTTCCCTTTCAGGCAAAGCACAGCGCCTCTTAGGCACCAATACATTTATCCACTGAAAGTCTATGGGACTCATGTCCTTGAGTCCCTGGAAGGCTTCTAACAATTGTCCCTCTCAATCTTTAATTTTGCAATTCAAGATCTCTCTCTCTCTCTCTCTGCCATATGTGAGCTATTCATACATATACCATACATATAAATCAAACGCAGGAAGCACAGGTAAAGTGGGATGAGATGAACACAACCCATTTGTGTTCATTACATCTTGCCATTCTGAGCTCTGGGGTCCATACCACCATTTTAAGTACTCCCACTATCATCCATGCTATAAAGGCCACGGCTATCTACAGCCAGCTTCACTGTCACCACCATTTGTACTTCTGGTCTCCTCAATAGAGCAAT
Source organism: Caiman crocodilus (assembly GCA_030014935.1). Lineage (NCBI taxonomy): Eukaryota > Metazoa > Chordata > Crocodylia > Alligatoridae > Caiman > Caiman crocodilus. The sequence goes on along the minus strand of JAGPOW010003648.1, from coordinate 113,369,866 downwards.
ATGTAGCAAGGCAGGAAAATGACTGCAGGTATTGATGGGAGTAGTCAGGCCTGGTAGGAATATTTTTCTTGCTCACCCTCATTACTAATCTTACGTTTTATGCGGCTCCATCCTAGAGATGTGATGTTCACTCTCAGAGTTCTGGGCAAAAGGCAATTAAAGTAATTACTATATTCCATATTCTTACGCTTCTCTCTGGTAGTTTCAACTGGAGAATGTATTCTTCCTGCGAGTGGTTGCGTGTCAGGTGTCCAGCAGGTCGCAGTGTGTCACAATTCCAATGTCTATATTCGGTCCAGGAGTTTCTGCACCTGGGAGGTTGAAGAAGTACAACTCAGAGGCTCGCCTGTCAAACCTGGTTTGTAAAGTCCCTTGGAGGATCAGGCCTGAAAGACTGGAGACGGGTGGTGTTTTGCTGTTGTTTCTGATAGATTTTCGGTGTGCACTCGTTCTGGTGCGCAGTTGTTGCTTGGTGTCTCCACCTACGTTCCAGAAGGGCGCTTGGTGCCTGATGGAGAGATGTATTGCCCTGTGAAGATATCTCCATACTGGAGATGTTGTTGGCAGGTTTTGCATGTCTTGTCATGGACTGGCTTGGATCCATCCATGTGTTTTGGGCTGCGGGAAGTTAGCTTGTGATGATGAGGTTAGTGAGGTTCAGTGCTTGTTTGAATTTACAAACCGCTTTTCACAGACGAACCCATGACCCGCACTTCATCAACCTCCTATGCACAGAAAGTCATGAACTCAAGATAGATGTTGGGATTCTGACATACCACAACCTGCCAGACATCTGACTCCCCAGCTACCTCTCCGGTTTTACCTGCGCTGCTACATCCCCCTTCTTCCTCTCCCCCCCTCACACCCTAATTCCTCCATTTCCATTTTCACTGACTGGCTTTCTTGCCTGCATTGCATGCCAGCCTCTGGCTTCTTTACTATTCCTTCCATCCAGGAACAGCACACACCAACTGCAGGTGCTTCCTCAGCCTGATGAAGGGTTTTCCAGCCAGAAAGCTTGCTAAGATATATTTCTGTAACTATTCAGCTGGTCTGCTAAAAGATACCAGATTAGATAGACCTAAAGGACCTTGTCTGCCAGTGCCATGCCCTTAGACCAACACCCCTAGCACCTGAGTGGAAGGACGCAGGGCCCTGGGCACAGCTAAGCCCCAGGGCTGGCAGGGACAGTTCTCTGGCAGCTGCTGGAGAAGATGCTCCTGCAGAGGAGGAAAAAAAAGGCTGTCACAGTTTGGCTGCCTAAGATGCTGCTGATGTTACTGTGCTGCTGCTCACTGAGTTATTATTTTACCCAGGGGCGATGCATAGGGGTTGCGCAGGGGTGCATGTGCACCCCCCGAGAGCACCAGTGCACCCCATGTCAGGCCTCAGTCCCTGTTTAGCTGGCGGGCAGCACCAGAGCCCCCCCTGCGACCACTCACCAGGGAGTGGGGTTGCCAGCAAAAGCAGCCATGCCACTTCCGAAGTGGCCACGGGAGTTTTACGGTGAGTGCAGTCGGCCGTGAGGGACATCCACCCGCTGCCCAGTCCGTGCCACATGCCACTGCTAACTCAAGAGGCACCAGGCACCCATGATTTTACTGGCTGTTATTTACAGTGGTGGACCAAGCTGAGGCTGCAGGAGAGGAGGAGGCCTCATTGGGGCACGCTGCTGTGTCATGTAGAGGCCCCAGCACCAGTGAGGGTGCACCTTAACACACACACAACGTCACACACGTCACAAGTTTTGCTTGTCAACAGCCTGAGGTGCAGTTTCCCAGAAACCCTTGAACGTATCTCCTTGAAAGCCGGCAGGCTTCATGGCCTCGGCTGGGACTACCATGCCTGCATTTTTCACCCTGCTGCGCCTTAACACAAACACATTGACACATCACGAGTCTTGCTTGTCAGCAGCTTGAGGTGTAGTTTCCCAGAAACTCCTGCATGTCTCTCCTTGAACCTTGTCAGACTTTGGGGCCTCAGAAGGGGCTAGCATCTCTACAATTTTCATCTGAATCAGGCAGGAAATGACAAAGTTATAGGCAGCTTCATGCTTCCCCATTGTAGCCTCTGGGCAAAACAGCGAAACAGAGTTGAAACAGTAAACCAGTTTTGACGAAACGAAACGGAACGGTGCTTTCAAAACCTCATAGCGAAACACCGGCCCACTGAAACGGCGAAAGGGAAGTCAAAACAAAATGGTGCTGTTTTGCACAGCCCTAGTGTCCACACATGCAGGTATGTGGGGTTTGTGTTGCCGCGAGCCTCGTTGTGGTGCGACAAACTGCATGCATTGTATGTTAAACTCTGCATGGTGCTGCTAATTTGCAATTCAGAGGCAAAATTTGCTGCTCAGTAGCAAAAATTAAACCCCAGAAGAAAAAGCAGTGCAAAGCACATCAAAATAGCATGTGCCAACACAAACACAAAGCCAGGGGAGCAAGAAGCCCCCATGCTGAGGCATGCAGATACAGAAGCAGCCAGCCCTGAGCTAGCTCCCCCGTCTCCACATGCTGCTCCCCAGCTGGCTGAGACCCCAGGTATCTCAACGAGACGGCAGCCTGCTGGCTAGCCCTGTGCTGAAGCACACTATTCCTCAGCCAGCACACCCTGCAGCACATGAAGCCCAGTCAGACCAGAACGCCAGAAACTGGGAGGAGCTGGGATGGGCAGTTTGCCCACAATAAGACAGTGTATCGTACAAAAATTGCATATGCAAGGGTATGTGCTGTGGCACAAAGTAGCAGCACAAATTTATGCCACTCCTATTTATGCCACTGCAATTGCATGCCCCTGTTCATCTGGACGTGGCCCAAGATGTGTTCTCAGTTTTCCTTCCTCTGGGAGCATCTACACATTCATTAATGCACAGTGCTTACTGTGCATTAAATTTAGTACTTGCAAAAGGAAGTATTAAATAAATGCGCAGCAGGCTGCCCTACTGTGCATGAGTGCGTTCATATGCTTTCTTCATGACAGTTAATGTGCAATAGACTAATACTGCTGCACATTTACCTAAGAGAACCGTTTCTGCCTCGATGCTGTAATGAGCAGTCAGCCAGTCTACTGCGCATTAAGTGTCTCATGTAGACACAACTTCTAAGTATAATTAGTTTACCTAGGATACTTTTATACAAAAAGAGCTCGGGAACTGTGAAATTATTGTTATTCACACAGGTAATTATATTTTTCCACCCAAGAAATCTTAATCTTTATTAGCCATGAAGAAAGAAAAAGCATGTGGATTCTTAACGCTGCATCCTAGCTATAATTTCCCCCATCTCCTCTCCAGCTATAGGAAAGTAGGACTATTCTCCTACCACTTCAAATGTATCTTTTTTTTTTTTAAATAAGTCGAAGTGCCTGATTTCAAAATAACCGCAATTCAGTTTGACCCCAAATTTTATAAGGATTATCTTTTGCCTAGAAGATGTGTTGAAGGAAAGATTAGAGAGCAGGGGAGTGAAAAGTCCAATTAGAATGGATGGACCTCAGAGACTGAGGGAGAGAGACTGTGAAATTGTGGGCAGAAAGAATAAGAAAGAAAAATAAAGGCTGTCAAATAGGCAGCAGGGATGTCAGCAGAGAGAAATTTTAATTAAACATACACAATGGCACCATGGAAAATTTTAACAAAAACAAAATATATTGTTTTTGTCTAATGTTCAGCAGAATTTTTTTGCGTTTTCATCAAAAAATGAGAAAATTGTCCCAAAGCAGAACATAAACTATTCTTGAGTTTTCAGTTGTGTGACAAAAAAAAAATAACACTATGGATGAAAATAGACACTTTTCCCTAAAAAACGATTTTATTTTTAGCCAAAAATCCAGCTTTCCATTGGAAATAATGTTTTGGCCACCCTACGTCATAGCATTTGGCAGGGACCACCGAGAGGCAACCAGGCTTTGGGCAAGTTCTGTTTCTAATGCACTGCTTCAAATTTCCCTTTACTGGGAAAATGTCACTCCCCCCAGATGCACATGTAATGCCCCTTGAGAAAAAACAAATCGAGTGGGGGAAAATGTTTATGAGTTCATATCTCAAAACACAACCCCTCTCACCCAGCCATCTTGTTCTCAAATCATGCTCTAAATTCACTAATCTTTTCAGTGAAGCCACTGTCAAGCCATTAGTCAAGTCTTCCCGTCTATGGATATGCTCAATGAGGTCTCTCACTCAGCGGGCACATCTGCATGTGAAATGAGCGTGCCTGAATAAACTCCGGCACAATTCTCACCATAGGCAGTTGTTCCCCGGTGCAGTGTTTGCACATGCACATGGGACCACAGTATGTTGAGCCAAGGCAGTGTAGCCTTGGCTGGCAGGGGGCTCTGGGGGTCATCCTGCCAGCCCAAAGCTGCTCTGTTCCAGTTCAACATGCTGTGGAGGGGCTAGCTGGGGCACAAGGCAACAGGCAGCCCCCCACACTGTAGCACCCTCATGCCCCAGCCAAACCCCTGTCACCATCTATACATGCATTGTGGCAGAGTAAATAACTCCACCGGAGGATAGTACTTGGATTGGGCAGCGCTATCCTATAGCAGAATTGATTAGTTTATTCTGGCCTGATTATCATTGCACATATAGATGATGACACTTTACTGCACAGCTAATTAGTCAGTAAAGTGCATTGTGTAGATGCCTCCAGTGAGTAGTAAGATCTGGCCCATCCCTACTCACCAGACACTGCAGTCACCCAGTGCCTTCCAGGATATGAAATGCTGACTTTTAATATTCCTTCCACAATCAGGCAGATTTTATTTTTTAAGATTTAAAATCTTTCTCCCAAAATAACCGCTGTGGAACCGTTGCTTGTGTGGGAGTATGGAGGAGATCCCAACTTCCAAGATGCTGTTTTTCAAAAAGCCTCAGTTCTGTAGCAGCCTGGATCCCCAGGCAATGCAAACCAGGGTTGTCTGAGCCGAAGAAAATAACAAGTGGCCTCAGCCCAACCTCTCCTGTATGTACCTTTCCCTTTTTGTGGCATTTTATATCACCATTCACTTGCATTAATGCTGTGCCTTTAAGATATGATGGCCTAAGTGAACTGCCTGACTAGAGGACACATTTTGCTTCTCCTTTTATACAGGATCACATACTGGAAACCCAAAGAAAGATCAGGAAGACATTGCTTTTATCATGTCTACTATAACATCCTCTTTTAAAATGGTGTCCCGTTATTATTTCTATGCTTCTTCTGAATTTAGGAAGAGGGAGAAGCCTCTGGGACCACAGAACTCTGCCCAGAAAGTTGCTTCCAGTTGGAAAAAATCTTGAAGTAATAAAGGAATAAATGTATAAATTGGAAGAAATAAGTTCATAGCTTTGCCCACACATGTCTGTTCCACATGACCAGCTGTACCTTCTCCACTGGAATCATGTACACACACATGTGCCACATGTGTATAAACCCACTGATTGCAGCTGGCCCCATCGCCCAGCTTCCATTCTTTCCAGGTGCTTGTTATGCTGACCTGCTGGACCTGACCTTATACACGGCTGTGTAAAGAACTGGTTTTCCGCGGGGCAGCAGAATTTCAATATAGGCTGAATCCAAACAAACATCTGGGAAGTTTTCTCACCAAAACCAAAAACTGAATAGTTTTCATTTTGAATGAAAGGAAATAGGACACTCAACCCAGAAGTTTTTTCTTCCTTCTCCCTTTCAGGAGCGCCAAACCAAAACAACAGACTGAGAAGCTAAATATCTGCCCCATTTACTAAAAGCCCAGTTATTTAGGTACACACCTGAAAAGATGTTTAAGCCATCTCTCTCACTTCCGAGCACCAGGCCGTTTTGGGAAGAGCCGCTCTCAGACGCTCCTGTTTATGCTGTTCCAGTTTGCATGAAGTGCTTACCTGTTCACATTCACAGGAGCGTGGAACGGAGCCCGGGTGCTTCAGCTTTCACACTGCGACGTTTTCCTCCTGAGAGAGCAAGAAGCCCAAGTCCCCTTCAGTAGAGGCTGGAATTAAATTTGTCCGACATGTGACTGCCCTCACCACTGGGCTACAAGGTAGAAAGGATGAGCCACTGTCTCTTCCTCTGTTTTGGAAATCTAGCCCCCTCCGCCTCACTCCCCAATATTTTCCCTCAACAGAAACTTTAAGGACTTAGAGTTGAATGGGGAAATAGTCTGAGGACAACAAATAAAATACTTTGGAAAATAAACCGTTTATTGAGAAATATTTGTCCAGTCCTAATGTTCAAGTTACTGGATCTAGCCCACAAAGAGCTGGATGTGGCCCACAAAGGACTGATCTAGTCTACCTTTGACAACTGGTGTGCTGTTTCCACTCCAGCAGTCCTTGCACGGTGTGCAAGGCTGCACTCTTGCCCTTCACGCCCCTCCTCCACCACTGCAGCCTCCATTTATCAATGCCACAGAATTAGCCACAGAATTAGCTAGTTTACATCACTGTGCAGCGTGCTTTTCAGCAGCTTGGTTCTCAGTGGAGGCTGCGTGCACGGGTAAGAAAGCAGCCCTCTGCACAGAGCTGAAGTGGCTAGACTAGCAACAGGGGTTTGGCAGCCTACAGTGGTGGCCAGGATGCAAGCAAGAGGTTGCTGATCCCTTCTGTAATGTCTTAAAAACAAACGTTGCCAAATTAAATGGATCAGCAGTGCCAGGATGTGTTCTGAGACGGAGCCCAGGATGTGCCCCAGCACAGATGATCTGCTCCACAGGGCAAAACAGATGTTGGCCATTGTCTCATAGGGTTGGGCCGCTGTGACTCCTGGGAGCAGGTAAGGCCCAGTGCTGTGGGAGAGTACTCAGGCCTCCCTGTGCAAACAAGAGGACCCTGGGTTTCCCTGCTAGCAGAGGAGTACGTGGGGATTGCCCCGATGTATATTTCTGCAAACAGGGAAACATGAGATTGCCCTGCTTGTAGAGACACACATCTGGGAAATCCCAAACAGGGGAACCCAGTGCCATGCCAGGCTATGGACAGCCATGTCTGGGGGTCACTCAAGGTCAGAGGAACAACCAAGATCCAAGGGGAGTTTGCAGAGTCTCAGCGTAGGGAAGCCAGGAGATTCTTCTGGGGAACCAAGTCAGAAATCCAGAGGGATGGACTGAGCACAGGATCGGGTGGCCAGCCAGGTATCCAGGAGATCAGACTGGAGCTCAGTCAGGCCAAACTCATTTTAAGTGGGAAATCCAGTAGTCAGAGTATCCATCAGAGCGAGGAGAGGCATAAGGCAAGAATGCAGCAGGCCAGGTACATCATTGATGTAAGCAAGGGTAGCCTTGCTGCCCTGACACTTCTTCTGGGTCAGGGGTTTATACTGGCAACGGTGAAGGGTCATCTGACCCTAGTTACCCACTCCAGTGGCAAGGAGTGGGAGTTTGCCCCAGTGCTCTGCTGAGGAGAGGGTAGCAGACTCGGATGCCTAGCAGGCCAAAACCCCAAGTTCAAGGCTATGTCCTGACCCCCAGAAAGGCAGTCCCAGGGCTTCAGGGGACTATCCTGGATGTCCTCCAGACCTCCCATTCCTAAAATGCATAGGATCAGGCCCCTGAAGTCCTGGAAATGCCTCCCTGGGGTGGCTGGAGAGTTCAGGCAGCTCTGGGTTGCCCGTGCTCTCCTACCTTAAAGCAAACAGCACCTGGCACAATGGGGTCCCAATCCCTATGGTGATCTCTCTGGACCCCCCTGCGGCATGTCTACCAATAAAAAGAAAACACTAACTACATCTTAAAGGTAAGCCTATATCCAAAACTTCCTTGACCGCTATAAGCTGGTGGGATTTTCTGAATAACCTAGGAAGGTCAGGCGCCTACGTCCTATTGGCATGCAACAAAGAAAGAGTACCTAACTCCCACAAGTGCCTTTGACAGTCTCAGCCTGAGACCTTCGTCCAGATGCATTTAAGGATGCTGAGAGGTTAACTACAGGCCAGGGGCCAACAGGCTGCCACCTTAAACAATTAGCTCGGCTCATGCTGCAGCACAGTCTATGTCTTAATGCCTTAAAAGCAACAGTCAGCCTCTTCAAATTCAAAGCACACCAGTGTTGCTTGCTTACTCCTTGCATTTGCTGTGGCTTGAATGCTGAAGAGCACTGAAGTCAGGTTCAGGATTTTGTTCATAGCCAGGTTCATTTCTATGCTCCTAGTGCTCCTGTACTTAGGTTACCTTATATCTCATTGGAAGGGGACTTTGTTTTACACCCATTTTGGCTAGAAGTCAAAAATTAAAAAAAAAAACAGATAAAAACTGGGGAAACATTTCTGTGTGTGCATCTACACATGCACTTTACTGAAGAGTTGACTAATTAGCTCCATAGTAAAATGTCACAATCTATACATACACCTCTATTAGGGTGCAGTTAACTAATTAACTCAGCCCTAGGATAGTACCACCAATGACAAGTACAATGACAGAGTACTTATGCATGCTCAAATGCATGTGTAGACTGTGAATGGGGCTGACTGGGGCACAAGGATGCTGCAGTGTAGGGGCTGCCTGCCGGCTAGCCCTGGGCTGTAGCACCCTTGTTACTCAACCAGCCCTTCCACTGCCCAACAATGCCACCCAGAGCCCAAGGCTGACCTCCGAGCCCCTGCTCTGGATCACCTGCTCCTGGAGTGCACTGCATATGGGAGCCGGGAGAGGCTCCATATGGGAGCCACATGTAGCATCCCTCTCGTCAGTCCGGGACCTGAGCTGCAAGCAGTGCCCACCCCAGAACAGTGGGGGAGGAGGAAGTGCAGCAGGAGTCCCAGACCAGCCAGGGCAGATGCTGCATGCAACATGCATCTTGGACTGGGCAGAGCAAGCACTGGGTGTGATGCATGTCCTGGACCAAGTGGGGAGGGGACCTGCATGCAGCACAGGTCCCAAGCCTGCCAGGGGGGAGGGACTATGGGCGGCATACATCCTGGGCCATACGTGTGGGGCTGGTCAGCACGCGCCGTGTGAGGTGTGTGGGTCGACTCCGTACCCAGGTGCAACACCTGGGACCAAATGATGCATCTCCATGGGCCATATATGACTCACAGACTGTATCTTTGACACTCCTGGACTAAATGCCCTCCCCAGGTTCCTTCCAGTCCTATTTTTGTATGCTTCAATGATTCTCTTTGAGTCAACAAAACCCCTTTAAAAAGACCACTGGCAATAATAATTATTATATTGTTGTTGTTTTAAAGTTTTTGCCACGCCACCCACTGAAAGAGCCATCTACATAATTTAGCCTGACAAAAAACAGTGTGATCAAGTGTGTAATCATTACCGTGAGATAATTTCTGTGTTCTGCACCTTTATATCTTCCACAATTTGGCTTTTGAGCAGCCTCTCCTGTTTAAATCCCGTACAGAATATTACAGATGAGAGACAGGCCAACGTTCTTCATGCAGACAGTAGTGCCGTTAGTTCCCGTTTTATTCCCATAATCCAAATCAATAGGCAGCGAGCATCAAAGTTTTTGTCTGCTTTCCGTACTGGAGAAACACAGCAGGATGCAGGGCTGTATGTTGAATAACCATAAAGCAAGGCATTAACTTCACCTATGAAGAGTCTCTGCAACGTCCAGTCCGAATAAGTGCTTGTATTTATTTGAACTGTGACTAGCTTATGAAAAGAGTGGGATCGGCAGCTTTACAGATCAGAGGTACCTACAAAACAGCTATCCCCAACCCTCATTAGGGGAGTCCATTCACCACAAACCTAATTGGGAATAATCATTTCTAAAGAGGAAATGGGAGAATTCATTCTGCAGGGTCCCTGCAGTTCAGGTGAGGCTTTGAACAAGAAGATTAAAAATACTGCCCACAGATTTTTGCTGTGCAAAACCGCGAAACCTTTTTATGTCAAGAACTGTAATAAGACTCCTCAAGAACAACCTGTGGCTCTTGTATTCCTTCGAGGCTGGGTTTCAAATAAAGTTGGGGGAAAAAAAATTATTGGGGAACATGCCTAAATAAGCGGAGCTCTGGATAGTGTGTGCGTGTCAGAGGTCTGGTTGGCACAGGCTGTCGCCCGCACGTGCGTGGAGTGTTTGAATGCGGCACAACTCCTCCCGGGGCTCACTGGATCTCTTGTTGCTTTTCATCTCCATGCTGATGCTGCTGTCTAAATGTATCCAGGGAGCGTGTCTAGGAGGGAAGGAGGGAGGGCGCCAATGAAGCGGAGATGTGCTTAATGCAGACGCCATTAATAAATCACTGATAGTTAAGATATAGATTGGGTGATGGGCGGCAGATGGGAAGGAGGAATGTCAAATTGCTTTTCTCATATAGATTATTGGATTAACAAGGAAGCAGCGGGCGTGTGGCAAACCGGTGTAACAAATTACGATCATAAAAAAAAAAAAAAAAAGAGATGGCCAGAAGAGCGTTAGGATGTGGAAGACCTCTGCTTCACTCATGCTCTCTCCCGTGCCCCAAGTCTCCTCTCACTGCCTCAAAGCACACATTGTAGGGAAAAAAATGGCAAATAGCGAATGCATGGAATAACCACCGCAGCTTTTAATGTGCACATATCATTCTTTGCCTTATACCCACCCTTGCACACTCCCTGCACCAACTATATAAGAATGAGATCAGCTACCAAACAGCCAACTACGAGAGTGTCTGCTCTTAGGTCCCAATCCTGAGCCAGCCATAGTCCATTACTAAAGGCGCATTGGCCTCAATGGTGAACAAGAGGCCTGACATTTTCCTTTGTTTCAGCTGCCAGGCATGCTTCACAGTGCAGGAGTGACTGACTGTGTCCTACCCCTGGCACTTCAGCCAACAAAATGCACCTCGTGATGAACTTGCACCTCTTTAGGACTGCCAGAGACCTGACAATCGTCAGTCTCCTGGGGGACAAGGTACCCCCCCACAAAATAGTAAAATAGTGCAAAAGAAGGCACAGTCTGACAGAGCTGAGTTTTTAAAAGAATCTAATTACATAAAGTAAAACAGCAATCAGGGAAATCCATATAGAAAGGGGAAAAATAAATAGAATATAATACTGAGCCCTCTTTATGGCCACGGTCTGTTGCAGGTGGAGGCTGTTTCTGGGCTCCACATGCTCCAAAATCAGTTTAAACAGAGCAGAATCTAGTCAGGGGTAAGTTCACTGTAAATTTAGATCATACTAAGGGCATACGTAAAACATAAGCATCCGCACATTAGAGCTCCTTAACTTGGGCTAAATGCCCTCCGAGTGTCTCAAAGTTACACTTCAGGCAAGGGTTAACTCTGGGTCGTGCTACCTAGCTCATTTTAGGGTAACTTCAATCTGCTCCACAGAGATAAAAGCCTTGTCCACGTGAGCAAGGGCATGCATTTGCAGCAGCACAAATAGTAGTGGCACAAACTAGTGCCGCTACTTTGTGCTGCAGTGCACACCCCTGCTTGTGCACTTCGCAGTGAGATACGTCGTCCCACTGCTCCATGTGTTGTGAGGGTGTGGCAAGGGCACAGGATACCTCAGTTTGGGCTAGCTTGCAGGGTGCCTCAGCATGGGGTCTCCATGTTTGTCCTGGCACAGAAAACTTGTGTGTGCTTTGCACCACTTTTTTTTTGCCACTGGAAAATTCTGGTAGCAAACTTCGCCCCAGCACTGCGAAGTAGCAGCGCCGTGCACCGTTTAATGTGCAACACGTGCCGTCTGTGGCACCGCAAATTGGCTTGTGGCACCACAAAGTATGCGTGCCTGCACATCTGCATCCAGCCAAAATGAGCAATTTGCAGAACTCCAGCGTCCCAGGATGCACCGCTCCATGTCCCTCCTAACCCCCACTCCCCGATATCCAGAGCGGGAATAGAGCCGAGATGCCCTGGCTCCCAACCATACCCTCTGCTATCCAGTCCTCCAGGGGCAAGTCAGAGATGTGCAGGCAAGAAACAGTATTAACCCTTAACACGACTGCTCACGGCACATTTGAACTTTAACACCGCTGAACATTCTCCAGATTTAGTATGGTCTAAGCGTAAGGTGTAATTTCACCCTCCCTGTTTCTAGTCCTACAACTTCCGGGCACACTCACAGCTCAGACCACTTGTCTGAGTCTTCCCTGAGATTCGGAGCTCTGCCACCCAGCTACCCTAGACCCCTGAATCAGTCCCTCAGTCCTACTGATCCTCTTCCTCAGTTACCTGGTCACGATGCCTCTGGGATTCACATAGGCTGCAGGCACTCTGCGTTTCTAGCTGAAACTCTGTTCTGCAAACATGGTTAGAAATCAAGATACAAAGGATTAACAAAAGACTCTTAACTACATTCATTTTACTCCGTTGCTCTGTGGGGAAGGCCCTCACAGAGGCTGGTCACAGGTAAGATCTGTGAGAAGCTCAGTCATAATTTCATAGTTGGCCGGGTCGGAAGGGACCTGAGCAGATCACCAAGTCCGACCTCCTGCCGTGACAGGAAAGAGTGCTGGGGTCAAACGACCCTGGCGAGGTGCCTATCTAGCTTCCTTTTGAAGACCCCCAGGGTAGGAGTGAGCACCACTTCCCTTGGAAGTTGGTTCCAGATCCTAGCCGCCCTGACTGTGAAGTAGCGCCTCCTGATGTCTAGCCTCAATCTACTCTCCATCAACTTATGGCCGTTGTTCCTTGTTACTCCTGGTAGTGCTTGGGGGAACAGGGACTCTCCCATTGCCTGCTGGTCCCCCTTGGCCAGTTTATACATAGCTCCCTCTCAGCCTTCTCTTGTGTAGACTGAACAGGTTCAGGTCTTGTAGCCTCACCTCGTAGGGTCTGTCTTGCTGCCCCCTGATCATGCAAGTGGTCCTCTTCTGGATTCTCTCTATGCTGTCAGCATCCCTCCTGAAGTGTGGCGCCTCATGTTACTGAGGAATGAATTTCAGAAGTCGGAGCTGCTAAAATCCCAGAAGTCTCCACTGAGCACATGTGAACTGGGATTTTTTTCCCCATAAAGTTACACGACTTGGCCAAATATAGGCGTATTTTCAAGGGAGTGGCAAAAGGCATTTCTCTGATGCACAGGCCACCCTGTTACCAAGTTTCAAGTCAAAGTGTGGAGGCACTACAACTTTTCATATAAAAGATCATTCATTTTTTTTTAATATGGGCTAAACCATGCAATATTCCCTAGGCATCTTGGAAATGACTGAGCCATCATTAGCTGAAAGCATCTCAGAAAACGTCAACCATACGCAGACACCTGGCATGACAAATTTCAATCTATTTGTTAAGGTCTGGAAAAATTACAAGCAACTGAAAACAAAGTCTTATAATGGGAGGCCTCAGGTAACTGTAATAATAGGTGGCACCCTCAGCCTCACCTGTTTATAAGATAAATGTGATCTATTTCTAATGTGTAATTATTATGCATATATCACATCATCATATAGATAAAGATGCATTTAACACTGCTGGAGTGAAAGAGAAGGGGCTCCCACGCTACATGTTTCTTCCAAATGAGGACATCCAGGGAGCTCCATGTTATGCTAGGCCAGCAGTGGCCAACCCACTGTACACGTACCACTAGTGGTAAGGACACCCTTCTCAATGTGGCATGCAGTAGATCAGGGAAGGAGCAAGGAGAACAGCAGCAGACAGGACATAGAGAAGAAATCAGACTAACAGACCAGGCAGGGGAAAGGGATCAGAGTGGCCTTCAGGGAGAATGCAGGGCTTAGCTGGTAGCATACCTGCCAAAAAGGTTCGTTCCCACTGTGCTAGGCATCGCTAGGAGCTCTTCAGTCATGCTAAATTCACCCAGTTGTATTGCAAGGAGAACGGCATCCATTCTGGGATGCGATGGGTACTTTCAGTCATTTTGGGGAAAGGGACTGATATGACTGGGCATATGCCAATGGTGCAAGGCTGTACAGGGGGCGTTAGTCATTCTGGATCTTGGTAGACATGTCTGCCTATTCTGAGTAGCGTGCATATCCTGAGACAGTGGTTACTGAAATGGAGATAAATAGAAGGAACAGGTCAACTCAAGGTCCAGTTATCATGCTAATATGTCATCACATCATCCCAACCCTCTAGCCTACAGGAAGCCTGAGCTTTCCCCCACTCCTTCCTGAGCCGTCTTAAGAGAAGGCAGCCATCACTCAAAGTCCCTCTGGAAGTCATAATGGTTCATACCTGGATCTGGACAAGGGTAATGCAGAGTGCAGGTTTAATTCCATAATGAAACTCCAAATTAAACCAATGCCCAGCACCCAGCACTCCAGATTTGTCATGGCCAAAGGCCTCAGTGGTCAGAGGAGGAAAAGTCTGAAGAAAGCATTTTTCTGAGCTCAGTCCAGTTGCTAGCAGTCAGCTGCTCAAATGAAAGAACCGCTGGCACTGTTGACGCTTCGTGTTGGTCATTTCATTAAAGAAACCAAGGGCCACAATCAGATTGTGGAGATTGAATTTTCCTGGCTTGAAGTGCAGTGGCTGGCACAGGTTGAGACTGGTTACTGTCCAGCTTACCTGATCTATATATTGACTGGCTTTGGTCTCCAGGGCCACAGGTCTGGCAGGTTTCACCAGCGCTGACTTCACTTTCAAATTAAAAAAAAAAAAACCCTACTAAAAAATAAAAGGAAAAAAAACATACCAGTGCCTCAGTACCAACAGAACCAGACCAGCTATTATTACAGCTGGGCCGAAAATTACTGCAGGCGCCTCTGGCTTCAGCTCTCCATGGAAACTCTAATCCCTGTGAAACGGGATCCTCACTTTGTTTTTGTTTTTTAAGAAACCCACAAAAATAGCTAAGAGATTGAAAGGCTCGATAAAATCTTTGAGAACCTGAGAACAGCAACATCATCTCTCACAGGCCTGTCTGCCCACCGCCCCCCCTTAACAATAGCCAAGTCATCTTTTAAAGTACATTGCATTTCCAAAGAGTATTTTCCCTCTTCTGCTACTCATACCAACTTTTTTTCTCTCCTTCGTTAGTTAAAACAAAAAAGGTTGAAGAAAATGAGGGCCGTTCTAGCCCCCCATTTTATTTCTATAATTTCTTGCAAGGAAAATATATGGAGGTTTTCAGTAGTAAATATCCATTCTTCTACATCATATTCAAAGGAACTTCATGGTATCGTCACATGCATACGCCATGCTGTCAGTGTGGCAAGATGTATCACACTGGTGTGCAATGGATCTGGGAAATCCAGCGTAAAGATGCACAGATTGAGTATGAATCCCCTGGCTAGCGCTAGTTCTGATCTTCACCATCTGTGCTTGCAAAGTATGGCTCAGCACTGGGGTTCCAACAGTGCAGAAAACGAAACAAAATCAAACCC
>JAGPOW010003648.1:113288902-113354254 GCA_030014935.1 Caiman crocodilus | reverse complement strand
GCTGCTTAGAAAGGGCTGAAATTCAACGCCTGTCTTGAGCAGAGACAATGAATTTCAAGGCTAGAATAACACATTCCAGGGCTAAAACAACACAGTTTGGGCTTCCACTTTCCATTTAGCTTACACGTGTAGAGCTGAAGAGCCAATCTGTCTCACCAAGTCTCAGCATTTGGTTTTGTACCTTCCCCTTTACAACACTTTTACCTGTTCATCCTCCGGGGCCAACTCGCCTGAGCTAAGATGTCAGATATTGGTGTCACATCACAGTGCACTATGTAAGGATGAACAGACATCAGGATGTGCTGTCGTGTGATGATGTGTATATATCCCACGCTGCAGATGATCAGCCCCACCTCCCTCTATCCTGCTGGAGTCTTTATCCTGCTGGAAATGCTGATATTGTCACAACTGTTTTCATTTCCTGAGGAACCACCGGGGCTTTGCTGTAGGCAAACACTGCAGGGAACGATTTGGAGCTGTAGTCCAAATGAGAAACTGGGCTCATTGAGAGTACCGAGAACAAAGGACTTGGAACTGTAGGTCCCATGAAACATCCCAATGGCTCAGGCGGGCACAGAGATTAACACCGGTGAAATATTTCACTGTGGGTTGACACAACAAGAAATTATTCAATTTGTCTGACAAGAAGCATCACCGATATCGAGCTTTCTCTGTGGAAAATGTCCACGTTGACAAAACTCCAGGTTTTGATTATAAAATGCTTTGCATCATTTCGTAGATCGCATAGGCGTTAGGGCTGGAAAGGACCTCAGAAGATCATCGAGTCCAGCCCCCTGCCCCAGGGGCAGAACGTCAGCGAGGACCATTGCTTTGAGCGGTCCGGTTGATACAATGTGAAAATGCACCTGAACACCGTCAAAAGTGGGTTGATCCCTAACACTTAGGAGAAGTAGCAGCCATAGTATTTACACACCTTTGCTATACGGTCATGCCAGTCAGCACAAAACTGCTTACATATGGTCTGGTGCAGGAGGTGCTCCGTGGAACACAGCTAGGCTTTTTCTCCTGCCAAGTATTTGATTGGATTTATAAAATATGCTTATCCAGATAAATATGAAGAAGACGCAAGTCTATCAATTAACCTGTGAGCTCACTGTCATTTAGGGTGCTGACAGATGTTCAGGGTGCTGCCCTAACTCATGCTGCTTTACATAAAGCATCACGACTTAAAGTACCCCCCGCCCTGACCCAACAGATGTTTGCCTGTTGGGTCAAGGGGAACCGAGCCGACGTGCACTGGCCTTCCTGGCCAGGACCGCTGCGCTCCCCAGCCCCTTCCCCAGCTCCGGGGATGTCAGAGGAGGGGGAGTGAAAGAAGCAGCAGCAGCTACCAAGCTGCTACGCCCAACCCAGGCTGGAGGGGTGGGGTGGAATAGAGCCCCTCACTTCATGCCTGCCAGCAACTACCCCAGCTTGGGGGAGCTGGCCCAAGCCCCCAAGGGGAGGGGACTCCAATTTTCCCTCCTCCCCCAGCTCAGGCAGGGCTTGCCTGGCACCTGCTACTGCCATTCTCCAAGAGGCCCGGCTAGAGCTGGGGGAGAGGGGGTGGCAAGGTAGAATGGAGCCTCCTCGCCTTGGGGGCCTGGGGTAGCTGGCAGGGGCTACAAGGTGAGGGGCTCTGCTCCACCCCCACCAGCCCTGCAGCTCAGGCCAGGCGTGGCAGCCCAGCAACTGCTGCTGCTCCTTTCACTCCCTCTCCGCTGCTGGCCCTGTTGGAAAAATCAACCCTCAAAGGAACACAAGTTTCCTAAGGCGCTTTCAAGCAGAGTGCCGCAATTTGTTACCTGATTAGAGGAGAGTTCATTTTTTTCATAATCACCCATTTTACAAGTGCTCGGCAGCCATGCACATGTGTAAGGTCCCTGCTGTAGAGGACTTTCAGGGTCCAGATTGCACAAAAAATGTCACGTCTGTCTATGCCCTTAAAGACTTCAGTAACACCTCCTACAGAAAAAGGTCTAACCTCTCCAGCCATCCTCTGAATCTCTCTGTTGTTAGCTCAGGGAGTCTGAAAGTGTGCCGTGTCCTGTCCTGTCTGCCCCTAGAGAATGAGTTTTAGGACTGACAGCCTACCACAGAAAATGCCAGTCCGAGACAGTTGGTATAAGCACTTTCTTCTGCTTATCACAACTTCCGGATGGAACTGAAGGTGATGTGCAAGACCCAAAACATTTCAGGTTTTACAGGCCAAAGGGAAATCCATTGTATCCAGAAGGAAGCTGCACACAAGGGAATTCTATGGAGTCACAAGAGTGACGTGCTTTCAATGAGATACATGCCACACAGTTAGTAGCCTCTGTGTTTTATATTGCCTGGAATTGGCAAGTGGTCTTTCATGTGTAGCGCCGTTTCAAGAACCGTGGAGGTGACAAAGAATCTGGAAGTGATAAAGGCTCTGTTAATAACTGCCGTGAGGGCATTCTGCTCAGAGAATGAAAGTTCAATCTTTACTGTGAAGTAGGCTGTGAACGCCCAACAGGGAAGTCAAAACGGTGACTGAACAGCATATAGAGGCAATGCATCAGATCATGGGTTGCAGAGGGGGAGAATTTGCCCTCCATCGCACTCTGACAAAGGAGGAGACAAACATGTGTTGAGGATGGACTGAGAGCCAAACCTCAGTTGTCTACAATGTCAACTTTCAGACTTCACTTGGCTCCCTTCTCTACCAGAGTATGCCGGCCTAGAAGGATGGATCAACAGGAGGACAAACAGAGCTTTAGTAGGAACACCAACAAAGACAGGGCATCAAAGTGAGCCCACTGCATTGCCATGAGCAGGGGTGACTGGTAACTCCTGAGTCTGCAGGGGCACAACGTGTGGGCAGGCCCAGGGGCAGGCCAAAAGCCCCATATCCACTGCTATCCTTCTATGCCACAGCTTAGTGCCTCCCCCCTGGCCCAAATGCCACTGTCCCACGTGGCAAAAAAACTGCCTTGAGCGGTGCTGAGTGGGGGGCCACTCTCAGGGTGGGGCATGTGCCCCCCCAGTCACCTGTGGCCATGAGAGTGGATCAGGCCTGGTCTCCGCTCATAGAGCATGGTAATTGACCAGACTAGGAGGTTTTCATCATGTACCAAATGGGCCTAAAGGTGTATCCGTCTGTTTTGTTGAGCTAGAAGTGTCCTAATGGAGGCCAAACAGTGACACAAGAACATAAGGCCTTTGGCCATTGCCTTCAAGCTATGTGTGTATGAGAAGCCACTTTGCTTCTGCCCCCCTCCCCAGTGATTACCATGCTCAAGAAAGGCTGCGTGCATGCATGGTATCTACAAAGCCCAATGCAGGCTTCCTGCCAGGGCACGGATTTTTGTGATGTGAGTTATTGCTTTCTTCTAGTAATTATTGATAATGTTCTTGGATGAATTACAGACATTTAAAAATGAATTAGATTGTATGTGTGTGTCTGTCTCTCTCTCTCTCCCCCCACTCCTCCTTTCTCCAACACAAGGTCTATAGCTTTGAAATGTTGATACATATTCATTACAACTCCTGAGACTTGAAAGGCACAGCTACAGGGAGAGATCAAATCATCGAGCATGAGAGCTGCAATGATAGTGGGTTGCGCTGATGTAAGCATAAATGGATAAGCCGCATTCTAGTGGTTTGGGCAGATGACTAGGTAACATTTGAACTGTTTCTAGGACCAAGAGTGGGACCACTGTTTCTTTGATGGGCTTGGACAATAATTTTACGCCTCACTATCCTCCATCAAGAAAGGGGAGACCAAAATGTTCACAAGCATTCAGAATTCCTCAGTTGAATATACGGTTCCAAGTAAAGCAAACTCATAAAGAGGTGATATGTGAAGTTAGCTATGACCTTCCTTGTCACTTCCACTTACTGAAGCAATCAAAATATCCAAATTAAAAGCTCACTGGAAGTAGAAGCTGTGAGCAGGGATTAAAACCTCAACTCCTTCTGTTCTTAGGTAATATTGAAATGTCAATGGATAATTCGTAAAGCAAGATGCAGCCTGTCAAAAGGAACATGCATGCATACCTAAACCATATTCTTTCTTGGAAATTTTATTTTGGGTCTTTCTTGTTTTCTTGAACTCTTAAGTCTAATATTAAAGTAATTCTGATTGTAATTAAACTAATTCTAAATTCTGAAATGACACTAAACTATGGGGGAGCGTTGCCACACTTGAAGACAGGCTGGCAATACAGCCCAACCTGGACAGGCTCGCAAGGTGGGCAGACCTCAACCAAATGTCATTTAATATGGAGAAATGCCAAGTGCTCCATCTGGGGAGAAATAATCCATAACACACTTACAGGCTTGGCAGTGTTACACTTGCTAGCACTACATCTGAATGAAACCTGGGGGTTGTGATAGACAACAAAATGAACATGAGCCACCAATGCAATGCCCTAGCTGGCAGTGCTAATCAAACACTGGCATGCATCTACCGAGGCATCTTGAGCAAGGCTAAGGACGTCATCCTTCACGTCTACTCTGCCTTGGTGAGACTGCAGCTGGAGTTGTGTGTCCAGTTCTGGGTGCCACACTTCAGGAAGATTGTGGAGAAGCTCAAGAAAGTCCAATGGAGGGCCACGGGCTTAATGAGAGACCTAGAGACCAGGTCATACGAGGAGAGGCTGAAAGACTTGGGACTGTTCAGCCTGGAGAAAAGAAGACTCAGAGGGGACCTGGTGGCAGCCTATAAGCATGTCCAAGGGTGTACATCAGGGCCTGGGAGAGCATCTGGTCACCAAAGCCCCCCAGGGGAGGGCAAGAAATCATGGGCACAACCTGACTGAGGATCATTTCAGGCTAGACATAAGGAAAAACTCCTCTACAAGTCGAGTGCCGAGGTTTGGAACAGGCTCCCCCAAGGGGTGGTACAATCACCCAACCTGGTGATCTTCAAAAAGTGTTGATGCCCATCTTGCTGGGGTCGTCTGATCCCAGCACTCTTCCCTGCCCAAGCGCAGGGGGCTGCACCCAATGATCCCTTCCAGCCCCTAACAGCTATGAAACTGTGAAGCCATGTGGCTCAGTGCTGTTCTCATCAGCTCACATATGGAGCAGACTTGATTAATAGAGTCTGCTCCAAAGCAGCAGCTCTCCAGCTGCTCATCATGGGACAAAAAGGTATGTGTATAAATGCCCGTAAAAACCTGTGTACCCAAAAGGCCCAAGAAGAAATCCAGTTTGCTCTCTTGTGGTTCATAGTCTCTTCTCATCTCCTAGTCCAGTTTCCTGCATGTTTTTCCCTGCTGCCATATTCTTGCCGAGTCCCCTGTCAACAGGAACCTTGCTGTCGTCGCATTAGTGGAAGACAAGTTCATAGCAACTAGAAATCCCATCCTGGACCAGAGATCTTCCTGACAGAAATCGCACCATAATTGATACATTCCAGGAAAAAAGTTTTAAATTTGACAAGCTGGTATGAAACCAACTAGCTATAAAATTCCCCAGTCTTGCCCTGAGAGCTGAAGGGCTGGGAAGCAAGTATCTGTCCTCTCTCATACAAGGTACGAGTGCAGCTAGATAATACGTAGATGTCGCGGCGCGCCGCGCTGCACCGCTCCTTGGGTGAGAAGGCTTTCCCCAGCAGTGGGATAGCCAGCACAGCTGAGGGCTGCTGAAGCAACTAATGAGGGTCAGCTGACCCTAAGGCGCAGGGCTTGGCCCTTATAAAGCCTAGAGCTGAGGCTAGGCTGGCAGGTCCCTGCCAGCAGCCGGAGTGGCAGGAGCTCCGGGAGACAGAAATGCGAGTGGAGCTCACGAGAGCTCCAGAGGCTGGAGCAATGGTGCGGAGGCTTACTTTGTTACGGCCAGGTGCCTTCTGTTTGGTTACAGCCAGGAGGCTTGCATTTGTTTTAGTGTTTGGAGTACATCGGTGGTTTGGGCGAGGCTGTAGGGGTTGGAGGAGGCCTCATAAGGGGACCCCAGTTTGTGCGCAGTAAGCCCCAGGGAGGGGGCAACCTTCGAAGAAGCGCAGAGGGGCACAGCTAGTGCCAGTGAGGGCGCAACACGGGGTACAGAGATGCCAAGCCCTAGCAGGGGGCGGCATTGAGGAGCCCGAGAAGGGGCAGGTCGAGCCAGTAAGGCTAGTGCGGCATTAGACCCCGGCCAGAGGCTGGCTGCTGCGGTGGACCCCGGGAGAGACAGGGGTTAGCAGCAGAGCATCTCCTAGACAAGGGCAAGGGCTGCGGTGGTCCCTGACCCTAAAAGGGGATAGCAGCACGGAACGCCCGGCATAAAGAGGGTAGCCGCGCGGTGGGCCCACGAGACCGGAGGCTCGGCAGGAAGTCTGGAAGCGGGCTAGATTAGCTTAAAGTAAGCCCACGAGGGGCCACTTTGAGTCGGGAGCCCTAAGGAAGGGGCGCTATCATAGAAGGCCCGAGAGAGCGGGCGAGCGTGATTTGAAACGCCAGTGTCCGGGACATCAGCGAGGCCCCAAGGCCAGGGTGCCTGCAAGGCACCCAGCACACAGGGAGACACCCCAGTGGGGTCGAGAGCTCACGGGGACAGAGGTCCCAATACACCGTGCCCAGGGCAGTATAAAGGCAGCCTCCCAATATATACCTTTAACTCAAAGACTTGGCGGGAGAGAATTTGAGGGTGCCTTGGGCAGGACTTGGCAAGGGTAGAGGGCCTTCAGGAGATCACGGCCCTCCTGTAGGACCCCACCATGACAGCAGACTTTAGCACCATGCTGTGAGAAGAACCCCATAAAACTCTGCCCAAGGTACATATGAAGTGCCTTTCCTATCAGATACCAAGTGCTATTTTCCTCTTCCTTTGCCTGCCTTCTGGTGATTTGTTTACATGTATGAGTAATTTAGTGAAAGGCATTGGGCTGACGCTACTGGAGACCTTTGTCCACAGAGTAGGGTTGGTAGAGGCAGTGCTGGGGCAAGCTGCCACCACACTATCCATGCTACCCTGATTAATGGCTACCATTGATAGAAAGGAGAGGAGAGGAGAGTGCAGCCTCCAGGGCTCATTCACTTCTGAGCCGCTGGGCTGGGACTCTCAGAGAGGGAGGGAGAAAGTTTCAACCAAAGCAGGGAGTTTTCTAACATGACCATTTATCCTCCAGGAACTAGACTGAGCTGAAACTCATTTTGTGGAAGCTGGCATATGTCCATCGCATGGCAGAACCCTGTGGTCACTGCAGATGTGGTCTGGATTCATCCTGGCAAACTCCACCAGAAATACCCTGTCATCCATCACTGAGCTCCTGATGCCAAGGCACCCCTCCATTTTATGAATAATTCTTGATTGACTGAGACATTAAAGGGGTGGGGGTAAGGTGTATAAGATACATGTCTCTCTCTTTCCTGCTGCACTGTTAAGACACTTAAATGAGATGTTCTCCAGTCTTATCCAAAACATATGTAGGATGGATTATCAATACCATTAGGTTGAGAGAGAGATACTATTTTGTACCTGCAAAAAGGAGGCAGAATAGAAGCATTACTTATTTCAGGCTCATCATAAAAAGGTGCCACAGAAGGTTTCAAACTGTTCATTTCCCTCGCCGGGTGCTTTCTGTATGCATTGCCTGTGCAATTCAAGCAGAGGCGGAATTCATTCAGCATAGGAGGTGGATCACAAAAAGACAGGACTCACAGATGCAACAGCTATTATTCAGAGGTGCAAGTGGCTTGAGCCCCTTGTGTATCCTCAGATAGTTATGCCTTGGGACATACAAAAAGAGAGGGGTCAAAGACCTAGAAGATGAAGAAAATAATCCCGCACAGAGTTAGACATAGAGTAAATGAACAAACACATCTTTTCTGCTGGTAATTGTTATTAGCCTAAACCCACTCTGTATCTCCGTCACTGCTCCACTCCTGGACCTCCCAGCAGATCTGTCAGTGCTCCACACAGTGGTGTCAGGGCTAATTTCTTGGGTCCTCATGCTGTTCTGTGGATGTGTTTCAATAATGCCCCACAGTATCATCTGCTTTTTTCAAGTTCTGGGGCCTACAGACACAAACCCTGAGTTAATGACCCTGCCACACAGTTTGGCTCTGTTGGTAACTTTGTAACTTACGCCCAGCAACACACTACAGCTTCAATATTGATGCAACATAGATCTTAGCCTGAGTTTAGCCCTGACACTTTTTTTTTTCCCCCTTTAGGGTTCTCTATCTGGACTTTTTACATCCTACATCATTACATCCCTCCATCCCGTTTACAGTCTGGATGGAATTTATTGGACCCACCTGCCAACATAATCTAGCAGGAAAATGCAATGGGCCAGGCATCCGCAGCACAGATCCCCTTCACTCCACTGACATCAATGAAGCTATGCTGGGTTTGTACAACTTGAAAATCTGGCCCATTAAACAGTATGAAAAACCAGTGTGACGTATTGTTTTATACACATTACTGTACCACGGCTATTTTCTCTGGTCTGCATGCAAAAAAAGATATCCTTTCCTAGGCCTTTCTAGAGGCAGTGGCTAGAGCAAAGGGGATGGGAATCAGGATATGTCATTTTATTCCTAGCTCTGCTGCCAACTTGATGTGCAGCTTTCAATGCCTTGATTTCCCCATCTGTCTGACATGAGACTCCACAGATGTACAGCTAATTATTCTGCAACCTCTTATGCAACATGCCTTCAGTAGGTACAGTTCCTTCATGAGCGAGTGCAAGTAAATCAGCGGCTTTGAGTTACAATAGCAAGATAGTCCTGGCTGGTGACAGACTGCTTTAATGTGCCTTTTATCAGCATCTTTTCCTCCACCGATAAGGAGACTGTCGGAAACATATCAGCAGTGGTTTAGGAAGTGCTGGCAGAGGCTGTTCTAAATTAATCGCGGGGGAAGCCTCCTTTCATATCTCTTCAAACTGGGCGGGACAAACTGGTTGATGCTCAGCCACAAGGCCTGTATTATTCATGACACCGATGGATTTCCAGCGTCTCCTCTGCCTATCGATTGCAGCTGCTTCCCCACATCTACTTCGGAGGGGTCGACTGGAAGCCAAGTTGGCTGCCTCTTGCGTTTCAAGAGCAGGCGGTTTTGCTTTCCTGCTGTGCAAGTAGGCAGCATCTGCCAGGTCCTAACCGCTCTGGGGAAAACCAAACCAAACCCAGGGGGCATGGTGGGCATAGTGTTTTTCTTCCTACAGGAGGTTTGTCTATTAGTTTCCCCTTTTTATGTCAATGGGATGCTCAGTCAGATGGATCCAGCCCCCTGGCAGAACAGAACGTAATGCTACAATTCCCACTGTGCCAGTGTCATCAAAGGTTTCTTATGGAGCTATTGCAGCAGTGTGAAAACCAGGGCCTGTGCAGCCACAGCTTATTCACACAATGGCTTCAAAATCCTGCCTCCCCCCTCATCTACCCATCCTCTATCAAACCACTATAGCATGGCTAATATCTTGATAAGCTTCCCCACACTGTCTAAGCAAGATGCTTTCACCCTGACAGGGTATGCCTGACAGGATCCAAGGAGGACAAGTTCTTTCCCCACCTAAGGCCAAGCAGGGATCTCAGCGCTCTTCAGTTCTAGGTTTCCCTGTGGGTCCTACCAAGGTGGGTTATGACAAGGCTACTGGTCCCTTGGTAACAAGATTAAGGTCATCAGTTCATTGCATGCAGACCAGTAAAAAGCCACGAGACATATAATGGTATAAGGTAATGGTATAGGGAAGAAAGATAAACAACGGCAAAGCAGAAGGGAGAAGTTCACCATCCTATGATAGATGCTGAAGTCACATGGCAAGCTGCACAAGGCATAGAGTTGGGAATGGAGACAAGGAAGTAAATCTATCTGAAAGAAGTCCACAGATGGCCAACAAAAAGTGCACATGTGAGTGCTCTACTCAACTGAACAACACAAAGCCAAACAAATGTTAACTGGCTTAGTGTTGGATGAAAAACCCGCTCCGACTGTCCTTCATCTGCGCAGCTGTGGCTTGCCACTAGAGGCCTGGTGAGCAGAGGCAGGACTAGGAGTAGGACCCACTCACTGCTTCCACCAGGTAGGGAGCAGGCCCACCACCGTGTTGCCTGCAGCAAGACCAGAGAGTTTCCCTGGTCTCAGTAAAATTAACACAGTGGGCATGTCTACATGTCACAGTACAGAGAGGTTGATACTGCGCCATGTTTTAGTAGCTCCTTTTGGAAGTACTAAAACATGGCCCAGTAACCACCCGTACTATGCCATATGGGCAGCGCACACTTACACTTCCCTATAAGCACTATAAGCAGCGAGCACACTGGTATGGTGATGTAGCTAGCGATTACTTGTAGAACTAGGTAATCGCCACTTCACCATAGCGCAGCACAAGGCAACGTACCGTGTTGCTGCATCACCGAAGGGTGACATGTAGACATGCCCAGCGGCTCTGCGCTAAGAGTGCAGCTCTCAGGTGTAAGCCCTGGCAGCCCTGCTCTCGGTGCAGAGCTGCCACAGATCTATAATACCAAGCCGCTTTCCCAGGGCTCTCTGGTCTTCTTGAACCACAGCGGCGCTGCACCGAGAGCCGGGCTGTCAGAGGTTAAGGCCGGCGGCCCCACTCTCAGTGCACAGCCTCTGGGTCAGCGTCTCTCCCCAGGTCTCTCTGGTCTTGCTGCAACCCCGATCCTTTTCACTTGGTAGCTCAAGCTGTGTGCACTGTCCCATACCCCACCAGCTAGGCTGCCAGCTGGCCAGGCACCACCTGAGCTCCACGGGGCCCGATCCTTTTTTCTCTGGATCCAGTGTCCACCCTCACCCTCCCACACCACCACCAGCAGGAGCAGAGCCAGTCTAGTTGCTGGCGGGAGGCACCACGGCTGCTAGTCACTCTGGGGATGTAGTGCTCAGTCTGCCCACTGTCCCCAGGGACAAGGCACCATGCCCAGCCCTGCTGTGCCCCTGGGCCTCCATGCAGCCTCAGCCAGGAAGGGCCACTGCATTCTGGGATACTGAAGGACTTCAGCTCGAGTGGAATAGCTGTGCGAAGTAGTCACACGGTAAGAGAACAAGAACAAAATTAAGCATATTGGAGATAACCTGCCCTGGAGTTGCTTAACTTTAAGCCAAATAACAAGTG
This sequence comes from Caiman crocodilus, assembly GCA_030014935.1. NCBI lineage: Eukaryota > Metazoa > Chordata > Crocodylia > Alligatoridae > Caiman > Caiman crocodilus. The sequence continues at coordinate 113,343,219 of JAGPOW010003648.1, read as the reverse complement.
CTAAGCCACTTAAATGGTGTTAACATGTAGCCAATCCATTGGTTAAGAGCTCCAGAAGCCACCTAAACTTACTGGGTAACAGGGCCTGCCCCAGCGAGGCATTTCTTATGCTCTTATCTTATACACATACCTCTCCAAAACTGTAACCTCAGGTGGCGTTACGAGTCCCTTCTCTGAGAAGGCACAGGGAGATAAGCTGTTAAATTAGACAGTCAAAGGACTAACTATCACACGTGGCTGTATTAGAGATGGCGCTAACTTAAGACCAACTGTCACTACAGTCAATACCGAGAGTCCCGTGGACTTTAATAGCAGATGGATTGAACTCGTATGTTGACAGGCTTCTGGGAGGAAGGCAACATCAAACAAGCGAGAGGGGAAAATATGGATTGCCTCTTAAAATTTCTTCTGAATCCTATCGGCAAATCTTCTCAGATGGTTTCCTAGACAACAGCGGCTTCATCCTGGGATCTTCCCTTGCAGAGAATCATGATCCCCTTCTTTTTAGAATGAGCATTAGGGTTTGGGCAGGGGATGGTTTTTCTTTGTCTTTCACTAGAAGAGTCTACATGTGCCCCTGACTGGGAAGTTGCTACTAGGCAAGTGCTAAATGACTGCGCAGTCCAGCTGTGCATAGGTTGTTTTTGACCCTCCTGCCCAGCAGCAGCGTTGTCACGGTTAGTGCCTTCCAATGCGACATCACTGTAGCGATGGGTTACGCTGCCATAGATCGTTGCTGCGGTGACGTAGCATCTTGTGTCGACGTGCCCACGGTCATGCTGAATATACCGTGGACCTTTTGAGCTTCTCTTGCGTGCTTCAGGCCCATTATCCTAAATATGGTATCCCTGTAAACCTGTACTGTGAAGGGCAAGATCTAATCCTCAGCATCTCGGCACTAACACCATGTCAGAGTTATTTTGCTCTACAGCACCAAACAGCTTAATCCCACTGTGTGTCATACGGAAGTAATTAACATGTCTTCCTAAGCCAGCCCAGTCCTTGGGCAGGCACGGACATTTTTGTGGGATGAAGAATATGGTCCCCATTTCCCCCAGCTCATTCCTCCTTACAAGTCAGTCTGCAGTACCACTATTAAAAATGTATACTGCAGTATCCACCTCCCTATCCAACATGGGGAATGAATATACACCCAATTATTGTGGTTTCCAGAAACTGTTCTTTCTCTGTGGTAAGGAATTAAAATAAATGGGAAAATGCATCTCTCCTCTGAGATGCCTGCAAAGCTTTTTTCCAGTCCCACTTTAATTGCCTCAGACATCTCCACTCACAGCATGAACGTGCTCCAGAAACTCACTTCTTCAAAGCTGAGATCAACCTATGCTTGTAAGAAGCTACTGTCATTGTCCTGCCAACCCTTCTCCCCTCCCACCCCTCACGGGGGGATATCACCCGAGAATTATCCCATAGCATACACGAAAATTCAGCAGGCTATTCTAGAAAGCCTGCTATAAAAAAAGTTTCCCAGGTACCTGTGAGAAGTAGTGACTCAGATTATGATTTGAGGAGGAAGGGTTTTTTTTCTCTAGGATAGTTTCCCCAGCTGTCCTCTTGCTCTTGAGCCAGCTTCTCCCTTTACAGAATCATAAGGCTGATTAGTGCCAGACCAAGAATAGGCAAAACGCTTTTGGTTATTACACTCCCATTGCTTTATTTTCATCTCTGGTTACAACCCATTGTTGAAAATTAAGAAAATCTAGGAAGCTACACCCAGTTGATCCTAGTAAGATAAGCGAGTCAGAACCCACAAAACCTTTCACTGGGTTCCCATGGAAAAGCAAGCTCTCAAACCAGTCAGCAGCACTCACACCACATGAAGCAGCACAATATCTTTTGAGCTATTTTTCCCCTAATCCCCACCTAACATGACTCCAGAAAAGAGCAAGCATGATCCAAGCTTGCTGTTAGTACTGTTAACACCTGAGGACTGCCAGCAAATCCAAAGGGGCTTGATAATACTATGAGCTGTGAAAGGAAATGATGCATAGTCAAAAATTGCTCATAGTTGCTTGAAGCTATGTGCACAGCTGGCAGCCTTGCAAAGGAAGCCGTTACCTTTATAGTGCAATCCGGGATTCATTACAGTGAATGACAGCAGTTTCCAACACTTGGAATGCAGTAGCACGCTGGTGTTTATAGCGCAACATAAAGGTGCCTCTTTAAGACGGCTGACTGCAATAATGGTGATGACAAAAGTCACCCAAGACTAGTTCACACCTGGCCTGGAATCTTTAACAGATTTTAAAGGGGGGGGAAATCTAATCTGGGAGTACACATCTGACAACATCGTTTAGAAATCAAAGTTGACACCTATGCTGTGCTGGAAAGAATGGGAGCTTTCCCACAACATGAATGGGCACAGGGTTTTGCCTACAGATTCCAGCTAATCCAATCACTTCTGGCACACTAATTATTAGCGAAGTTTTGCTACAAAAGACAAAGGGCCCTTTCTACCACGCTGACTCAGTGCACCTAATAGGGTAGGAAGAAATGAAGTGGTCTTCCCCTCAGCCCTAAGATGCAGTGTGGGCAGGGAGTCTGGTTTTCTCTGTTTACAGATCACAAATTCTCCAATTTAAAAAATCAAGAATTGCATTTGTCCATTAGTAAAATGAAATGCCACTACATATATAGGCATCAGTTGAACACAATGTTTTACTGATGTATTTACAACATTAAAGCAAGTTGGAAACCTACCTCAATCACTATAAGAAAATAAATTCTAAATACCTATAAATTTTGGCATTTGATTTGGGGGTTTTTTATCATGGAAAATCAGAGACACCCCCCCCTTGCCCCCTTTACTCACCAGGGCACAGGTCCAGATGCAGCTGTGCCCCTGCACTGCTTTGTGGTGCTGAGACGCCCTAATAAGCTGATGTCCTGTCCATGCTATTGCCCCTAACTCCCAAGCCACAGCCCTCCAGCCCTGCTGGTGCCCCTCACTTCCCACCCACAGCCCACAACGCCTTCCACTCCCCAACCTGCCAAAGGAGGCCTCCAGCTGCCAGGGCTACAAAGCCAGGGACCTGGGTCCTCAGCCCCCTGCCCATCAGCACCTGAGCCCTAGCTGCTGCCCATAGGAGGTGGCAGTGCGTGGAGCCCAGCTCCCATTCAGGCAGCATGGCTGGAGTGGAGCCCACGGAGTGGGGTGTGTGGATGCAGGCTGCCTGCTGTGGTCTCAGGGCTCCCCACCCTGTTGCCTTTCCCTCCCCAGCCCAGCGGGCAGAACCCATCCTGACTGGGCAGAGCAGGGCGGGGAGGCTCGGTGCTGCCACTGGGAGCCCTGTACCACCATAGCGACCTGCCCCCTCCTTACCCAGAATCAGCGGGGGGCACAAATGAGCTTCCCCACCCTGCTCCGCCACGCCGGGTCTTACCCGGTGGGCTGCAGAAACCCCAGGGGGAGGGCAGCAGGGCAGGGAGTCCCGAGCTTACAACCATCAGCCTGCACCCATGCCCCGTGCACAAATCCGGGGGATCCATGCCTCTCCATGGGTCCCTCATCAGAGTGTGTGCAACAGCAAGGAGCCAGCCCTCTCCGCCAACGCCCGAAGGAGTCATCCGCAGCTCCACCCCACACCCTGCCTGGCCCTGCAGCTGTGCAGTCCAGCCCCAGCCTTCAAGCCCCACACGCCACCAGGCTGAGCAGCAGCCCCAGCAGCGCCCAACTCCATCGATGTGGGAGCTACCCTCACCCCCAGACTTACCTGAGAGGAACTGCAGGAGCTGCACACGTGCTGCCTGGAAGCCACGCGAGTGGGTGTGCATTGCCCTGCCCCGGCCCCTTGCAGGCTGGCAGAGCTCCAGCCTGCAAGGGGAAACCTGCCGTTTCCTACATTTTTCTCCTTAAAATAAGAACATCCACATTTTACTGCATTATTCCGTGGCGAACAGGAAACCCAGATCCCTGGTCGTTATAGGGCCCAGGCACAGTTCAGGAAGCCTAAGGCCATGGGACCCGTCCACATAGCCTCTGCCCGCTCAGTCCCATGTTGCGTGAACCCGGGCCTAGTACTTAAGCAGCATAGATTTGCTCCCCAGCAGGTGTCTCAGATTCTGCAGGGAGGCAGATCAGGCATGCCCTAAGGGACTGCCTTATTTTGCACTTAGCTTCCTGTTGCCCCAAGGGGCCATTGACACTTGGACATAGGAGGAAGACAGAGCTCTAGCTGTGCCCTACTGTCCATCAGAATACCCCTTTCATGTGCAACAGCATCTTATAAAGGGAAGTTGTAAAATGGCTTTATGCCACCTAGAGATAGCTCTGTGCACCAGCAGTAACAAAATAGAAAAGTTTTACAGCCCCTTTGAAGGCGTAAAGTATCTATTCAGGAGCTAAGGTAGCTCTCTAAAGGGATCAAAAACAACCAGGGAGGTGAAGGACCAAAAGGCCAGCTCTCATTTTCCCACGTACCAGGGCTCACCCCCTCCAGAAGCTACACCGTGGCTAGATTTGCGGGATACTCTAAGAGACTGTGAGCCTGGGGGTCCCCAGCAAGTGCTCCCCTGGGGAATCCACTGCATTCTCATCATCAAAGGCCAGGCTCTAGCATTAGCCAACAGCCCTGTATTTAACAGTCGTTCTCTCCTCCTTTCTCGTCACTCCTTCCCCCTTCAACCGAAAGTTAAAGGAAAAACCAAGTAAATTAAGCAAATGTTCAAAAGCATTTTAGGAAATGAATATTAAGAGCCTGTGACTCCTAGGATGCAGTACACAGACCTCACACCATGATGGATACATCTGAGACCATACATGGGTATCAGTCACAGGAAAATACACCCATGGGAAAACGTATGTATAAAGTATGAGATTCCATGTTAGGGGAGACAGGGGCTGAGGCATTGCGCTTTGGAAGGGAAGGGAATTGTCTCTCTCTACGTGCTTCTGGGGGGACCCCATCTGGACTACGGCATTCAGTTCTACCCGCCTTCCGACCAGGAAACCAGTAACAAACTAGAAGGGGAACTTGGGGAAGGGCAGCAAGAATGCCCGGAAGGAAGACGGAAAGAACACAAACTCTATCGTTCAGGTAGGCGATGACAAAGGCTAGCTATCACAAGGTTATAAGATGTAAACCTGAAGACGTAAACGCAAATGATGGAAGAAACTCTTTAGCATATAAAAGGGGAAAAGGTTTTTTTAACTGCAAAGCTTGGAATGAAACTAATAAAACTGAGATGAAAATTCAAGATCAAGTGCGTGAGAATGAGATCAAGTAGCTCGTGGAGCGCTTTCCCACGGGAAGCAATGGAAGCCTTATTACTCGCAGAACGTCAAGCTTTCGCTGGACAAAAAGTTGTGGAGCAGACAGTAAGGGAGAGACCAGATGAACACCCAGCAATGGATCTGCTCCACCTCTAGAATCCATCGTTCTGTGTTCGAAAGAAGAGGAGGGCTCAGAGGAGAGAGAGTGAAGGATCTGTATCAATCCTGGCTATGACCGCAACACCACATCCTTTGGGCTGTTGGAAGAAAAGGGGCTGGACCATAGCTCGCTGAAGTCCGTGGGAATTTTTCCTTAAAAAGAAGTGAATTGATAGAGAATGCCAGAGTCCACGAGGCACCAAGCTGCCAAAGTACTACCCCCGAACCGATGACTGACACAGAGAAACTTGCCACTGCGAGAAGAAGCTGAGGCAGACAAATGTGACAGGAAAAGAAGGAGCCAGGTGGAAATCAGATTTGCCATATCAGGTCAGCCACAACCAAAATGACAAAAAGCCCAGGGTTGAAGCGGCAAGTTTGTTGCAACGTTTTCACTAGGCATTTGTAAAAAAAAACTCCAAAAGGTGAAAGGTTGGATTTGCAAAACTGACCGAGGAAGAGTTGCTGCCACTCTGCTTTTTACCATTTATTAGGGCACTCACCCAGGATGTCAAGGAACGGTGTTCAAATCCTTCCTCTTCCTGAGGGGGGTTGAGTCTGCATCTCCTCCTTCCAGGGAATCTTCTCTACAGACTGGATTACTCTGGGTTATGATGTTCTCACTCTTTCTCCAGTTGACACAATTCCACTTTGCAGGGATTGCTTAAATATCCACCGAGCCAAAAGAAGAGTGAATAAGAAGAGGTCGCTCAGTGGAGAGATGGGAAATTCAGCCACAGTTCCTGCTGGGGTCTGGGTCTCCCACATCTCTGAACAAGGCTACCACATGTGTGAAGCTCTAGGCCTTCATTTCCTTTGTTAACATGGCAAATCCTAGTGAGAACAACATTACATCCCAAGTCAAGCAAAATGCTTTGCCAGACCCGAAAAAAAGTGTCCTTTTTGGTTGTATAAGAAAAACACAAAATATATATTTCAAGTTAATCCAAACTTTTTTTTTTTAATTTCAGCTTGCTTACGAAAACAGAAAAAAGCTCCGTATTCAAACAGCCTGAATTCTGACAGCACAGGAGAAAAGGTAAAGAGGGTGAGAAGTTTTCAGCTGAGGAAACGATGAATGTGATGGAGCCGCGTCGAGGTCCTGCGTGAGTTACCCCTGGTGCTGGGAGACAGCTGGAGGGAACACACAGGGCACAAGCACGCAGAAGTGGCAGAAGCGGAGAGAGGAAAAGGAAGGAGAGCTAGGCAAGACAACGTGCAGCTGAAGATGGGCAAGGAGGTGGGAGAAAAGCAAGGCATGACTTGAGAGGGCATTGGATAACTGTGAATGGCAGCTGAATCCTGACGCAAGGTAGAAAGTTGGACTGGGGTAATAAAGGGGAAACTCAGTGATGGGAAGAGAAAGGAACAAATAAGTGTGAAGGATGTAGAGAGGGTTGTGAAAGGACACAGCATGGTTCAGCAACTAAGTGTGGAAGTGAGAGTTAGAAATCTGCTTCCACAGACTTCCTGGGTGACCTCAACACAACCCGAGATTCAAGGGTCAGTACTAGCAAAAGGTAATGTGTGCCACAAGATATTAAAACCAAGAGAATTTAAACTCCTTTTAGACTGGATAAATGGCACAGCTTTCCTCCGGCTTTCACAGACTGCTGCTAAAATGCCGTGATCCCTGGTCAAAAGTCAGATATGCTTAAGGTGAGCCTGACAAGAGAAATTAATATTTCCGTAGGAAAGCCCCAATTCCCTTCCGCCTTGTGCTTTCTGACAGCATGTACAAGCACATCCTCCCCTCCTTCGCAGACAAGTAGTTCAGGCTGAATTACAGATCATGAAGCAACAGCCCAGCAGAGACAGGCCAGGCCTGCACTGCATTAAACCGAAACACAAAGCATGCTGAACCTGACCTGCCAGACGGCATCCTGCTCATCTTCCTAGAGAAAGACAGGGCTTCATAACTCACGTTGAGTGACGATGCAGGTCCTGGATGTTTAATGCACAGAATGAATGAGCTGGGTTAGCTTTTGTCACAGATATTGGATTTATTTATTTATTTATGTTGGCAAGGTCTGCGGGAGCGAAGTGCTCCCACCTCATCAGCACACTTGTCACTCTCTCACAGCCACATCAATCAGAGGGTCTCCGAGGAGCCGGGCAACTTCGTCTTTGTGCTTTCAGCACTGGAACAGCAAGTCCATTCCCTCTCATAACATCCCTTCCCCTTTGCGAATGAGAAGCCAGTTTATTCTTCTCTGCACAAGTGATGCGGAGAAGCCCATCCACCCAAGCCCACGGGACAAGAGGCTGCTTGTACACGCCACGGGGGTTTGCTTTGGTTTAATTCTCCCTAAATTCAAGCGGTGTGTTTTTAAAAACCACCATTAAAGCAGTGCAAAAGGGCATGTAAGCCACATTAAAGGCCAATGTTGTGGCATGTGCAAAGGCCCAGAGATACCAAGATGTTGTAGAACTGGATACATTAAGCGGCATTAGCAAATTGCTACTGGACTGGCCAACAAGGAGTAATACAGCCTGACTCCAGACTTACCCCGCAGCCACAAACAGGAGTGCCAATACCTGAGGCTTGATTCTCAGCTAGCATAGCTCAGCTGACTTCAAATCAGTTTACACCAACAGGGGATCGACCTCATGCACTTACGGGTCTGAACTCTGTTCATGCAGACTCTTTTGATGCAAGCACTGGGGCATGATTTTCAACCAGTAACCAGGGTTGTCTGCTGTACAGAAGGAGCTGCCTACTAGGGCTGCGTGAAGCTTCGCGTGCCGATTCAATTCGGAGGAGATTCGGCCTGATTCAGTGGCTGAATCTCTGAATCCACATCGAATCAGGGGACCAATTAAAAGGTCCAAATTGATTCAAATCTTTCCGAATCGATTTGGAAAAAATCCGGAGAACTTTGATGATTCGGGCAGTCCCCGCTGGCTGCCACAGGGAGCTGGACCCAGACTCTGTGCTGGTATGTAGACATCAGGGGAGGAGAGGCTGGAGGCGGTGGGGGAAGCATGGGGGGGAACTCCTGCCTGCCCCCCAGCCCTCCCGAGTGCCCCCCGACCACTGTCCCTCCATGGCTGCCCCACCCGTCCCAGCTCCTGGGTGTTTAAAAAAAACCCCTACTCACTGGGTGCTGCCAGGTGTGGGGGGGCGATTCCCACTGCCCCCCCACCATGTGGGGGGACTTTGCCATAAGCCCCTCGAACCCTGCACATTGGCCTAGTCCCCCCATGGCTGTGCTGCCCACCCCAGCTCCTGGCCCTTTAAACCCCCTCCCCCATACTCACTGGCTGCTGCAGCAGGCTCAGGGCTTCTGGGGGCTCATGGAAGAGCCCCCCATGCAGTGCAGGGCAGTGGGGGGCAGTGAAGATTGCCCCCACCAGGCAGGAGCTGATGTGTTGGAGCTTTTTTATTATTTTTTTTAAAGGGCCAGGAGCTGAGACAGGCAGGGCAGCCGTGGGGGGGCTGGGAGAGCAGGCGGGGGTCGGGGGCTTATGGCAGAGCGCCCCCCCCCCCGCATGTGGCGTGGGGCAGTAGGAAGCAGCAGGGATTGCCCCTGGCCACCCAGCAGCAGCCAGTGAGTGGGGGCTTTTCTTTTTCAAAGAGCCAGGAGCTGGGGCAGATGGGGCAGGCATTGAGAGCAGGCAGGGGATGGGGCCTGTGTGATTTGGAGAGTCGGCTGATTCAGCAGCAGCTGAATCTCCACATCAGATTCAGCCAAATCAATTTGGGACAGTGATTCAAATCACCAAATCGAATCACTGTCCCCCGAATCGGCCGAATCCAAATCAGAAGTGAATACGAGCCACTTGGCACAGGCCTACTGCCTACCCATGTTTAGGTAATCAGTTAACTGGCTGTCTCAGCTTTCGGTGCTGGAGGAAGTCTCAAGCTTGTCTACCCCCGGGCAGCAGTGAATCCTCATGAGGAGGGGACATGCCACCCATGTCCTATACCATCAGTGCACACAGGCATGTTCCAAATCTGGATGTTCATCAGAAACACTTCTCTGGGTTCCCCCTTCTACACCTGCTCTCAAGCACTATGCCTAGGGACAGAGATTACACAACAAACCAGTTTAAGTGATCAAAAACAGGCTTAAACCTGTAACAGAACAAAAGTTCAGTGGCCATAAACCAGTTTGAAAATGGCTGAAACCAGTTTGAGATAAACCTGCTAGAATGTAGTATCACACGTAACTTATTTGGGTCAAACTGGTTTATGCAATGTCTGTCCCAGACCCCTTCCTGGTTTAAGTTAAATCAGAGTCCTTCAGCATCCTGGTATGCTCTCTGGGCTGGGTGGGGCTCTCAGCTCCAGAGAGCTGGCCTAGCCTCTCCCCTCTGCTCCCTAGCTGCAGCTCCAGCAGAGACTTGTAGTTATAGCAGCATCTGCCTGGATTCCTCGTGCTCTCCCCTCCTCGTCACTGCTCACTGCTCAAGCAAAGATCCCTTCTTCCTCTCTCCCATAGCATGGACCTTAGCCAATATGTGATATGCTAACTAATGCTGAAAGGTATGTGTAAGGCAGGCAGGACAAAAGCAGACAGGACAGTGTCCACTTAGGGCTTTTTGGGGCTAATCAACAGGTAGCTGGTAATGTCCCTCCTTGGAATGTTTGCTTCCCTGGACAAAGTTTTTGAAGAGCTTGAACTAATGAGAGAGACCTTTTTCTCTGATAGGACTTTAATGCTGATAACAGAGCTGATAAATGCTCTGCTATCAAAGGCGGGGGGAGGGGGGCTCCTAATCAGAGTATCCTGATGGGTCATGACCATGTCCTGCTCAGCTCAGTACTGTGGAAGGGAAGGAAGGGCTACTCTAGTGCCCCCCCCCATGGCTTCTAGCCTGAGCCACTGCAGGCACATGCCTGTATTTTTTCAGTCTGGAGGGGATGTCTGTGTAGTTACAAACTGATTCAGCCTAGCCAGGTTAGACTAACCTGCAAAGATTGAACCAATTCAGGCTTATGCTTTTTCCATGTCTGTCCCTAGCCTATGTCTCCTGTGTGTCTGAGACCGGCCACTGCGGCTGAGCACAGAGCAGCCTCCAGATGAACTTCCAAGGGTGGAGCATCCCTGTGGATGTGGGCGGATGCCTCATGCTTGGCTTCATTCTTACTGGGACCCACCAGTGTTGTGGTGTAGACAAGCCCTCAGAGTACACACACATCTGAAAATAAACCTTGGGGAAAATTCCATGCTGCTCCCACTCCTATCCCTTCCCCCTGGTTTGGAAAAATACCCTTTGGTTTGGTCTATACCACAACATTTTTACAGAATACCAGCAAAAGTAGAGTTTACATTCAAAGTCCCTCTGTAGAACTCTCTGCTCAGCTGGCAGAGTCTCAGCACCTCCGCCACGTAGAGCAAGTCTTCTGACGAGACCTGGCAGCCAGCTGAAGGCCTGCATAGACATTTGTCTGCCTTCAGCCAGCTGCTGTGGCCCGTTCATCAGCAGGAACCTCCCAGAGTGAACGTCACATTTTGGCAGCACAGCTGCTGAGTGGAGCCACCAGAAGCACCTGGATGTGCCCACACTCTGGCAGTTCGGAAGGCATAGCAGCTGTTTGCTGCCAGAAGCAGAGGGTAGATACAGCCTTAGGGTGCCTATAGACATGCTTGTTCGCTTTCTAATTAGAACATGTCAGAGCAGCCTCAATTGATCGAGTCTGCTCCATGTTCTAATTAACATACTCCGGCGTCACCTCACCGTCACATATATTAAGACCCCACGCATTTCAAAATGGCTGCGGAGACACTTTATCTATTCATCAAGTGAGTTTTAGAACAATGTCCCTCAGCCATTTTGAAATGCTCAGGGGCTTAATACACATGAGGGTGGGCCATTTTAATTAAAGCAGCTATCCAGGAACACCTCTAATTAAAATGCCCAACACCCAGTCCCCGAGCACATGTATAGGCAGGCAGCCTTACAGACTAAAACAGGAGAATAGGAAGTTTGGGGTCATGGGAAACCCAACTATTTCTGATTGGCAAAGCAACTTTAAGGACCAAGCTAAAGAGGCTTATAGGGGATTCTGATGTGAGACAAAGATGCTGACAATGTTTTCTGAGACAGTCCATAAAGGGGAGTTGCAAAGCAGCTGAAAGACAACTCAGTCCAGACCAGCAAAGAGATGAGAGCACAAAGTAACAGTCCCCCAAAGGGCTAGTGGAAGCTATATAACATCACACTGGGCTGGACAAAGAATGAGAAGAGGGAGCAAAGTGCACTGACATTGAGGAATGGACGAGATGGCCCCTAATACATCCGCCTGGTGAAGCTGTTTAACTGAGTACTGCACCTTATACTATCATCCATGTGCACAGAGCATGAACCTGAGGGGAAAGGATGAGCTGTCACAACAGGCCCTCAAAGAAATGGCTCTATAATGAGTGCTATTTCTTAGAGAGTAAATATTAGAGCAGGTGTGCAGAAAAGAGCTGGCCAGGAAAAGTATTGGATTAACCTAGGAGTCTGTCACGTAAAAACGCGGGATTCTTTTTTACCTTCAAGGGCTATAAAGTGGCGTTGAAATCCCCAGAGCCGCACTGAGGATCCGTCCCCGTTCCATTTCAGGATGGCTCCAGCTGAAATCTAGTTTGACATCTTTTAGCAAAGGAAGTCTGGTGGGTTTCATCGGCTCATTTCCCCAGTGGGCAGCTGTTTCCCCACCTCTAGAGAAAGATAAAGCTTTTCCAGCAGGACTTAGAGGAGAGGCCTGGATTCAATTAACCAGCTGAGAAAATGATCTCTCTCTCTCCTTAAGACAGTGGTTGTCCTTATGCATCAAGGTCATCCATGGCATGCTAGGCTGGGGAAAAACGAGAGGTGTGCAATGGGGAAGGGTGTGCTGGAGCTGCTGGCACCTCAGTAACCTTTGGAAACACAAACATCAATTCTGCAAAGAACGGTAACTGTTTTAAATAGGTTAAAAATAAAGCCTGTTATTTAATTTAGTGTACATGCTAGGCAGGTCAATATCTAGCGCACTCTCTCGTTCCCTCTCCCCCACCCGCAGGCCTCAAAGGGCAAAGGTTTAAGTCCCAGCTGAGGAAACAGGGCACGCTTCATTTAGTAGCGCCACAGCAAGGCTGCTGGGGATGTCATGCTTCTGATGAGACATTAAATCAAGGTAAACAGTAATCTCATGGGCATCCCTGTCTAAGAAGCACATGGGGAAAAAAGGACCCTGGTAACTCTGGTGCTCTGACCCAGGCCTGCAACACAGCCCTCTGCCCTGGTTCTCGATGCAGGGTGAAGAGCAAAAGCTGCTAGGACACCGGGTCTCAGGGAGGCAGTGGCAAGCTGCAGTCTTTTCCTTTTAAACGGGAAGATTTACAGTGTATGCCTGTGCAAATAATAATAGTAATGCAGGAACGTTATAGGGGGAAAAGGGATTATGAGAAAGGATGACTGAAGGAATAGTGCAGAGCAGGCAATGGGGGGAAAAGGGGTTGTATTCTCCGTTCCACCACTGACCGGCCGTGGGACCCTGGAAGAATCATTTGCTCTGTCTTGCACTGCAGTTTTGTTCCTCTGAGGCACTCGTACACGTGATGCCGTTAACACGGACACACGACACAAATGTCACTTTGTGTGGCTCAGTGGCTGACAGCGTACACATGCAAGATTGGGGGGGTAAATGACTTTGCATTGTCAACGATGCAGCTGTCAACTCGCCCTGCCCCTGGTCGCAGGTTCTGCACCCAAAAATAATTGGGCCCCTCACTGCTTCTCCCTTCAGCAGTCGCCTGCAGAAGCATTGAGGGGCCCAACCCTTTTTTTTTTGTCGAAGCCAGAGCCTGCCCAGAGCAGAGGCTGAGCTGCCGGTAGGCCAAGCAGCCCCTTTCCTCCACGGCAGCAGCACCCCCCAGGGCTGCCAAGTGGGCTGCTAGCAGGACAGGTGCTGCCCCAGCTGGGAAGCAGCCCCCAGTTCGACCCAACCGGTTCCCAAGCCCACCCACTGGAAACCCGCTGGCCGCTGCTCTCTGGGCCAGCTTGGGAACAGCTGGATCGGGCCAGATGCTGCCCGCTAGTGCACTGCCCACCATGGAGGGAGAACCAGAGTCCCCTGCAGTTCAGGGACCACTTGCCCTGCTGGTAGCTTGCCCCAGCCACATGCAGGCTCCAGCTCTGACAAAAAAAAAAACCCTTGCTGTAATGTGATGGAAAAATTGAAATAATTTAGTCCTCAGAGTTTTATTCTATGCCTCACCATTTCAATTTAGGGGATGTAGAATAAAACCGTGGGGATTAAATCCCATCAAGTGTACAAGCACCCCTGGAGAAAGGGAAGGATAATCTGACTACCAGCTAAAGCACAGGAGCTTATAGTTAATAGTGGTAATTTGTTAATAGTTACAAAAGTCCTTGAAATCTCCTGAGGGAAGGAGTCACACACAGGAAAAGTATCACAGTAAGGGAGCCTACACCGAGGAGTCCAGTAGAGTTACTTGAACTATCCAAGTCAACTGCAAAAGAAAGAATAAACTTATCACAGATTGGTATCGGTCTGGGAGACTCAGTGGTTCAGAAGTTTAGAGACAAGGGCTATAACTACATTTATACAGTGACGTGACCATTGATAATGTACACAGCGCTACTAAGGGATGGAAAGGAAATCAAAATGTAAAACTGAACAGTTGCTGCCAGTGGGTCTGAAATGTGTTTCCGTTTCTGCAGCCTCTGTAAAACTGGCCAGGTGCACTCTCAGGGCTAGCTTCCTCTGATGTATAAAATACCAGGTACTGAGGACAGCAGGATACCAAATTGGTGGATCAACATTATGAAGCAATACAAGATGTTCTTCCAGTGTAACACACATATAATTTCTATAATGGCAGCATCTCTTTAAAATAGACAGGAAAGTGTGGGCAGTGCTGAGTCAAGACACACTGTCTGCAGCATATTAATATCAGAGATACTTTTATGTCACCTCCATCCCTGCAGTATATTCAGCCTTTAATATTCCTCTACATAACATTAGGTACAGTAGAACCCGATGTTCAGATGGGAAACAGAGAGCGAGAAAGAGAGAGACACTAAGCAACTTTCCCAATATTGTAGACGAAGTCTGGGGCAAAATAAAGGCCTGAACCCAGGTCTCCAACTAGTGCCATAACTTTAAGGCCTCTTTCTCTCCAAGTTCCCACACACACCAGCCATGGACATTTTCTAGCCTACATTGTCCTAGCTCAGCGGTTGTCAACCGGTGGTACATGTACCCCTGGGGATACTTAAAAAGGCCATAGAGGGTAGGCAGAGCTCTGCGTGCATGCACACAGCTGCAGTGCAGCACACAGGTGGCCAGGAACGCAGGCCAGCAATACGGAGGGCAGCCAGGTATGTCTGGTAACTTTGTTGTGGGGGGCTGCTCAGCTGGGGTGAAGCATGGGACTGAGCTGTGCAGGGGGGTGGCTCCTGCTGTTGTGCACGCCCCAGGATAGCCAGGGCCATGCCAGGTTATTCCCAGGGGGGAGGCTAAGCCAGGCTGCACTCAGGGTGGGAGGCACTGGTGTTGGGAGGGGAGTTGGGGGGGATGACGGTGAATTCTGGAGCGTCTGCAGCCCCCACTGCTCCATAGCCCCGCTCCTGTAGGCCCCTGCAGTGAGGGAGGGAGGAAGTGGGGCTGGGGCTGGGGCTGGAGCATGGGCAGGCGCTGCCCGGCCAGGGCAGAGCATGGGACAGAGCTGCAAGCGACTCCTCCAGGAGGAATGGGGGTGGGGGGGTGGCTCCCACCACTGCACACACCACGGGAGGGCATTGAGGGCGCATGCCCCTGGATCTGCACATGAGGTGTGGTAGGCTGTGGGCTACCGCGGGCTGGGGCCGGAGCAGCACCAGGCTGTTCTTGGCAGAGGTGTTGGGACAGGGAGTACTGGGACGAGGGTTAGGGGTGGCTACGGTGAATTCTGGGGTGGCTGCATCCTCTCCCCTTCCAGCACCACCACCGCCTACCCGAAATGCAGCCCAGTCCAGCCCCTGCCAGAAACAGGCCGGCACAGCCCCGGCCCACCCACATCCCACACACAGATCCAGGGGCCCGCACCCCCATTTTCTCCCAAGACACATGCAGTGGCAGGAGCTGCCACCCCTTCCACCCCCTGAATGATCTGCTTGTGGCTCCGTCCTGCGCTCCGCCCCAGACGGGCAGCACCGACCCCTGCTCCAGGTCCAGCCCCAACCCCAGCCACACTCCCTCCCTCACCATGGGGGCCTACGGGAACAGGGGGGCCTATGGTGGGGGGCTGAAGCCACTCCAAAATTTGCCATAGCCCCACTCAACCCCTCTCCCAGCACCACCAACACCGACCCACAGTGCAGCCCAGCCCATCCTTCTGCCGGGAAGAGCCCAGCACCCCAGCCACCAGTGGCAGCTCACACGACTGCCACGTGCAGATCCGGGGACACATGCCCCCCCTGAACTCACTGGCTCCTACAGCAGCCTTAGGGCTTCTGGGGGCTCATGGCAGAGCCCCCCATGCAGCACAGGGCAGTGGGAGGCAGTGGGGACCACCCCTGTCCCCCCGCCTGGCAGCATCTGGTGAGTGGGGGTTATTCTTTTCAAAAAGCCGGAAGCTGGGGCCAAGCGGGGCAGCCACTGAGAGCAGGCAGAGGATGGGGCCTGTGTGATTCAGAGATTTGGGTGATTTGGTAGCAGCTGAATCTCCAATTCAGATTCAGCCAAATCACTTCTGGACAGTGATTCAAATCAGCACATTGAATCACTGTCCCCCAAATCGGCCGAATCTGAATCCAAAGTAAATACTAGCTGCTTCGCGCAGGCCTAATCATAACGGGAAGAGTCTGGGCCAAAATAAGAACTAAAGGGCTGCATTGCTAGTTCTGACTTTTGTTCTAGGATGGATGGGTCCTTCCAAGCCCTGCCCTGTTCTTTCACTTTTCCCATTGTCTTGGCAGCACCATTGAAATAAATACAAGATTGGAATCAAATTGTTCCAGACATGTTTCCTTTGTTTAGGAAGGACTCAAAAGGGCAACAGCCAGAAGGTATCCAAGAAGCTCACATTTCAGAGGACTCTTGAGCTAAGCCAAATTCAGACCTCAGTTCATGTGCCCCTGCAACTAATGGAGAAGCAGGCGTTATAACCCGGACCTATCCATAGTACGCAAAAGTCCACCGTGAGGCAGAGTGTGGTGTTTTCATCATGTGTGAAAGAGTGGGACATAATGCAAGTCCTTGTAATATTAGCTTCACACCTGTCGTTCCTCTGGACATGATGGGGTACTATAGAGAGCGCAGCTTTTTAACTGGGGCAGGGAAAAATCAATAAAATATCATTTCAAAGCATTGAAATGTTATTTTAAAGGGGGACTAGAAGCATGGGAAAATTTGAATACAATTACTTTATGAAAAACAAACAACCCTTTTCCACCTTCTTCTGTCACGTGGAATGAGCAAATTGAGTTAAAGGCAATAGCTCTGATTTCATTAGGCTGACACAAAGGGATGGGATTTCTTTCTGCATATAAGCATACTTGCCGATTGACCATCAAGAATGGTTGGCGGGGAGATGGGGGGTGACAGAGCGCTGCCACCTCCCAGGAGCACGGGGTAGGGGAAGCTTGCCCGGCCATCCCTCTGCCAGCACCCTGCACTGCCGCCACCTCCAGTGCTGCTGGCCTTGAGCCCCCGCACCGGCCCTGCTTCTCAGAGGCGATGGAGAGCAGCCGTGATGGCAGGGTCAGAGCAGGCTGGCCTTGCCCCCTCCCTCCTCCCCAACTCCATCCCCTCCATCCCCACAGTCATGGCAGCACTCCGCACTCTGATTGGTTGCTTCACTAACCAATTAGAGTGCTCTGAGACAGACAGGTGGTCTAAGCCCGTTCTTATGTAAGAATTGGTGTATCCCTCTTTCCTTGACAGTAACAAAATGAAGTGGGGCCAACCAGAGCAACAACACCCAGTGCCAACTCTGGGGCGGGCACAGAAATAGTGGCAGCTGCTCTGCCTGCCTGACTTCCACTGCGCCGCCGGCAGCACAACCACCATCACTGCCCCGTGCACAACCACCTCCCAGGGCATTCGAGTGCCCAGTTATAGCTCTGTTCCTTGACCTGCACTCTCCAAACACCTCCCAGTCTCCCTCCTGCCCCACATCTCTGAACTCGTGGAACAGCCAGCGGTAACTTCCTGACACAGCTCGGGATCTCCTAGCAGTCTTACGTCCATCCCTTGTCATTCTCAGTAACAACTCTCACCAAAGTCTCTTACAAATATTTGAGGCCTCCAGCCTTACTCTCCGAGATCCTCTAGCTACCTTTGCCACTTCTCACAGCCTCTCTGCAAGCATGCCTTTGGGCTCCGTCCTCGCACCACTTCTCCTCTCCCTGTACAATGGCTGAGCCTCCTTCACTCTCACGGGTTTAACCAACACGTTTAAGAAACTGCTGGCCCTCAAATAAAATTCTTCACTTTGCCTATTTCCAATCTTCATCGTAAGCACCCTCATATCTCCTATACCTTCCCTGAGAAGATTCATCACCCTCTCTAGCTCACTGGAGCCCAGCCCAAGCTTGAAAGTTTTCCTCCAAAATCCACCTCCCCCTGTATCGTTCACTTCTGTTAATAAGGTCACTTTCCTCCTTATCACTCAAACCTGCACTATGGGGTGTCATCTTTTTCTCTTTATTCTTCCTCCTTGTCTAGGCTATGACCAAGCCCTTCTTCATGTCTTGGGAAAAATCTTTCCAAATGTCTATTTTTTTGCTCTGGGCAGTAATGGCAGAATTGTCTCCCATCTTGACTATGACACCCGTGTCTCCTGTGTTCTTCTGGGCATTCCCTGTGCCCCTCTTCAGTCTGGCTAAAGCATAACACAGATGAAATCCTAAAATCTCAGTGCAGTAGAGAATCAGATGTCCAGGCAGGGGAGTCTAACTACTAGATTTCCACCCCATTCCTTTCCAGCCATACCATGGAGGAAAGACAGTCTCATACAACCGTCTAGTAACTCCATCTAACAGACACACAAGCAGTATTCAAGGGCTCTAGTGCAAGTCATTCCCGCACTCTTCAGGACACATGGGTATGGTGGAGGTGTAAGGGTGGAGAGGGGGAGCCTAAGAGAGTGCACATCAAGAATCTGCATGCTTTTTCTACCCCCCTCTTCTCTTTTCCATATCCCTGAAACCCATTCAGAAGACTGTGACTGGATTGCTTGCTGCTGAGGACGATATTTTGCTATGTCTGGCTGCAGGAAATCTCCCCTAAGCATCTTTCAGTCACACTCCTAGGCACCTTTGAGGAACTCGTTGTGCTGGTGTTCCCTGTTGTACTACCCAAGGAGGACAGGACCGATTAAGAAAGCCAAGAGAGCGTTCAGTGAGCCTGCTGTACTCATCTCACTTTATTCCCTTACACGTCCCCTTTCGCCTGCTCCCCCCCTTTCCTCCCTCTCTCCTACACACACACACACACACACCAACCCTCAAATGCGTGCACTCTCTTCTTCCACACAGCCACTCCCACACTCCCTCTCGCACCAGAGCACGGACGCACAGCGGCTGGCGCTTTCATTCATACCCATTCTGCCTCATCCACAGATACTTTTCCTCTCCACAAAACCTTTCCTTCACACGGACACACCCAGTCCCTCGGACGTGCTCTCCCTTTGTCTCCCGCATGGCCGCAGAAATCCTGCCCCTATAAACCAGGCACGTGTATACACCTGGGCATTTCCCCCTCGGAGAAAAGGAACTGGCTCCTTCATTGAGCAAAATGTCATCACCCCTTTTGCAGAAGAAATCGCTACAACGCGTCTGACGAGCTATCAAAGGCAGAGGCTGCACGTTAATATGCAGGGGCGAGGGTGTGCAAAACCATATTTGCACTGTAGAGTAGCTGTGCCGTTTCCTTACTGCAGGATCTTCCATTTGGAGAATAAGGAAACAGCCCTGAAAGCTTCAGCACTGCACTGCAGCAAGGAGTTAGTAAAATGGGGCTTTGGAGCCTTTTTCCGCTGCTAGGAAAAAAAAAGTGCCTGCACCACCTCCCAAGGGCTTGGGATGCAGTTGCCATAGCAACACTACATCTGAGTCAGAACTATTAAGGATCACCATGGCAACAAGTGTTTCACTTGCCATTTCCAGAAAACTGACGGTGTTTGGACTGGAATCATCACACCATATAAAAAGGGGCAGAGTTGTTGCCACACCGGGAACCACAGCATGGGCCAAGCTCTGCCCCTGGTGCAATTACATGGAGATCAGCTTGCCAAATTCATTCCTGATGCAACTCCACCAGAGTGAATGGACCAAATGTATTCCTAGGGAGCTAGGAAATGATGTCCAGGGAGCTCAATGGAGCTACACCCCTAATGTCTTTAGCTTTCAGACTCGAACATGAGTACTTATGAAAGCTATTTTACACGGCAACCCTTTGTTTAGGGGGAGCAGGATTAATACTGCTTGCAGTGAGATAGCTTTCCATGCAAAGTGAAGTAGAGGCAGATGTTAACCCACAAACTCAGACAAAGGAAGTGAGCTCGTGCAAAGCTCGGCTCTGTAGATTTCCACCTATTCCTGCATATACTTGCACTCATGCTCCTGTGAATATTTAGCAGAGGCAAAAGTCCTGAGGGATTTGCATTTCACGCTTGTCAGCAAATGAGCAGCAGGCAGATCACACCAAGGCCCTCAAATGGCAGGCACCAGTTTGGATCTGCATGCTAGACCTGCAGATCTGCTGCAACAGCCAGTTTCCACTTTCTCTTCCCCCCACACCTTTCCCTTCACCTTATATAGAAAGATATCAAGAGTAGTTTCAGGGGGCAGAGATGTCAGCTTGAAACCTGAGGCAAAGCAGAATCAAGACCTCAGAAAGGGAGAGGAAATGTTCCAGGATGCTCATTTCATAATTCTTCCTCTGAATGCTTCTGAGATGACTGTCACCAGTCCCTCCTTGCACTGTCCTGGGGGCACGTCTCTGCGAGATGTCGATCACACAAACACCAGTGAAAAATTAGGGGGGAATGTGAGGCGCATACATTCCCCCCTAGTCAAAACAGTGCCACGAAGGACCGGCACCTTGATCTAAGTACGTGAGCTCACTTTGAGTTTGTGTACAGCAAGATCCACAAAGGTACAGCGGTGTCAGCAACAAGTCAGGCACCTGAATAAGAGTCACCTTAGTGCATTAGTACCACAACGGGTAACGTACTGCTTCCTTCCCTCCCCCTGACAAGATGCCTGTTTTTATTCCCAGCTGGAGCTGCAGATTAAAACCAAAGACTGCTTGTTGGGAAGGAAACGTTGCCAATGCAGGTTAAAACAGAATAAATGTAGTGACACAGAGGGTGTGATTGGCGGGACAGAGCACGCTGTGTGTACCATATTCTTTTGAATAAAAGGCTCTCTTTTTAAAACCAAATATTTCTTCCCAAAACAGCCTCTCAAATGGCTCCACAAATTCGGGATAATAAATAAATAAATCAATCAAATAAAAAGTGAAAAGGTCTGACAGGCACGAGAGACCATATCCTTGAAAATGGGTCTTTATTTGATGTTTTATATTTTTTTCCTTAATTTGAGACTTTCAGTCCCAAGATGCCAACCAGGGGGCGGGGCTCCTTTCAAGGGGCGGGGCTACCCTTGCAGCCCTTGACAGCTTTCCAAAACTTGGTAGGGGGCACGCCACCCAAAATAATTGCCCATCCCTGAAGTAAAGGGCAAAGCAGCAGATCTGGATATAGCAACACACCAAGGGCTTGGTGGCCCCTTTGGGGCACATGGGATCATTCCTAAATGAGACAGTCACAGGGCGCATATAAACATGCATTAACGTGCTTTTCCTAATGCAAATGAAATTTAATACTAAATAAATGCTCATTAGACTGCTTTAATGTGCAGTCCTGAAAGTGCAAAATCTTTAAATGACCCTTAATGCACAGGAGCTTATTTTACTGCACGGTAGTGTAATTGCACGGTTTTTTAGAGACAAGACATATACTTCTTTTACACACCAAAGGAACAGGTCTGGTGTTCCTCATCTTAGCCTTCACAGCTCTCCTGAGCTTGGGCCCTAGTCCCTGCCCATCCATGCTGCCATCCAGCCAAGTGGTTGTATGACACCACTGGGCCCTGGCCAGATAAAAAAGGCCTGGATAAACCATGCTACCGCTCCAAAGGCCCCATCCCGCTTTGTAGCTGTACCAGATTTGACGAGTCAGGTGAGATGCTTGGTATGGCTCCTTTGTCAGGACTTGGCATAGCCTGCTAACTCCAAACTACTTCACATAACAGCGCTGTGAATTAGGCCTGGAGGTGACTTCCATACTGGGCAGCACATCAGGTGAGAACCTCCAGAACAAGAAGCTGGAGCTACATGAGGCTGTCAGAGTCTTGTGTCCTATGTGAATCTGGCTGAGGAGGGGGACCTGTAAAACCCCTTTACACCTTGGATGTCCAAAGAAGGGGGCAAACAACTTCTGTACCCAGCTCCTCTAGGATCCTTGGAAAATTGCAACCTTCCTCCCTAACCTGGCTTTTGGACCAAAGAAAGCATCAGGTAGTCTCAAGATCTATTCTGAACCTGTCTCCCCTTTCCTGGCAAAGCTCCCTTTGCTTCTATTGTGCCATGAAGTTAGTTTGAGACATTTGAGAAGAAAATAAAGTGCAGTGGCTGAGTAAATAAAACTGCAGGCCTGATTTTCAGCATGCACACACAGGCCCAGCTGAATTTAAAAGGAACAACAAGAGCTCAGTACCATGAAAAGCCAGGCCACAGAAGTCTGGCTCTTCCTGATTTAGTATTCATGTAAACCAGCCTTCTAGGCTGCTAGGAAGACATAATGCAAGAGGCAAGATTTTCTTAGCAAGATATCTTTTAAGATGTAAGGCAGAGTTGTTTTTATATCACCAGACATCTAGACATCTCTCCTATTGTAAATTCATCACTGGCAGCCAGTCAGAAGGCAGCTTTGTTGTAGAGCCTCAGGCTGAAAGACTAAGCCCTGACTTCTGCTTCAGGTCTCCTCATATCCAGCCTCTTCAGCTAGGGACAGACATTCAAAAAGCCTGGGCCTTAACTGATTAAATCTTTGCAGGTTAGTCTAACCTGGCTGGGCTGAACTGGTTTGTAACCATACGTACATCCCCTCTGGACCGAGGAAACACAGATGCAGTGGCTCGGGCTAGAAATCGAGGCGCAAAAGTGCAGCGTTCCTTTCCCTACCACAAGGCTGAGCTGAGGGAAGGTGTGAGCAGGCCCTGGCAGGATGCTTGGCCCAGCAGGGAATTGAAAAGACAGTATTTATCACTCCTAACTCAGTGTTTATCACCCCATTAAGAACACAACAGAGGGACATTACCAGCTACCGGTCGGTTCTGCCTATTAATTCTACCTGTTGATTCAGCACGGACCATAGCCAGCATGTGGTCTGCTAGCTAATACACAGACATTAGGGCTGTGTGAAGCTTCAGTAGCTGATTCTATTCGGAGGAGATTCAGCCCGCTTTGGGGACCGAATCTCTGAATACAAATTGAATCAAGAGACCAATTCAAAGCTCTGAATCAATTCAGAAATGGATTGCAGCAGCAGCAGGGCATAGCCCCTGTGGCTCCCCCCACCAGGACAGAGGCAGGCACAGCTGGAGGAACTTCAGGAGAAGCTGTCCTAGCTGCCCAGTGTGGGGCAGTGGAGGGCAATGGTGATCTCCCATCCTGTTTGACACCCGGGCAGCACCTACCCCATGGCACAAGCGCAGTGCAACTCATCAGGGCACCATGTGCTCTCTGGGAGCTTGGGCAGCTCCACCTATCAGCTGAAGCAGTGCTCAGCCCAAGCAGCCCCAGCCCCCAGACAGCACACAGCGCCCTGCTGAGCCATGCTGCACCCACACAATGTGACAGCTGCCTCACAGGTGCCAAGTGGGGGGGGGGATCATCCCCACTGCCCCCTGCTGTTCTGCACTGCATGGAGGGGCTCTGCCACAAACTCTCAGAGGCCCCAGTTGCCCCTGCCAGAACCAGTGAGTGTGGAGCTTTAAAAAAAAACAAAACCAAAAACCCCTTGCATTCACTGGATGCAGCAACAGCAACTGGGGCCTCTGAGAGCTCATGGCAGAACCCCCCCATGCAGTGCAGGGCAGCAGGGGCCAGTGGGAATTGCCACCCCCTGCCTGGCACCCATGCAGCAGCTGTCACATCGTGTGGGTGCAGCACAACTAGGCAGGGTGCCATATACTGTCTGGGAGCTGGGTAACACCTTGTGTCAGCCAGAGCCCAGCACCACTCAGCCCCAGAAGCCCCAGCTCCCAGGAAGCATGCAGCACCCTGTTGAGCTGTGCTGCACCCGTGCCATGGGGCAGCTGTGGTGCAGGTGCCAGGCAGGGGGTGCAATCCTTGCTTCCTCCCACTGCCCCACACTGTGCAGTGGGCTCTACAATGAGCTTCTAGAGGTTCTGATTGCCACTGCTGCAGCCAGTGAGTGCAAGGCTTTTTTTTTTTTAAAGTGCTGGGACTAGGCTGGGGCTGGGCGGGGAATGAGACTGGGCAGGGCAGCCATGAGAGCTTCTAGTGAGGCTCCCCTCACCCAGAGAGAGGCAGGCACAGCTAGAGAAGCTGCAAGACAACCTGCATCTGCCCAGCTATGGCTGCCTCTCCCTGGCAGACCTGAATCACTGAATCTCTCCAAATCAGCACCAAATCTTCCAAAGCCAATTTGACCAAATCGATTCAGGACAGTGATCTGAATCTCCAAATCAAATCACTGTATTCCAAATCGGCCAAGTCCAAATCTGAATCAAATACTTCCCGATTCGCACAGGCCTAACAGACACCTCTCAGCAAGACAGAGGGGAGGACGGAATTCCTGCTTAGGAAGTGGTGAGGGGAAGGTGGGAAACAGCCCACAGTCTCTGCTGGAGCTGCAGCCAGGGAGCAGAGAGCCCCACCTAGCCCAGAGAGCATAGCAGGATGCTGGTTTATCTTAAACCAGCAAGGGGTCTGGGACAGATGTTGCATAAGCTAGTTTGAGCCCAATCAGTTAAGTTTGATACTACATTCAACCAGGTTTATCTCAAACCGGTTTCAGCCATTTTCAAAAAAAGTTTTATGTGCACTGAACATCTGTTGTTCTGTTACAGATTTAAACCAGTTTCTGATCACTTAAACTGGACTATGTGTAATGTCTGTCCCTAGCCTTCAGCACCAGTCCCTCAGGCAGACAGATGTATAGGGGAAGGAAATGGACGAGAATGGCATGGCTGCATCTATTCTCACTCATGTCGCTCAGGCCTGGCTAAAAGCTTTAGCGATATATTCAGTCCTCTGCAGCTCTTGAAGTCAATTACATTTGCTCCTAATTTTCACCACAGCAGAACTGGGCCTACACCGTACTGCGAGCTCTTACCTAGCCATGAGAGAAAGCATGATGTAGCTAATGAACTACAGCTGTTTGAGAAGGGAAATTCACTTACTGCAGAGTAAGGCATTCCTGCACAGGTCCTGAATGCTTTAATTCATATCTGTCATGCCAAGCAATAGGTAGCCAGGTCTAGGGGCCACCTCAGGGTCAGGAGAGGCCAAGAAGTCAGAAGCCCAGAGATCTGACTGGGGAACCAAGTCAGAGATCCAGAGAGTCAGGCAGAGCACAAAGTCAGGAAGCTAGCTGGGTCAGGTATCCAGGTCAGGCCAGAGCCAGGTTGGGTCTCCAGACAGTCAGGAAAAACATGAGGTCAGGAAGGCAGCCAGGTCAGGTATCCAGGAGAATTATCAGAGTCCATAGCCGCACAAGCCAAGTGTGCAGCAGCATAGATACAATGTTACATCTTACTGCCCAGAACACTTCCTATTTTAGGTCAGGGGTTTATATGGGAAGGAGTAAGAGGTCAACTGGACTTGGCAGGCCACTCCAGTAGCAGAGTGGGTGTGCACCTGATGGCCCAGATGGGGGCGGGAGGTTCTGGACAGCTCTATCTATCTCGGTGCTCTCTTGGGGAGGTGGTAGACCAGGGTGAGCTGCTGCATTGAGTAGGCCAGTGCCTCAGGGTCAAGGCCACAGCCTGATGACATCCCTGTTCTGGTGAGTAACCAGGCCACTGCTGCCGATGTTAGTCTGCATACTGTTTGTGTTTCCTTTGCCTTTTCCAGCAGGGTTTTTAGTTCCCTTTGGTCTTCCTGCACATGTTGTGTCCAGTCTATAGCTCCAAGGTTATCAGAAGTGATGGGTAAGGTTGGGTGGAACAAATAATTAGCAAAGGAGGGCATTTGCCCACCCAAGGCATGCATGGAGTTGTCATTAGGCAAACTCAGCAAGTGCTAGCAGGGGAGCCCAATTGTCTGACTGCAAATTGAGACAGCACTGGAGATATAGCTCTAGGACCTAGTTTGTTCTTTCTGTTTGACCGTTGGTTTGTGGGTGGTACACAGGTGAGAGCTGGGCATAGACTCCCAGGAAATGCAGGACCTTGCACCAGAATCAGAAACTGAACTAGGACCTGCAGTCAGAAGTTATGTGGTTGGGGAGAGCCACATGGTCCAACCATAACTGGGCTGTCTTTAGCTGAGGACAGAGCTGTGTGTAGAATGAACTGGTCCATCACCATTAGGATGATGGAATATTCTTTGGATTTGGACATCTGTACGATAAAGTCTAGGGAAATGGCAGACCAACATTGGGCAGGGAAGAAACACGGAGAGACTGAATGAACTCAAAGGGTTTCTATGTGGGTCATTTAGTTCAGGCACAAAGATCAGAGGGTCGGACAAAGTCTCAAACTGTCTTATGCAGATATAGCCACAAGAAGTATTGACTGGTCGCCCAGTAGGGTTTTTCTTGTACTAAGCTAGTGAATTGTAGCTTACACAGAATATGCTCACCTCGCCAGACCCAGAGGCACATAGATCCTATCCCAAGTAAATGATCCCCTTACATACCTGGTAGTGCTGTCAAAAGAGAACAGCCTGCTCCTTGTGGGGAATTTATTTTTAGGTGGTGGCTTGAGGTCAGCAGCGACATGGGTTGCGTGGTGCTGATAACATCATGCAGGTTTAGAACGGGGCTGGGCTCAGTTGACTCCTGTGCAGGATAAGCACAATAGTCCATCTTTTGGGATAGCATATTTGCTTTTCTGTTTCTAGACCCAGGTTGCTATGTTATTTGGAAATCAAAACTGGAGAAGAAAAGCACCCAGTATGTCTGCCTCTGATTGACAGCGTTCACCTTCCATAAGTACTCGAAATGCTTGTGGTCTGTGAGGACCTGCATCTTGTGTTGCGTTCCTTCAAGGTAGTGCCATCGTTCCCCAAGGGCCATGAAGATGACCTGTGTTTCAGGGCACTAAAGTGCCTGCTCCTTTAAGTGCAGAAACTGCCTAAGGAGAGGGCACTAAGAGCCAGGCAGAAATCCCACACAGGTGCAGATTACTATGGCACCAGGCTAACAAAGGAATTAGCCTGCACCTGCAGCCAGTCAGCTGATGGGAAGAAATCAGGGCCGGGAGCACATACAAACACCAGGGCTGAAGGCAGCAGGGGTTAGTTCTCCGGCAGCAGCCAGGGGAAGGAGCTTGCAGAAAAGAACAGCTCAGCGATGCTGTGGCCACCTGATATACTGCTAATAGGACACTTGGGGCTCCCAGAGCTCGCCAGGTACCCTAGGCTACAAGGTACTTAATGCTTGGGGAGAAGGTTGCCTCTCTTAAAAGGGCAGAATGCACCCTGTGCTGTTTGTATTGTATTATAGCACAAGAGCTTGTGTTTTCTGTTGTTGTTGATACTGGTGGACTGGACTGAAGCTATTGGGGAGGAGGCGGCCTCATTGGGGCACACTACAGTGTGGAGAGCCCGGTGCCAGTGAGGGCACAAGGACAGGGCAGCGGAGAGCCCGGTGACAGAGGAAGGCCGAGCTATATCAAGGCCTCAGAGGAATAACGTTTCAATATCATCTGCAAGGCATGGGGTGTGATAAAAGGGCAGTTTTGGAGTTGCACATTTAGCCCCCATGAGGCTTGGGGAGTCCTGTGAGAGAGACCCAGCTAGGGGTCTAGGAACCCACACGGCTTATAGGGTCCACCAGAACCATGACCGCATAGCAACTTGAGGGCAGCCTCCCTATCTACCATCTATTATCTTAACCATCAAGACCTAGCAGGAAGAAATAGAAGGTGTCTGTGGGACGAAGATAACCAGGTCACAGGGCCCTAGGGACTCCACCCCATTCAAGCCAGAAGTTCCCAAACCAGGGTCTCTGCTCTACTTGGGTAAGTTTTTTCTAGAAAAGGCAGCACAGGGGTGTAAAGTCTCTTCTGGGCCCTGCCACTAAGAGAGCATTGCACCTAGATTCATAGATGCAGAGTTGGAAGGGACCTAAGCAGATCATCAAGTTCAACCCCCTGCCCTGGGCAGGAGGAGTACTGGGCTCACATGACCCCAGCTAGGCAATTGTCAAGCCTCCTCTTAAAGACCCCTAAGGTAGGAGCCAGCACCACTTCCCTTGGAAGGGGAAGCTTGGAGGGGGGCTTTTGAGCACTCTTGCCCCCTTTGATTCTCATTGGGACTGTCACCCCTTGGCAGTAGTAGATGCATCAATGTCCACCAAAAATGCAGGCAAGGCTCTGGATGGGCAAGCACAGAGGAAGAGGTGAAGGCCTGTTTCAGGTATTTAAAACACTTGCTGAGCCTCCTTGAACTGGATGTTTTCCCTCGGCAGTATTGTGAATCGACTTACGATCTGGGAAAAGTTTGCAAAGAATCTGTGCTATAAGTTTGCAAACTCTAGGAATCTTTGGAGCTCTTTGTCATTCTGGGGAGCTTTACACTTACGGACAGGCTGAGTCTTCCCAAGGTCCATTTTCAGGCCTTTATGGGATAGAACAAATCGAGGAACTCAATTGTCATTTGGCTGAACATGAATTTCTCTAGTTCCGTAAAGAAGCCTTTTTGGCACAGTCTTTCCATTACTGTTTGGATGTGTGTTACACATTGGCTAGGTTCTTCCAAGAAAATCAGTAAGTCATCCAAGTAGGCAATTACAGATCGGTCCAGAAGATCTCATAGCATATGATTAATCAAGTGCTGGAAAGCAGACTGGGCACTGGGGAGTCCAAAGGGCATGACTAGGTATTTAAAATGCCAATATTGCATCCTAAAAGAGGTCTTCAATTCATCCCCAGCGAAGACTCGCACTCCCTGAAAGACAAGTTTGGTAAAGATGCGATCAATTTGGAGCCAATCAAGCACTGCTGGGATGAGGGGTAGCAGGTACTGATTACAGATAGTAATTTGGTTCGGTGCCCAATAATTAACACTGAGACAGAGACTCGCGTCCTTTTTTCTTTGTTTTTTTTTCACAAACAGGATGGGGGACTCTGTGGGCAAGGTGGATCTGTATATAAAGCCCCAGGCCTGGTTCTCTTCTAGGTACTCGCAGAAGATGGAGAGTTTGGGCTCTGACGTGTATGGATAGGTTCCACAGGAATTTTCACTCCCAGCTGTAGACTGATGGGACAATCATAATCTCAATGAGGAGGAAGCATGTCTGCGGTTTTTTTTCTTTTTGAAGATGTCTGTGAACATGTTATTTCCTGGGTAAATGGGTTCCAGATTCTGGAGGAGATGCCTCTGTGCAGGCTGCAGAAGGTGGGCCTTGGCTTGGATCATAGGAGGATAGACTCCCAAGTCTATCCTCCTGGCTTCCCAACAGTGTTGGCAGTAGTCCGAGTTCAAGTGGACCTCCCAGGCTTTGCACCAGATTACTGAGTCATGAAGAGCAAACCAGAGAAACCCCAGAATCAAGGGGTAGTGCAGGGAGCAATGGTCCCAAAGTATATGGTTTGCCTGTGTCCAAGGAGATTCATCCCAAAGGTGGTGGTCTCTCACTCAAAAGGCCTTGGAGTCTGGGGCAAGCCATCTATGGTCCCTATGGGTTTGGGTTTCCATCGCTACGTTAGTGGGATTTGGAGACATCATGCCACAATCTCGTCTATGAAATTACCTGGGGCTCCAGAATCCAGCAGGGTACCAGCCCAGTCTCTGGGACTTGGAAACTGAGGGGATAATAGTAGCTGGGGAGTCTGTGGGCTGGGTTTGCCAAAGACTTTGAGCTGTGGATGCCTTGGGGCCTTGTGGCAATCCCAAGCTGGTCCCCGTCACCAGATCACTCATTTACCTTCATCCCCTCTTTGGGGACCTGTGGCATGCTTATGTCCTGGGGCCCCGGCATTGCAGCACTACTCCTGCTGGCGATGCTCCTATTCTTCTGGCATGGGGCACCATTCCTCCCACCTCCCTCCGCACACACCAATGGTATGGGGTCGATAGAAATCATAGTAGAGTGAGGCCCTGGACAGGGCAAGGCCTTTTTCTTTTCCTCTCCCAGATGCAGAGGTAAG
The DNA here is from genome assembly GCA_030014935.1 of Caiman crocodilus. NCBI lineage: Eukaryota > Metazoa > Chordata > Crocodylia > Alligatoridae > Caiman > Caiman crocodilus. The sequence goes on along the minus strand of JAGPOW010003648.1, from coordinate 113,313,497 downwards.
TCCAGACGGCAGGGTTCATGAATGCATCAAATTGTGAGAATATTTCCACCCAAGCCAGTTCATCCTTGAGCTCTTCCTGCAGACCCCAGAGTCAGAGTGGACCTAAGGCCAGATGAGAGATCCTGGGCACCCATGTCTGTGCCAAGGGTCTGCTGGCAGATCAGGGTGAGTTGTACTAGGAAGGCCAAGGCTCCAGGTTCAAGGCTGACAGACTGACAATGCTGATTTTCAGCACCATTTCTCTGTATGTTTCCTCAGCATCCCACTCTCACTGTGTAAGGATGCCAAGTGGAGCTGGTCAAGAAAATGCCCATTCACTTCTGCTAGAAATAATGGGGTGATTACTATTATATATACACTAAAAAAAAAGTTGACTTCCATTTTCTCTTCCCCTTCCTCCAACTTGTCAGAGAAACAAATATTCAACATCCGGCTTCTTGTTCTTCCTAGTTTTCCCACCAACACTTTTGTCTGTCCCTCTTTTCCCTCCTGAAAATAATGTTCAGAAGAACAACATGTTGCATGGCTCTCACCCCGAGGCATTCCTGGGAATGCGAGCTGCTGGAGGAGGACAAGGGGACTGTTGCCACTCACTTTATTTATTCGTACCTTGCAACTGGAGGGACAAGTTGGGTATCAACCGGAAGGCTGAAGTCCCACTGAAAAGTGGAACCAACTGGGCTGGAAGTCCTGGTTCTGTTTCCTCATGGCTCCCAAATCCCCCTTATTTGACCCCCTTCCCACTCTTATAGTGCAGGTCTTAGAGTAAATGTCCTACAGGGTTCTGAGGCCAGGACATCCTCTTCTCCTTTAGTCCCCAAGCCACAGCCCTGGCTTTTTTTTCCTACCTCCTGGTTCTCTGCTGCCTTGCAAGGAGAAAGAAAGCAGCAGGCAGGAGGAACAGCGAGAGGGGAAGAGGAGGAGACCTACTTGCTGCTCCGCTGAGCATTCATTCACTGTTATGGCAACTAGATTTGTTTGCACAGTGCCCAAAAGCCACTAGATGCTCTCCAAAGCAGCATGAGGCCTGAGATTCTACATCGCCAACTCCACTGGTCTCAAAGGGCTTCCGAGTCATACCAGCCTTCACCTACAGCTCACACCAGTCCCTGTCCCCAATGAACTTTGGGGACATACTTTTCTATTGAAGCACCTCAAGTCATTTTTGGAACGGGGGCTCCTACACCTAGTAGCGTAACCTGAAGGCTTGGCACGTGGGTGCAGTACACACCTCGATGCTGAGGAGGTAGAGGAATGGTGGCCTCAGAGCAACCGGCATCGAGCAGCCGCATCCAGACGGCGCGCACAGAGCTGGCTGCAGCCTCCACCGCAGCCAGGCCGGGTGCAGGGAGCCAGCCCCAAGGAGAGCAGAAGCAGGCATTCCCGCCCGTGCCCTCGTTCGCCCCCTTCCTCTCTGTTCCCACTCTCGTAGGCTTAGCACACCTTCCCCACCCTCCTGCCCTCTCCTCTGTCTGCCCAGGGCGCAAAAATTGCTAGCTATGCCTCTGCATTGAGGTGCTTTGGGAAACGTTATCCTCCGTCTGTCTAGACTGGCCTTTCACAGAAGCATGACAAAACTAAGGGTGAGGAAGACTTTGTCACGCCTGCTTTCTTTTCCTCATTAGGACCTAGATGTTGCCTAATACAGCCTTATTTCCATTCGCCCATTCTTCTCTGGAAGATGTACCTTGGGATGGGTTGAGCCCAAGAAGGATGGCGCACAGTAGGGCTGTGCAAAGCTTCGGGTGCTGATTCAGTGGCCAAATCTCCAAATGCATATCGAATCAGGGGGCCAGTTAAAAGGTCTGAATCATTTGTTTGGGTTTTTGGGGGGGGTTATTTTTTTTCTTAAAGGGCTGGGAGCTGGCGGGGGGGAGGGGGTTGTTTCTGGGCGAGCATGCAGTGGCCTCTGCGGGCTTGTGGAAGAGCCTCCCATGCAACACAGGGCAGTGGGGATCACCTCCTACCAGGCAGGAGCTGCTGAGTTTAGGGGTTGGGGTTTTGTTTTGTTTTGTTTTTTCCTTTTTTTAGGGCCAGAGCTGGGGCAGGCAGGGCAGCCATGGGGGCAGGCGGTCTGGGAGAGCAGTCATGGGGCTAGTGGCAGGGCCCCCCCATGCAGGGTGGGGCAGTGGGAGGCAGAAGGGATCACCCCTCACCGGGCAGCCGCCAGCATGTGCGGGGCCGGGGGAGAAGTTCAGAAAAACAGGAGCTGGGCTGGGCAAGGCAGTTGAATCCAGCCAAATCAATTTGGGACAGCGATCCAAATCACTGGATTGAATCGCTGTCCCCTTAATCAACCCAACCCGAAGCGAATACTAGCTGCTTTGCACAGGCCTGGTGTGCAGGTAGACTCCAAAAACTTTGCAAATTGTTACATTGGCCTGTTCTGGAAAGTACTTGGGGGAGGGCTGGAGCTTATGAAGCACATGCTAGCTGCAGAAATCCTCAGTAGCTTTTCCTAGTAGAAGGTTGTCTGTCACTATTTCAATATATTCTGTTATAGTCTCTGCACTCTGGTTCCCGGGCTTGTTGATCAAACTACCCCGTGATACAGACCAGATCATTAAAGTGCACTTTTAAACGGGGAAGCTGCTTTCTTAATCCAGAGATCTGACAGAGCAACAGCAAAGCAACCTGTTAGCTGGATAGGCCTCTTAAAACTATGCTGCTAAACCTTTGCAGCAGATAAGTATCGGGCCAGAAACACGCATTGTGATGATTTTAGGACAGTTGACAGCTTTCTCTCTCTCTTTTTTTCCCCCTCTGAGATAATTACTCGGGAAGTCTCTCTGAAGACTCAAACAGCTCTGCAGAAGGTCAGGTTTGGAAGGGTTTCTCTACTGCCAGAGGGGCTAGAAATGTCTTTTAAAACATTTTTTTTTTAAATTCAGAAACTAAACTGGTGTGGAAGAGAAAAGAGGAAAGTGAAAGATTTAATTTCACCCAAAGCCCCAAATCAAATCCAAGCCACTGCTCTCACTGTCTTGGTCTGTGGGTGAAAATGGTGAACAGGAACTAGCTTTAGGGATCCCCTTTCTCTCCTTCCGGGAAAAACCACTGATTAACCATGGACTGCCAGGTGCTACACAGTCATTTCCCATAGTAGCTGCATGTGTGTGTGCCTGCAAAGGGACCTCCCTGAGGACCTGACTAAAACTTTGCACCTATATACGACAGTGGAATGAGGATGGAACATGTGGAAATTCAATATTTATGCAGCAGGTGGCAAATTACTCTCTACTGACACAGGGAACTAGGTTCTTCTCACTTATGAGCCACCTGGCTTTTAATAATAATTCCTCACTTTTAATGCTGGAGAAATAACAGCCCACCTGCTACCTGGACAGTTTTGTGCTGCACGATAGCATCTTGGCAGCAGGAATACCTGAGACTCAAAAGAGAGAACATAACTCTTTGCTTCAAGTCACAACAAGCCAAACTTCCACCTCTCTCTGAATGACCCATTCGTAACAACAAAGCACCAGCAAGATGAATTCGTGCCTCAGCAGTGGGGCAAATGAAAGGCAGCTTCCATGATCGTGCTCCCAGGCTGTCGGGGAACAGACGTAGAGACGGCGCTTGCCTGCCACTACCACCAATGGCTATGGAGTTTCCCCTGCACCCGAGGCAGCCAAGACAGTGAGGATAGTGGCAGCGGGAGGCAGTGGAGGGGGAATGGGAGGAGAGGGGCTGTGCTACTGAGCACAAGAGTGGAGGCAGTGGGAGGAGGGGGGAATTAGTGGAGGGGAGACAAGTGTTGGGAGCTGGGATGCAGCCACCCCTGCAGGACCACAAATACCTGCAGCCCTAGGAATATAGTCATGCCCTTCTGTCTGACTGTCTCAGGTGTGGGAAGGGAGTGGGAAGGAAAAGCGCTGGAGTGCATGGGCAGTTGCTGCTCAGGTGAGGGATATATTTATTATACCGACCAATGAAAGGAACCATGAGGATTGTAAAAGGTTTTCTTTATTCAAATCAGTACACAAAAGCAGCATTACCAAACCGAAGCGTTAATAAATAAATAAAAATCAAGAGACAGCTTGCACCCCATAATCATGAAATCAGCTTAATATCATTAGTGATAAAAACAAAAAAGTTGGCTTTCTAATATATGCCTTCTGAGCTATTTGGTGACATTGAAATCATGTTTTATTTTTTTTTCCTGCAGTCACAAGAGCCAGACACTTTCTTTTGCTAAAAGAGCACAAGCTGACATCCTTTCTAAATCACATGCCTCCAGAAGCTAGAAATTTATGGAAAAATAATATCATTAACATAATAAACTCTTCTCCTCTCTATTCTATATAGTGTTCTTAAGTATGCATTACTTTTGCTGGCTCCTGTCCTCAGCAGATGATACAACACTGGCCTAAAGCAGCATAGACAAGTTTAATGTTAGGAGAAATTAATATTTTCAGATTTTTCAAGTAAAGGAAAAAGACTGATAATCCAAATATTAAACTGTCAAGTCATGTACCCATACTATCTGTGCAATGTTGCTTTGGAGTATTAGCCATCAATAATAGCCTTGTTTGGCAACCAAAGCAACATCCTCAGCAACTAGCTACTCCTGCAAGCCCTGACACTTAATGTCTTTCTTTTCTCAGCCGTATCTCCCGCTGCAGTTATTACACAAACTCTGCTGCACAGTACAGACAAGAAATCAAATAGCTTGATTGATTAACTGGCTTTGCAGGATGCTGTGAGTAACAAGACAGCAAGCCACAATGAGGTGTAAACAGCTGGTCACACTGTTCTGATTTTAAAAATCCCCTATTTACAGATTTAAAAAAGTAACCCCAAATCCACATTTTCCCATTATTAAAATGAAACACCATATTGTATATGTACATGTCTGTGTGTTTGTGTGGCGTTTCATTTTGATCACTGCAAAATGTGGATTTGGGGATACTTTTTTAATCTGAAAATTGGGGATTTGTTTTTATCAGAGAAAACCAGGATCCCTGCTCAGCACGCTCATTAGAAAAAGAGGGAGCCAGCCTTAATGAGGTACAAACAGCTGAGCAGAGAAAATAATCAGAGTGGACCAATAGCTTGTGCATGATTTAAAGGGCCAGCACATCACCCACAAACCTCTCACATGGCATCCATTGCGTCTTGACAACGAGTTCATTTGTTCTATTATATTTGCACCTTGCAGAGGACACCCCTGTTTGTGTAGCAGACAACAGTTGATCCTTCTGGATCACGGTATATGCATGAGAGGCCACTAGAACCACCAATGTGTACACCCAGCCAGGAGTATGTAGAAGTGAAGGCTTCCCAGACCTTTCATCTTTAGGACACTGAGACAAAATCCAAAGGCCAGACTGAGTCCAGACTTTCAGTGCCTCAACAGCTGTAGTCATACGCATATCCAACAAACCCAAGCCTCCCATGTGGCAGACACAACTGAACCACAACGACAGGCACAGCACGGCTTATATATTAATAATATTGACAGAGAACATAACAGTAATAATCTTGCTTTTATAGCAGGTTATCCAGAGAGTAGCCAAGGATTATGACGAAGTGATCCATAGCTCCTATAAGAATGGTGTCTCCCACCACTGAGGATCAGTACAGTGAGTGAAATGGGGTGACTGCAGAACAACATGACACGGTGCGTTAGGTTAGGCTAGGCTAGGGAGAAAGAAGAAAGGGCGGAGGAAATGCAGGCTGGCAGACTGTAATTACCAATGCTAGCATTTGGTTAGCACGTCAGAGCTCATTCCCCTACTTCCATAAAAAAACAGCAGCGTGGGATCTAGCCAGACCCATAGTTTACCGCTCTCCAAGAAGGCTGCTGCAACACAACGGTCTCACAACCCCTGCCCCAACACACCTCAATATTTAGTCAGAGTGAAGTATACTTGCTACTCTATCCCCAGCGCTTCTCCCTACTGTGCCTAGGCAACCTTCTGCTACCTTCCCTTCTAGGTCTTCCCCTGGCAAAGCCACTTCTGCAAGCTCCAACAAAAATCCCCCCCTAGAGTGATGCAGCTGCAAAGAGAGAGACAGTGAGCAGAGAGGAGACAGCGAGGGACCACAGTGAGCATCCCCTAGATAGGCTGGCAGTGCCTAGCGCTGTGTATGGGTACAGGGGCAGGGCCTGGTGCAGAATCTGGGGTTCCCGAGTCCCATTGCATATGGCCTTCAGTGGCAGTAGGGTGAGTAAGAGCCATGCTGACAGCCCTGCTCCCCCTCTGGCAACCTTGCCTGCCGCTGCTTGGCTCTGCCTCCCCGGACCATCACTGGGCTCACTGCAGCCACTGTTGGGTCTACCACAGCTGCTGGCCAAGCATGAGGAGCCCAGATATGGCCCAGGGTGAGCTTGTCCTAAGGCACTAAGAAGCATGTCCCCACTATCCATTGCAATAATCTAGGTCCCAACAAATGTCAAGCTCACTCCTTTGCCCCAAGTGCACTCACGCCAACTAACCAGGAAATCTGATGGATGCAAATGAAATGCCAAGCTCAGGGTTAACCTTACGGTCAGCTCACACCAGGCTGGAGACACAAAGATGCTGAGGCTTTCAGAAGTGCTGAGCCTTTGAAAACTATCCCCTGAATATCCAAAGGGGTGCAGAGAAACATTTAAACCAAGACAGTCGAATAAACTGGATGATGTTCCAAACTCCAGTCCCCATCTCCGAGCCAAACGGCACATTGTCTCTGGGCTCCTTCAACACAAAACCAGCTAGAGGGGCCGGGCAAGGACGAGAAGATGGGTAGTTGTCACTGGACCTAGTAAACACCAGTAGGCCAACCACGGGGGGCAGGGAAGGAAGACAGCACAAGCAGCTAAATGAGGGACCCAGGGGAACGTAGACATACCGGAAGGACTGAGACAGGCAGCTGAGGGATGCAGGCGGAGGAAAATGAGAGATGCTGAGAGCGGCTGGGCTGGGGAAGCTAATAAAGCCTGCCTGTCAGGGGAACTGTATGATCGGCAGACAGCCAAAGGAAAAAAGCTCACTCAAGTCCACGGACCCATAACTGGGTTATATAGCTATGTAATCCACTTAAGCTTTAAAACTGTCCTGCCTCCCTTCCCCCACCCTTCCCCCTCCTCCCATCCACCTCTAATATACAGAAATGTTTCCTCAAAGCCTCACAGGAAGTCTTGACAGCAGTTCAATTTGATTAGAGCTAGCTGCAAAGTTTTCCCAGTGGATCTTGGGAACTACAGCCTCACATACACACATACAGCTCAGAAACATGCAGGGTATCGATAAATTCATGCTGTACATACTCCACAGAGAAGGTATAGCCTGCAAGAGAAACACATGGGTGGGTGGGGAATAGATTTTTACCAGCATTAGGAATTAAATATGGATATCGGCTACAGTTTATTCGATACCAAACATGACCTGTTCATAGCAGGAGCGGTTCTCTCTTCCATTACGTGCCATTTACCCCAAGAGAGAGCAGAAAAGCTTGGGATACAAACAGCCTCTTAGATCATCAAGTCCATCCCTCTGCAAATGAAGGATTAATTGCATTAAGGGGTACCATTGCCTGCAATGGCCTCAGGATTGGCCCTGACCACACACATTGAGATCCATTACACTGTCGTATGTTGACAGAGGACATTTTTGCTTCAAAGAAAAGGCCACACTCTTTATTAAATGGCATACCTAAATAATTTTTCATTCTCTGCAGCGACTGGACAACTTTGTACTGTCCGGTTCCTTTTACTGCTTTGTTTTTACAGGACTGTGTGTGAGCAGTATGGCACAGACCTATCAAAAACAAGCCCCTGCCATGACGGTTTTATAATCTAATTTATTATATGGATTGAAGCAATGGACTACAAACAAAGGAGCTGATTTTCATAGGAAGGATGAGAACTATAGCAGCACAGTCTGCTACATAGCCAGTGAAATCAATGGAAAAATCCCCTTGATTGTAGTAAGGTTTAGATCAGACTCTAGGAAACAGAGATGTGCTTCTAGCTTTCTGCATATTCTCTTTGTCCCCTCATAACTCAGTTTAAAAATGAGCTAAGTGAGGTAGATGGTCAGGACAAGGACCTGAAAAAAAGGAAGTGAATGGAGACAAATTTATCAGGGAACTAGTCTCCATGGGGGGGGAGGCTGATTTCAGGCACAGAGGGCACAGCTACACAAGACACTTACTGCACATTGCCCTAAAAACTCTGTGCAGTAGAGCGTCACACCACGAACTGTGCTAAGAGCCTACTACACAGTGTTATTAGGCTAATGTGCAGTAAGCATGACTAATTAACTGTGTGCCAGTGCTAATGTGCAGTAACTTGAGGTACTGTGCTTTCAGTTAATACTTTAGTAAGGAAGTAGTAAATGACATGCACAGTATTTAAGGTGCATTAATGAGGCTGAGAAAGGTGAGGAGACAGGAGAAGGAAGTCACAAGCATGACAAGGTCAGCGAGTCAAAACAGCATAGGGTAGGGAAAGAAGTTTATTCCTTTTCGATAGGGCCCTGGAAAAGAAGTTAGGGAGTTGGCCTCTGATGTGAAAGAATAACATGCTCAAGGTGGGGCCTGTGCACTGAAAGGAATAAACCAAAAATGGTGTCACATCATATTGGATGGGTTGACCCCAAACCATTATTTTCCTGAGTCACTGAAAAGCCTGACTTTAGGTTTGCAACCTGGGTGGGAACAGGGAGAAAAGAAAGAAGAAGAGGAGGAGTTGATGGTGCTGCTGCCCCAATACTCTCTCTCTCTCTCTCTCTCTCTCTCTCTCTCTCTCTCTCTCTCTCTCTCATGTGGGGCAATCATCTGAGCTGGGAAGACCCAGCAGAGACAGAACTGGAGCCAGGCTCTTCCATCTACCAGGAGAGGGCTCTACCCATGATGCCATAGTTGCCTTTTGAAGAGGTCCCATTTGTGTAAGCATTTAACTACTCTTGACAACAGGGACCAGATCTCCCCTCTTCCAAATGAATGCCCCAACCCTTTGCTAGAGAGCCATTCACCTTCTCTCTTTTTGAGTACTTAATCCAAATGGAAACAGCTTCAGGAGGAAAGAAAGATCCACCTCAGATTATCCTATTGCCCAGTGGGTTGAGCACGATCATGGGACTAAAACTCTCTGATGAATCAAGCAAAGAGGGAAGAGGGACCATGAATCTAGGTCTTCCATACCCCAACGTGTGGCCTAGCCATAAGGCCAGCTATAAAGGAGATTAACCACTCCACTTCCATTCTGTGAATAGCATCTTCCCCATTTTGTTTCGTTTTTAATTTGACTGAGACTACTTTTGAAATTCTACTTGAATTCACAAATAATTTCAGTTCAATCAGAACTGCAATTTTGGTCAATAAATTATTCACCCAAAGAGAGATCTGTCCAATCCTAGATGTGATAATGAAGGCAATGGATGCTGGTGGTCTTCAATAAAGAGTAATTAAATAATGCTGCAATATTGGACAGAGCATGAGCCACATCCCAGGCATATTTTAAAGACAGACTGAGGGGAAAAGGGAAAGGATCTTACATTACAAAGCTACAGGGTATTATTTCACCTATTGCAGTCTTTAATAAGACTATCAATCAGCCAGAAGGCAAGTTTATCCCTTCGTCTCCCAACACATCACATGAAGCCATCCATTCCCTAGACACAAACAAATAATGAATTGTTCTTTGAACCAAGAAGATGAGCCATTCACCCCCTCAATCAAAATGGAAAGCACCAAGTAAAAAATATAACCCGGGGCAAGAAAAGGGGATCTCTCAAGAGACGGGAGGCTCCAAAAAATATAATCATTACATTTGCAGACAAAGAAAGGGGAGACCAAAGCAAAAAAAAGAAAGAAAGAAAGAAAGAAAGCAATCCCACAAGAATAAGTTCTACAAGGAAAAGGACAGTGCAAGTGACCTTTCCCAGGTACAGAGGATAGTTAGGACAGATATAGCACGTATACAGAAGTTGTTACTGGCAACTCAGCTTCAGTTGAACATCAGCAGTTTGCACCGTGGTTAGCATGAGGAATAGGAACCAGGACTCCAGCGTTTGAGTGGCTCAACTTCTAAGCTTGAAACAGAACCACTGCCAGTTTCAAAAGATATTTTCCTAGACTCATGAATCTTGAATGTTTGGGACTGATAGTACTGAAATACTGATAAAGGAGGGAGGTGGAGAATGGCGGATTCTGCAGGATGCTATCTGAGCTAGTCATGTTGGGAAGAAGAGTGAGGAAACACAGAAAAGAAATACCCTTTACTCCAATTTGTGGCGCTTCTGTGATGCTTTAAAGTGGTTTCTAATCAGTGGTACGTGTTAATAAGATTTGCTATAATTACTTCACATGACAAAAATTTCCTGGTGGTACTTGATAGGGCTCTGCGAAGCCTCAGTCCCCAATTCAATTCAGCAGAGATTCGGCCCAATTCAGCAGCCAAATCTCCAGATCCGAATCGAATCAGAGGACCCTTTAATCTCTCCTAATCAAATCAGAATCCTCTGAATCAATTTGAAGAGATTTGGAAATATTTGGCGATTCAGACATAGACCTAGCTTTAAATGTTTTTTCTACATACCTCTAAGTAGCAGGCGGCTCGTAAACGCTACGATACTGGGGCACACAGAGCGTCCCACAGAAGTGTGGGGGGACTCCCCAGCGTGCTTGGCAGGAGACCCAAAAGCGGACCAGAAACACTTCCGGTCCACTTTTAAGTCCACTGGGGAGTGCATTGGGGAGTCCCATGCTCCTCTGGCTTGGCAGCTGGTGCCTCCTGGGTCTGGCCGATCACTGAACTGGGGGGCATCCCGGGCCCCCCTGATGCGCTCCCTGGTGGACTTGGAAGTGGACCAGAACTACTTCTGGTCCACTTCTGGTTTCACCGCTGAGCACGTGGAGGGCCCCCCACACTCCTGTGGGGAACTGCACGCACCCCAGCATCACAGTGTTGATGAGTCACGCTGGTTCCTTGAGGCATGTAGAAAACGCATTTAAAGCTGTGTCTATATCCGAATCATCGATTCCCCAAATCACCATCGAATTTTCAGATTTGGATGTGGGCAAGTTGAATCGGGGACACCGATCCGAATCAACTAATCAAATCACTGTCCCCGATTTGGGCCAAATCTGAATCAAATAGGGCCCCCACTTTGCACACCCCTAGTACTTCAGGTTGCATCACTTTAAATTGGTGGTGCACAATCTGTCAGAGCTTGGGAATGGCTGCTTTAAAGTAAATTTGGTCTTTGACTGCTTTGTCTCAACTGCACTCTGTAAAATCCCGTGCCTCTCTAAGCCTTCTGGAACATCCCAGACTATTTTGTCCTAGCGCTCTAAAAAGTCCTTTTCTAGGTCACACAATCTTAAAGAACCGTATTGCCTACACCTGTAACTATCATCTGTGCATCGTAGTGTTCCTACACACCCCTCTGTGCCACCGATGGAAATACCACTCTAAAAGAGGTTCTCTGTTGTCATTTTGTTCTATCCCATACCGATTCTCGTCTCCTAAATCAGAACTAAAGACGCAGCTTTTTTGGAAACGGTCATTTAGGAAACAGTATGAACTAGCAGAGTGTGACATTGTTTGGGATTTGATTTAAAGAGTTGCAGATATTGATCTTACGAGCGTATAGTCTCCTATCTTACACTGTGTGGAGGACAGTGCCTCAACTGTGTAGCCCAAAGGCGCTCAACCTTTTTTTGGACTCAAAGCACCTCTTGTAAGATGCCAGGTCTAAGTTATCACTCATCTTTTGACTACAGAAAAATGACAGAGCAATTCTTTTGTTGTAAGGAACTCAGAAAGACTACAATAAAATCAGACTGTTTTTAATAGTATATTTTCCTTTTTGAAACCTCTGGGTTTATTTTGTGAAAGATGTTTACAAACCAAAGAGAACTGACATCACATGGCACCCCATAGCACTCTTGAAAGTATCTCAAGGCATCCCAGGGTGCTACAGCACCCCATTTGAGAATCATAGGTATTGCATATGATTTGTCGGGAAAATGTGCGTCAGAATCAAGTTGATTTTGTTGGACAATAGTGCATGATTTTATTTTAAGGCAGCAGGGCTGACCCCCTATCCCATAGGCTAGATCTAGCCCATGCAGCTGTGTCATCTGGCCTGTACAGACTACACAGGTTTGGTAATTTGGCAGCAGGGGAGCAGTGCCAGTGTTAATTACCACTCCTCTACTACCAATTTCCAGACCTGCACACTAGATTGCTCCAGTGCATGGCCAGATCTAGGAGCACAGGGTCAGACTGGGTTGGCCCTGTGCCATTCATGTGGCACCACTGCTTTAAGGTATTTTGTAACAGTTTCTGCTCAGCTCACGTACCTGGTCAAGCATTTCATAGCCATCATACTAATATAATGTTGGTGTCTGAGGAAGGGACAGGATTCTCAACAGGCATACTTCCTCCCTAGGCTTCATAAAGGGAAATTAAGCAACTTGCACAAAGTCACACAAGGCCAGTAGGAGGGCAGGGAACTGAACCTAGCATTTTAAAATGACAACACAGTAGCTTTACCACTGGGCCATCCTTTCCCTCTAGGAGCAACTGTGTGCATAGTAAATCAGTGAGTCTAATCCTAAAGCCATTTCTTATGCAAGCCAGCCTTACTCGAGCAGAAACAAACCTGGCAGGTCTTAACTCACATGGCCCTATTGACTGAAGTGGGCTGGGGTATAGGGCAAAACAGTGAAGGTATCACATTTTTGCTCCAGGGACCTAAGCTCAAGTCTTACTTTGGACTTGTATCAAAGGCAGCCCCCTAGCTGTACATGGGTCCTTGGCTATTCAGGCCAGGTCAAAGATAGCTGGAGCTGATGCTAACCACATCGTTCCCTTTTGGCTGCACAACTGGGTGACTGAGCAAGAAGCACCTTTGTATTATTTTTTTCCTTTTGAGTTGCGTAAGGAAAGCAAGTAGCATTTGGACCAGCAGAGCAGGTCCCGAAAAACATGCTCTTGTGTTTTCCTGGGGACAAACAACAGGCAGCACATAGCTGGGCTGCTGCTATTTATCCTGGGGGAACACCTGTACATGCACACTCTGGCACGTGACAAGTTGCCCTGGGTAGGGAAGGGAAGGCTGAAGCCAACATCTAGGCTGGCCCCTAGACGTTGGCTCCAGCAGCCAACCCTTGCAGCCTTACTTGGGGTAGTAGGGGCCTTCTGGGTCTGCAGAAACAATGATCTGGGCATAAAGAGCCAAGCTGGCGGCCAGGGTGCGGCTCTGGCAAGCCAGGCTCCAGTTTCAGATAGCTCATGCTGCTGCCACATGCGCCTCCCCCTGCACTTTTTCTGGCACGTATTTTTTTTTTTTTTTTTTTAAACACAGATCTGCTGGTGTCAAAAACCCCACCACATTGCAAATTAGCAGCACGACAAACACCTGCATGTATGGCACGTGCAGTTTGCAGCACCATAGATGGGTCTGTGGCACCGCAAACCACACGTATGCACTCATCTGGACAAAGCCATAGACTTCAATGTACTTGTAGGCTTAAGAGGGACAGTGCCCTAAGACTGGCTTGGACCAATCCCTGAAAGTTGCAGGTGTACGCCCACAAGAGACTATGATGAGCAGATCAGGCAGCACATACAGACTGGATCCTGAATTATTTAGGTGCTCTTCCATGGCTGTCAAGCTAGCAAGAGGGGGTTCAAAGTAACAAAGGTACAGCTATACAACTCACTGTCTGAGGAGAATGGGGCTCATTCCTGTCTCTCCGTCTATTCCTCACCTTCACACAACCTTACTCGTGGCATGAACGGCTAAGTAAGGAAGACCCTTAACCTTATTTGCACTGCATCCACCTGTGGCTTCCACTTTGACTTCTTTCTCCTCTAGTTGGCATGATCAAGAGCTAAGTGAAAGAAAAAGCTTTTGTTCGTATCCCTCATCCAGATCTGCAGCAGGGGTGATCTAGGGTAGCTTCTTTGAACTGAAGTGAGCTCTGTTGATTCATACCAGTTGAGAATCTGGCTCTCCATCTTATTATGCGGCTGTTTGGGTGTTACATGAATTCATAAAATGTGCAGAGGGGAAAAAACTCTCTCTTATACCAGGCTGGAGTGGAAAGGACTTTATTTTCCCAAAAACCATTTTGACAACAACAAAAGATAAATTGTATTGTAAGAAAAAATTGGGGGAGAGGATCAAAAAAGCCAAAAATTGGGTTTTCACTTCTCCCCCACCCCACCCCCCAACAGAAAATTACCATTTTAAATGAAAACAGAAATCTTTTTGCCAGAAAAATAGCTTTTTAACCAAATGGAAATTCATCAAGATCAAATTTTCCTAGAAAATATTTAACCAGCTCCAAGTCAGGCTACCGGAGAGTCATGCAATACGCATGACACATAGATGAGAACATGTTGTTGCATGAACAATACACATGCTCAGCCAGAAAGAACAGCTCCAAATCAGAGTATGCAGCTGCAGCATAACAATAGCTATTGTCCTTTCCGTTCCTGTGACAACTGAAACACAAAGGCCGAACAACAGGACAACAGGATTGTGTCAACACACAAGGGTTTTAGAGTGCTTACAGATATGGGTCATCTCACTCTGCTATTAAACATTCAATTTTCAGTGTATGAGGTTTTTTTTTGGGGGGGGGAAGCTCTGATCCTCTTTCTAGTCTTAATTACTTTAGCTTAATCATTCCAATGGTGTGAACCACTGTATTCAATGCTTGCAGAAGAAAGGGGCTCTTCTCAGTATAGGAAATAATAATCAGATCTGAATGGGCATTCTCTCTCTTTTTCTGAGATCTGTTAGTGGTCCCACTCCCATAAAACACGTACACAAATCCAATTTCATATTCAAAATTCTCTATCGGTATTATAAGCTGGAGAAACGGTACCCAGATACAAAGTGGGGAGGAGAGGGGGGATTTCAGGGCTTTGTCATAGGTAGATGCAGTAGCTCAAGCAGCTGCTGAGGCAGGGGCTTCCCAACAGACTTGAAGTTGAGTCCCTTGGGTCTATTTATTATTACACTCCATTGCCAGTTTATCAGCAATGCAATACTGCCTCTCTGCTGTCTCTTTCCTTTTCCCCAAGGGCTTTCCTTCATTGTTTTTTAATGGAAAGTCTTGTATCATTTCTGATAATTAGGAGAAATATCCATCTCACAACCCCCTTGTATTCTGGGCATTGAATGAGAAAGTGTCCCTCTATTTTAATCTCTCTTGTGTCACACAGGTGGCAGAGTCATATTTCTGATCACTAATACTGCATTTGGTATGAATTTAGCTGTTGGGTGCATTTTGCTGGGATGAGGTAATTTGCTAGCGCGAGGACTCCCTGCAAGGCTTGTAGCTGCCAGCTTTGTCACCGATTTTGATCAGTTCCTCCAAATAGCATAAATTGTTGCTTTATTTCTTTTAATCTAGTATTATGAGTTCCTGTTTCAGAGAGATTAATTGCGGTATTGTGCAAAAAGGGGCAGCATCAAATCTTGCCATGATGTTTAGAGGAGTGGATTTTTCTTGCATTGGAATGCTGTATTTCATCTCTTCGTGCTCTGTAATGAAGGGGATTTTTTGGATCTTCATCAGTTGGTGATGGAGGGGGCGTCGGTAGTACTGGTCAAGATGGCAGCAGAGGCAGAACGTTAATCTTTTTGCCAATATACACATGCTGTCTCATACCTAGGCTGCTCATCTCTCACCATCTTAGAGCAGTGCCTGCCCTGGTATCGTCCCCTTGTATTTAATATGGAAGATGAAACCTGCCAGTTGATGCGATCAGAGAGATATTTCAACAATATGATTCTCTCTCCACAGGCAATTATGCCTACATCCCAACCCTGCTTTCTTTGACTTCCTGTTGTATGTGGTATTGAACTAGGCTAATGCTCAGCAGAAAATAAATGGATATTGAAGAACCACTCAGGTTTTATCTAGCCACATATTAAATGGCTCTGAGTTTGGGAGAGAGGTGGACAAGGAGAGAAAAAAAGGTCTACTTGACAAGGCTTTTTAATCAAGCTTTAGCAGCTTAATCTGCTGTCTTATGTGAACGTCCTGAGATATGGGGGGTGGGGGCAGGGAGTGAATGCATCTGTGAGATAATCTGTCTCTTGCTTGTCTCCTCCTCAATATCTCTTCCCCCCCCCCCCCCAGTCTCCAGAGAAATGACTCACACCTGCTCTGCCCTTGATATGATCATTTCCCATCAGAAGCCATAGCCACTATAATGTCTGCCAAGCTGTTCTGCACTGGATCCCTACATGGCTTACATCTGCTCTTTACAGTTCTGGATTCAAATCCATAGAAAGAGAGTGCCGACGGATCCTCCTGGTAACTCCACTCCTAAAACCCAGCAGCCAACTTGTGGCACACTAGTTGGATGTCTTTATTGGATTTTGAGTCCTTTCCACTGCTGGGAATTGTTTCATCAGGGGGTTCGGAAACTGAACCATAGTAAACAGATGCTATTTTCTGGGAACCCCAGACAAAACACAAATCGACTCTTCAAATAGCCTAATGACTTTTCACTTGCAAAGGGTGGAGTCATTTCATCTGCATTTGCCCTCTTCAACCCACAGCCCAACCCTACTTTCTTGCATGTCAGTAAGACATTGTCTTTTCTAGTAGTGTCAAGTATCCCAAAATCGTTTTTATAAGAATTAGTGAATTACCAGAGTCAGGACTCTACCAGGAGATGAGTAATTATGCTCAGCTGCATATAAAAAAAACCAACCTGAAGGCACAAAAAGGTTAAATGTCTTGCCCAGATCTATAGGAGGAGTCAGCGGTGACAGGCAGAAAAAGCTAACCAGGCCACCTGACATCCAGTCCGTGTTTCAGTAACAGGAACATTTTTTACCTCTGTCAGGAGGATGTGCAATCATCTTACCTCATTTCAGGTACCCCACATCTCTGGAAAATAAAATAAAACAAACAAGGCCCACACTAATATTTAGGAGAAAAACAGGACTTTCTTTCATCACAACACAGAAAATCAGCTGGCCTCTATACAGTAAAACCATAACCAGATGCCGTGACAGTTACTTTCATCTAAGGCAATAAAACACAGCCGTGTTCCTCTCCTCTTTAATATTTCATGCAAAGGATGTCACTGAACTTGCCTTTGGCCCTTCCAAAAGATAGCATGCCTTCGGCGGGGGGGAAGATGGGGAGAGCAAACGAGCCCCAGGAAAGTCCATCTCCAGTTTCTAAGCGTGTCTTTAGAGTTATTAGAGAAAAGGGTGTGAGATTGTCTTTCTAGAGATATTTTAAACCTGTGCTTGGTTCAGTTTCTCATTGTTCCAAATGTCAGTGGAAGTCCTAGGAAAAGACCTATGGCTTAAACCCCAGAGCATTGCAGGAATTTGCTAATCCGGCACTGAGCTCTTGGATTTATGCTCTGCTTTCTTGTCTGCCTCTCCTACATGTCTATCTTCCTCTGCCCATCAATCTGTCTAAACTATCGCCTACCTGTCTCCATGGCTTTCTGCTCCCTGTAACATCACTTTGAATCATCAATTTCTACTTCAGCTTTCACTCAAGCATTGATTGGGCCAATTTGGAAGCTTTAGGTTCTGCCTGGTATCTCCATTCTGCCCAATAACGATTGTACAGAGCATGCACACAGCATCTCATCCAATAACCTCCAGATACTGCACAAAGGTATTGTAAGCGCCATTTCTCCCGTCTTGCATGTGGAGAAACTCGGGCACATTCAGAGCAGAAACGTTCACAGCAGTCAGAAACAGAACCTTTTCTGCCCCTTGCCTTCCACTCCCTCCCGCAGCAGACTCCAACAGATCAATGGTCAGTCTCTTCCCTTTTGTCGTGCTGTCCCTCCAAACAGCCGACGAAGATTTAAAACACCCCAGCATATCTATTGTACAAAGGCCAGGAGTGTTTTTCCAGGTAGTTCCAGGCTCACATGGGGCTGGAAGAACTGCTGCGTTTACATACATTGCCACACTCAGTCCCCTGAATACCTAGGAAAGTCCTGTTGCCACAGTCGCGCTAAAAGCTTCAACGTCCACCTTTGCCAGATTCAGAGTATTCCGAACCCAGACAGATCATTCTGATCCTGACAATCGTGATTTCCCAGCCAGATAAATTTCAAACCTAATTCCTCTGCCCACAGTGCCATTGACCCAAACAGTTTTTCCATTCTCCTCCCTCTCATTTACGGTGCCTTTAAATTTTTAATAAAATGTGATTGATTAACATTTAAATGCAAACACAAAGGCCTCTATCGACCTGCACTTACACTAATCGATGTTTCCAAGAAGCTTCAAGTCCCAACTCACCGAAGGAGGAGCTTGTCCTTTGACCAGCAACTTCTCAGGCTTCCTCATAGCTTCCTCAGATGAAGACTACTGGGTGATGTTTCTATGGCCAAAAATTAAACATGACCCCTGGCAGCACTGCCTTTATGCAGTATCCTGTTCTGATCCCCTAGGAAGTTGTTCTGAGTCTCTCCTTTTGAAGGGAGAAAAAACAAGAATCTTTAAGCGTGTATGGGAAAAAAAACCCACCTCATGCCATCTTATATTTAACAGGGATGCAGGGGGAAGCAACTTGCTTCATATACCTAGAAATTAAGTGATGTATGTTCCCCATTCTGCATGCCAGCTCACCAAAAGAGAGAATTTACCAGGTAGATTTCATAGACATTAGGGCTGGAAGGGACCTCAAGAGATCATCAAGTCCAGCCCCCTGCCCCAGGGGCAGGAAGTCAGCTGGGGTGACAGGATCCCAGCAAGATAAGCATCCAAACGTTCCTTGAATGAGTCCAGAGTAGATGCCTGCATCACTTCTGGAGGGAGTCTATTCCAGGCTTTTTCCTGGAAGTTTTTCCTTATGTCCAGCCTAAAACAGTCACGGAGGAGTTTTTAACTGTTCATCCTTTTTATCCCCTGGGGCGCTCTGGTGAACAAATGTCCCCCAGATCCTGATCCACACCCCTTATGTACTTATAGGCAGCCACTAGGTCACCCCTGAGCCTGTGCTTTTCTACGCTGAAGAGTCCCATGGCTCTCAGCCTCTCATTGTAAGGCCTATTTTCTTGCCCTCTGATCATGCACGCAGCTCTCCCCTGGATTTTCTCAAGCTCTCAACGTCCTTCTTGAATTGTGGAGCCCAGAATTGGATCCAGTACTCCAGCTGTGGCCTCACCAAGGCCAAATACAGAGGGAGAATGTCATCCTGGCATCTACTTGAGAGGCACCTATGGATGCAAGCCAGAGTTTTGTTTGCTTTGCCAGCTGCGACATCACATTGGTGGCTCACGTTCATCCTGTGGTCAATCATGACCTCCAAGTCTCTTCCAGCTGTGAGTCAATGGCTTCTACCAAGTAGCTTCATTGTCTTGGTAACACGAGACAGACGGATCGAAGAAAGAAACAGAGGTTTTGGGTCCACTAGATATCAAATGTCAAGGGTAAGGGTGAGCAGTGACCTATATATTTCAGGCCATATTTTGATGCTTGAGATCTCATAGAGCATCTTGTCTACCCTCTGAGATCTATTCTCATGCCAGCAAACCCCTTCAAGTCCCATTTCACTCCCTGTGCATGCTACAGTCAGTATCCATTGGCACCTGTCCTCAAGTGATTCCTCCAGGACAGTTCACAGGAAAGGCATTCAGAAAACCAGTGAATTACATCATATTCCTAGACTTTCTCTTTCATGCCAGAAGAATTTTCTTCTTTTTTCATTTGATTTAAGGTTTCCCTGTATACTGGCTGACCCGGCTGGTTGGCACTAAGACACAGAACCTTCCCTCTGTGGGCTACTAATATGAATGGGGCTCGAATAAGTGGAGACCAGCATCTGTTACTGTCTGGTAGATGTTTGGCAGTCTCCTAGATGTGGATTGGTGAGCCTTGCGGTAATAGTTTCAAACAGGCTTAAAAGGATTTAAAGAGCCTAACGTTCATTTGCAAAGCTGATTTCAGCACTTAACGAACATAAGTTACATCCGCTTTTGTAGAGATGTTGGAGCCTTAAGGTATGTCCACGCAGCACATTGCAGCGCGATCATGCAGAGAAGGCCAAGCTAGGTTTGAATGACTTGGTGCAAATATAGGAAGCCCTCAAGCCATAGAGGGTCTGCAGTATGGATCTCCTTACAGTCTAATGAGCCCTGATGGGAAATGGGGTATATTTGCCCAGGTGGTACAGTGAACTTAGGCAGCTAGACTGCTTTCAGTATATGAACTAGCTCATTCAGACCTAACACATATGCATTGTGCCAAATACCCCAAGTGCCTTTGACTTTTTTTTTTTTTTGGAAAAGTCTAATTTTCCTGGGTTTTTTTTGTTTGTTTAAAACTAAACCAGTATTCTAGGCAAGAAAACCCATTCGACATGAGCAACTTTGGATACCTCTCTACCGGAGATTTCTATGTGCTGCAGAGCTTGAATTCTCCTCTCACCTCCAGAGGTAGCTTAAGTGATATTACCCAGTTCAGACACCACTTACTGTAAAGTCAGCTGGACTGCGATGCTTGCCTAGTACCTAAGACTGCCCATACCTCAGGGTCCATACCATCTGCTCCAAGTGATAAAGTCTGCTTGGTACTTCATGTCGTCTTTATTTTCAGCCATTCTTGTGCAAGGGGACTCCCTGCTACCCCAAATTCTTTGTTTCATTGTGATGTCTGGGGACCTCTTCTCCTATTCCTGGCCAAGGAAGAGGGAAGAAAGTGAGGGCACTTTGTGGCTGTGAGGCCTACTTCGACTTTCCTATTTATTCACATCTCCAAGCACAGTTTACTGGGCAGTGTTCACAGTCTCTATAGTTTCTTTTATGAAACAGTGGCTTCTATCCGCATTTTTTTGGCTTGGTGTCCATATCTTTTACCTTTTTTAGCCATTGATCCATACTCCTGTCCCAGCTTTTTCATTATTTGTCTGACAAAGATTATTGTCTTATGGTCTCTGTGGCCGCTTCTTTGGTTGGCCTTTAGCTTTGAGTGGACCTAAGCCTCTCTTATGGGGGTACAAATAGGCCAGCACCTTTCGTCAATACTATTTTCCCTTTTTCCCTGCCCACCAAAAGAAATACATTTTTAGCATAAACAGGCAAACACCACTAACATAAAAGTGGAGCAGAACTAATGTATTTACTACACTTGCCTATTTTATTATTCCTTGGAGATGTATTATTTTAACAGGTTTATTTATGGTACGCGAGAACTTAAATATTTCTTTGTCCTTGGGATTTACATAAACTGGTGTGGTGTGAGATTCTGAGTTTTTTTAATGAGATATTTGTCAAAATAGTCTCACTTATTTTATTTTAAATGCCTTTGAGACCAAAAAGAATAGTTTTACAACAAAACTCTGCTCTGTATCAGAGCCCACGTGAGCAGCTTGCTATAACCTGGGGACAAATCTCCTCCAGACTTCTGACCATCATTTTGGAGCAATCAAAGGGAAAAGTATTCCCAGAGAAATCCTCCTGGGCTTTCAACCAAACCCAAAGCAGGAAGGAGCAGTGTTTGGGGGATTTGGGGAAGTGCCATGAAGAACCTTTGGCAGCACCAGTGTGATCAGTAAGGGGAAGTTTTGTAGCTTGCTGCTGAGCCTCTGTGCTTCAAGCAAAATCAGCCAACACCCAGCAGGACTCACCATAGTTGCTGCTGGAAGTCTTCCAAAACAAGCAGTTTCCCCTTTTTCCCCTCCCTCTTTAGCAAATCAAAGTAAAACAGCTTAATAGCACGTAGCTCCAAAAGGAAATGGCTCCATATGAAACAGTTCGTGGGAATAATGGCCCATATGTAATAGCCTACGTGCTCAGCTTTTCAGAGCAGGCCCTATTTCTTTCACCTGTTTATAAAAGGCCAGGGACACACAGGGTGCTCCGGTTTTTTTCTGGGAAGGGAGCGGGAGAGCTTGATACATTAAAAATCTACCGAAATAAATCTCAAGTATTTGCCACACATGCTACCTTCAGAGGCCATTACAAGAGCACAACACCACTCACAATTTAACCCACGAATAATACGCTTGGGAAAGATCTTTCATCAAAGGATCTCAGGACATCTCACAACCATGAACCAAGCCTCACAGGACCTCAGGATGAGCAGTCAGGGGCAGCTCTGCCAAACCAACAAAGCAAGCAGCAGCCTTGGACTACAACATATTTCAGGACCCTGGTGTGGATCCTCTGCGTAAAAAGGGGGAGACATTTTCTGGTTTGCTTGGAGTGGCAGTGCCTCGTGCTAGGCTCCGTTATTCCAGCCTTGTGGATAGGGAAACTGAGGCACAGAGCCCAGTGTTACAAAGTGATCCAGTAATAGCGCTGGGAAAACGACCCAGGAATCCTCATTTCTATTCCTGTGCCCTCCTAGGTAGAAAGACCCCCCACTGCCAGGGGATTTGGCACTTTTGATTCTGTTCAGCTGGGGAGTGAGGTTTCAGTATGATTTACGGTATGCCTCTGAACAGAAGACATGCTGCTTAAAAATTAAATACATCCTCTAAAATGGCCTGCCTCTTAAATCTGGGTTAAAAAAAAAGCTCTCCTACGCAACATAAAAGTTGCACCCACAGACATGTGCTGTAATTTGAGGTTTTAGAGTTTTGGGGGTATTTTAAATTGGCCATCAGAAAACCTGGGTGCATCTCAACTTCAAGGGCATCTCCTGTTTAAAGAAATATGGGATTTATAATAGGCTTCTGACAGTTTCTTCAAAGACCTGCTGAAGTGCTCTGCTATAACCCAGATTTATACAGGTGGGGGTGTTCCTCTGGCTATACAGGGACCACAACATGTGGTGTGTACAAGTGTGACGTGAAGCTTGGAGGCATATCCTACTTCACCTTTACAAGCCTAAGGGCTAATTATATACCTGACTGTAGCCACCCACGTGTCCCAAGGGGCAGTTCTAGATTCTGTTTCCACCCACAGCACAGCTACACTTGTCCCACCAAGCACACTATGGGCCCGCCTGTTCTGTGGTTGAACGAGATAACCAAGGTTGACACACAACCGTGTGCAAAGTTTGACTGGAGAAAAACCACGATCAGTCATTGTTTGATACCAAAAGAAGAGATCCCCTTGCTTTTTAGTCCAACAGTTCAGTGGTTAGAGCAGGGGTTTGTAAACTTTTGGAGTGGCAGCCGCTTAAATGGACCTAGTTCCAAAGGTGGGCTGAGCCACTCCTGGCCCATGACGCCACTCCCCACAACCTATGCCATCCCTGCCACTTCTCCCTCCATCTCTACTCCCCCCAGCCCCCAGTGCCAACCTGCTGCAGGATTGTGGCAGACATCCCAACAACGTGGACTGGATCCAGCCCACAGACCATAAGTTGCTAACCCCCGAGTTAGGGCACTTGCCCAGGGAGCAGGAGGCCAGGTTCTATACCTCCTTTACCCAGAGTGGTTTGAACCTGCATTTGCTGCTTCCCAGCAAGGTGCTCTATCGACTAGACCGTGGGCCAGGCAGTGCCCAAAGCACTCTCCAGCCCTCCACTTGAAGCTCCACTGCACAGATGAACTGTGGGTTCAGGAGGTCAGCAAGCCAGAGAAAATGTAGCTCAGTGAGATGGGTACTATCCTGGAAGGAAAGAGGCACGTGGATTTTACCCTCAGTTAGGCCAGAAGCTACCCACTGTTATATATCCAATGAATATTAAATACAAGATACAGACAAGCTACTGGGAAAAGACGCCGGGGATGCGCGAGTAGCGTTGAAGAACATAAAGGTGAAACAGGATTTAGCCTTTTGAATCTGCCGGGAATAGAGCAGCTTCTGTTACTTTGAACAGTACTTTATGTTGATAAACAGTAAATTGCAGCAAGAATAAAAATGATCTTTCTCAGGAGGAGTTCCCAGGGGAACTCTCACCTTTTGAAAGCGCTAGTAAACGTTCCAGCCATTTGTGAGTAATCTTTTTCCTCTCCGCTCTTTATTTGCCAGTCTGAACAGAGTAATGGATTCAGAGCCATAGGGACTTTTACCTCTAAAGCACTGATTTGAATCCTGTCCAAAGCCATTGTGACTCAAAACTGATACCATACCAGAACTGCTTGGCACATGAAATACATTTCTCCAGTCTCAGTCCACATTATTACAGAGAAATGTCTGCATCACAAAAAAAAAAAAAAAAAAAAAACCCACCACAATTCTGACTCATTAGCAGTCTCATCAGGAAAACCGAGGACTGAATAAATGTGGAGTTACTAAGTGGCACTTTCATGGTAAACTTGATGAAGGAAACCTGTGTTACAGCTCTTATCACTCAGGGTTTCAGTCCTCTGAGCTGACAGTAAATTTGCCAACACTATATTCACCCCTGTAAATCAGAAGGCACTCAGCTCTGCTACCAGCTGCTCTCAGCACCCCTGCGAAACGCGGCCTTCTGCACACTCCAGCTGCCGAACCTGTCCATAAGCTCCTCTGCCACAAGGCACAGCTACTCAACCTACAGTACCCCAACCCCTACCCAAAAGGAATCTGCAGCCACAGATCTCGGGCATATCCCCTACGCAGTCATAAGTGATTATACAAGGATGCAAGGTAGTAGAGAATCAAGTAGAGAATCAAGACAACAAGAAGTCCTTCTTCAAATACATAGGGGGTAAAAAGAGGGTCCCGGGTAATGTGGGGCCCCTGCGGGACACGATGGGCAACTTAGTCGTCGCG
>JAGPOW010003648.1:113262562-113288802 GCA_030014935.1 Caiman crocodilus | reverse complement strand
TGACCCCGGTGCTCTTTCCTGCCGGGGCAGGGGGTCGGACTAGATGATCTGCCCAGGTCCCTTCCGACTCTAGACACTATGATACTATGATACTATGATGGTCTTGGATCAGGTCAGGTTCTTAAGAGTATACAAGAATTAGAAATGGTGATCGTTTTGGGTAGGGAATAGGGAACCTTTTCTGGGACATATTTAGTTTGAATTTGTTTCTGCTCAGGACCCAACTTCCATTTTAACCTATGAAATTACTCAATGTCACGAAGAACTAGCAGGCATGAGTGGATCCAGGATTTCATAAAGAGGGGGGAGGTCCAGCACACTGCCCCTTGGACCAGGGAGGGATACGGGAGCAAGACATTGCTGGAGTCACTGGGGACCAGAAGGGGAGCAGGTAAGAAAAGAGTGAGGGAAACCTGCCCACCACTGCCGCTGTCCCCAGCTGACCCAGGAATAGGGGGAACCCCAGCGCCCCACTCCAGCCAGGGGGGCTGTGGAGAGCAGCTGCACAGGGAGCTAAGCTCTGCTGGGAGCAGCAACACACAGTTTTTTCTTCCCGGTGTCTGCTGCACACCACACCAGTGCCCCCCTCTAGCTGGGATTAGACACTAAAAGGAATAACCTACCCACTCCTGCCGCTGACCCCAGCCAAGCCTGGCACTGCACACAGCTGCTCTGTGCAGCTGGAGTAGTTCTGGGACACTCCCTGTGCCTGCATCTAGTGTGGACAGTGAGGGTGAGGAGCAGGTTCCTCCTTTCAGCTACTGCTCCTGGCCACCAGGCACACCTGGGGGAGGCAGTAGGGAGCAGACGCAGGATAAGGAAACCTGCCTGCTGCTACCACTGTCCCCTGCTGAGCCTGAAACCCTGTGCAGCCTCAGCCCATAGGCAAAGCAGGACAGGAGTGGCTCAGGGTTTCCCCCAGCACCCAGGTCAACCAGGGACTGAGGTGACAGTAGTGGGAGGATACAAACTCACCATCATCCCCTCCCTGCCCCCAACTGGCCCCTGCTATAAGGCTTCTACTCTGCAGTCTGGATCAACTCTTTCAAACTCAGAGGTTGAACTCCTACCCTACAGCCCTTCTAACTGGGGCAGCTGCACCTAACTAATCAAGATCAGGTAACCTCCCCCCACCCCTTCTCTCCAATTGGCTCTGGTGCTGCTTTTAAGGAACTCCTCCAGCACCCGAGCCTTTCTGTATAACTTACTCATTTCCAGTCTCTGCGTAACTTCTGGATTGGTAACTCTCCTGGATCCCCGATTCTTAGTTAATGCCCTATCTCAGTGTTTTGGACTTCTGGGCTAGGGACAGGAATTCAAAAAGCCTAAGCCTGAATTGATTCAATCTTCGTAGGTTAGTTCAACCTGGCTAAACTGAACTGGTTTTAACCAGACAAGCATTCTCTCTGGACTGGGGAAATTCAGGCACATGCCTGCAGTGGCTCATGCTAGAAGGGGGGAGTGGGGGCACTAGAGAAGCCCTCCCTTTACTTCCAAAGTGCTGAGCTGAGGGGGGTACAGCCAGGCCCTGGGCAAGATGCTCTGATTAGGGAGGAGTATAAATCCCTACTCTGCCTGCATGGTCCCAGGCTTTTCCCCCACGGGCTGCTCAAGGAGTAGGGGTGTTAGTGTTGCTAAACCCCAGGCCCCTGCTAGCACTCTGAGGCTAAGTGGGGTGTGTAGTGCATGCAACTGTTGATGATGCACAGCTTTTCAAGCTCCCTCTCCCTGCTTCTTGATACTGTTTACAGCAAACTGACAGGTGAGCAAGACAGCAGGGAGCTGATAAAAGGGTTTATCACTTCATCAGCAAAACAATAGCCTCTCTCCATTAGTTCAAACTCTTCTTAAACAGCTTACCAGCTGATCTGTTGATTAGCTCCAAAAAGCTAAGCAGTCACTGTTCTGTCTGCCCATCTCAATTAAACTGGAGATGCACACAACCACCTCCCAGCATTAGCTAGTATACCACACACCTAGGATCCATGGGGCTGGGGTCTGTGTTGTGGGAGATGGGAGGAAGGGATCTCTGCTTCATCAGCAAGCAGCAAGGATGGGGGGAAGCCAAGCAGACCCTGCTGTACCTGCAGTCTCTGCTGAAGCTCCAGCCAGGGAGCAGAGGGGAGGGGCCAGTCCTGCTGCAGGACAGAGAGCATACCAGGATGCTGGGGAAGTCTGGCTTATCTTAAACCAGCAAGGGGTCTGGGATAGACACTGTATACACTGGTCTGAACCAAATCAGACCAGTTTCTGATCACTTAAACCAGTTTATGTGTAATGTCTGTCCCTGACCCAGGTGTGACTTCAGCTTGCTTTCTTACCTCTGATTCCCGATTAACCCTCTGGCTTGGCTTTTGATTTTCAGTGTGACCTTGGCTTGACTCCTAACTGCTGGTTCTTAGTTAGACCTCTAATTTAGTTTTAGATTCATGGTTTCAACCCCTGCTTCTTAGGTTGGAATTTAAATTGTTCTTGGTCCCAACCGGTGGTTCATCCCTACAACCCTGCTAGTCCTCATTCCCAGCTGCATCCACTAGGCATGACACCCTTGCAAACAGCGTCACCTACAAGGATCATTAAGATCATGGGAAACTAAGGAATTCATTATCCCTGGGCTTTACAAAAATTGCACACAAAGCAATTAACTAAGTCATGTTAATTGTTGTTACTTTTAGAGTCTCTTTTGTGTTACCACCATAAATGCCCATGGTGCTCTACTAATGCTGGTCCTGCTATATAGGGCCACTCCCGCACCCAACTTCCAGCCCAAAAGAGCCAATCATCCATATTATAACGCACTTGCTTCGCCCACTGCTGTCAGCAGTCCAACCTGAGCCCCTAGAAGCTCTCCTGTGGCTGGGCTCCCCCTACCACTATACCCAACTCCAACCCCCGTAGCATGTTTCAGTAACTGCCAGATCATTGCAGAGTGTAGTGCAGGAAGTCCTGCACCAATACTTCCATACCCTACTTCCTTCCTATCTTTGCTACTCACAATTAGAGCCAAACATTGAAGGAGCCAAACTTTGGCAGCGATTCCTAAAATGACTCCATTTGAGTTCCCTGTTTTAGGACTCTTCCCACTAATTGTATGTCCTTCTCTGTCTTCCTCATGGTGACACAGCAAGCTAACATGGACAGGGAAGGGTGGCACATGTGACAAGGTGCAACTGGGTGTGACCCTTCAACTCACCTCAATAAAAGTGTAGACGTATCCTAAAGACACAGCCTATAGGAGAGTTTCTGCATGCCCCAGGAACTTTCTCCTGGAGATATAAAGCGCTACCCGTCAGACCAGTACATACAAAACAGAGGAGTTACGCTGCCTACAGACAGAATTCAAGGCTCCTTATATTTATATGGTGCTTAGAGCAAGTGTGCTTCAGAAATTCAAACGAATAGGATGAGGACATTGGAGAGGCTGCCCCAACATAATGCAGCCCCAGTCCTTACAGATTAACATACAAGTGACACAATTTCAGGGAAAGGGAGGGCGCAGAGAAAAAGCAATTCTTTTAGAAAACTAAGGTCCCAATCCTATTCCTTTACACACCTATGTGGCATACAAGTAAGGGCATAAGTGCAATTTTTGGCACTTGCACAGAGTTTGAATTCTATTTCCACACGCACAGCTGTGATCACTACGTCCTGTCCTCACAAGCATGTTCAGCAGGCTTCATTCTGGCTGTGTTGGCTTTAGGCTGGGCTGGAATGGAATTGCCTAGGCAGCCTGCACAATGTCAGCTTTGGCTACTGCCTGGAGGAAGAAGTGGGATTTTCCATCTTTTAGCCCAAGTAGTAAAAGGCCCAAGTTCTAGGCCTCCCCTCACCCAGATAGGGTTTGAACTTGAATCACTCTGAGAGTGTTTTTAGGCACCAGGTGATAGGTCTGGTATTATGCAGAGAACCCTCCAGACTCTTCTTGCTCCCATGGAGGAACTGGGAAGGGAGCAGAGAGGGGAATATGTTGGGCTAGGAAGAAGCAAGCCAACCAAGGGGGTAATGCAAGATGGATGGTGCATTACAAGGGAGGGACACTGCATGCTTGTCCCGCTCCTTAGTGAGTGTTCTGCATGTTGTATTTGCTATTAATTAAATAAAATTGTAAATGGCTCTGAGACTTTTCTTACCCAATGAAGGCTGGGGCCAAGGACAGAAGCACCACTTAGGTATGTAAAGGCAGAATAGTATTTGTCCCTAAATGTAGGAAATTCTTCTACTGACTTTTATGAGGGGGATTAATTAGGCCACTGGAAGAGAGGAAGCAGGGAGGTTGTTCCACATGCATCGGAGGAAGACAAGCAAGTGCTATGGTGAGACTGGAAGCAGGGGACAATGGCAAAACTAAGAGGTAGACATCAGAGCAGAGCAGGAAGCTGAGAAAAGAGAACTATGCAAGGTGCTCAGCTACTCGTGTGTGGAAACAGAGAGAGAGACAAAGGTGTGGACCAGATTACATAGCAGTATTAATTATAGGTAGGATAATATTCCTTCTACCTTCATACTTCCCGTTACGGAATATTACTGATGCTTCACAACACAGGAAGTGGAAAATTAGACTTGGAGAAAAATTGCTTAATTGATTAACTCATTTTGACTTCAGTAATTATTTACAGAGTAGAAATTACCAAAAGTATTTTTTTAAACCAGAACCACAAAATAAACTAATTATTAATTAGTAAGTTAGTGGAGTGAATCAATATTTACTTCAAAACAAGTTAGGTAATATGTGTAAATAAAACCTTAGTCTTTCACAGTCTGTATGGGTGCAGATTTCCAGATACGGCTCACTAAGCACAACTAGGGCAATTGTTAGGTTTTGTCGAATCCAGGAAAACACAAGGCAGACCTAGAACTCAGTAATGCACAAGCATTGAACCTTCAGGTAGAGGGTGACTGGTTCAGAAGTACTGAGTTCACACATCTGGGGGCAGAAACCTGCACGGGTCTGATTTTAAAGGCCCGTTTCTGACCTGCACCTGATATTATACAACTGGACCTGAACCTGCAACCTACGTGAGCAACAATTTCTTACTTGTGAATCGGCCTAACCCACTTTAGACAAAGCCATGACCTGATCCAGACTCTGTTCAAGTGCCGACAGATGTGGGAAAAAAAATCCCTTGACTTACCCAGAAGCAGTAGCGTGTTAATTCAGCCCGGCTCCACAGCATCTATATAGATTGGGTGCTTCCGGGGGCTTTTTGGTGCTTTTACCCAATATCTAGTTCAATCAGCTATTAGGTAAACGTGCCAAAAAAACCCACTAAAGCACCTGATCTATACAGATGTAGGGCAAGCCGGGTCAGATTAACATGCTACCTCTTCTGGCCATGTGTATGCTGGTCTCAGTGCAGGAGCACACTGAATTTTAAGTAATGTACCTTTAAAAAGAAATTATGTCTGTAAGCAGCCTTACAACGTTAAAGCACAGAAGAAGCAGTGTGTTAGTGTTCAAAATGGCTGCAAAGGAGATCCAATAAAAGATAGATCAGAGTATGTCACACTTAACATGATGCTGCCTGGTGCCATAATTGAATGACAGTGCACTGTCCACACTGCCTCCAACTATGCTAGGGATCACCACCTTGAAAACATGTCCCACCTATTTTGTCCCATACATCAAGTGCCCCCCCCCAAAATTTTTTTTAATCCTTTGAGTGGTTCTGAACATGCACCAATAAGCACTGCCCAACATGGAGACCAGTGCTGGGTGCATGTTACATATTTGCTGTGCACAGAGCAGGAGTGAGTGTGCAGGGCACATTTTCTCATCTTAGCAGATGCCCTCAGGGGCCAGATATTTAAGATGCATAGAAACGTACATAAGTGGGAATGGAGGAAACCTCGAGAGGTCATCTAGTCCAATCTCCTGCCTGAAACGGGATCATCCCTACGCAAGCCATCTTATACGAATCCACTGTCTAACCTCTTAGCAAAACTACAGAGTCAACTCTGACTAAAAACCTATAACACCCCAATCTGTTGCAGGTAAAGCAAGAGGAAGGTGGACGTAAAGCAGAGCCTCTGTTGGGGGTCCTGAGCACAAATGCCATTGTTGAGAACTGAGGGCACTCCAAGATGAGTTCATACTCAACAGGAATGAAGATCCAGGCCTGATCCAAAGCCCAGTGAACGCAATGGCAAGACTGAACATATATGACAAAAGAAGTATACTGAAAGTGGGGGTAGGGGTCTCAGAACTCAGAGGGGAGCTCCTTCTGTAATGAATGAGATTTCTGATCATACTACTGCATACCCCTGGTAAGGGACCTTATGATCATGACACCCTTTGTAACCTGCATGACCTCTGCATGCGTAGTTGTGCGTGTGCATGCAATTGTGGTCCCCCACATACATTCCTTTATTGAGTCAGGTACCTGCAGGTGGCCCACAAAGTGGGTTGGGTCGGGTCAGGTTCAGGTGGAAATATGAACTACTTCATATTTTGAAGTTTGGGTGCAGAACTGAAAAAAAAAATGGGTTAGACTCAGGTTGGAATGTAAGCCTCACCACCGCATGCTGCCAGACATGGAGGGGGGAACAAACACGCTTTACTGGAAGAAACAGTGCGAATGGGATCAAACAAAGGAGGAGGAATGGCTGCGAAGGAGATCAAACAAAAGATAGATCAGGGTGTGACACTCTCAAGGTCTCTTTCAGCCTCACTTCTCTATGATTTTATGCATCTTAAACATTTGGCTCCTGAGGGCACCTGATCAGGAGCGCCACTGAGAAAACATGCCATGCCCACTTGCATCTGTTCTGTACATGGCAAATATGCAACCTACTTGCCATTGGACCTGTCCTCAAGATGCACCCGATACTGCTCTCCAGGTTGGGTATTGCTTATTGGTACATGCTCAGAGTCGCTCCCAAATGTTTGGGGTTTTTGGGGCGTTTGATGTTTATGAAATGGGGCAAACTAGATGAAACATGATTTCACGGTGGTTCTCTGTAGCACGGTTGGAGGCAACATGGACACTATGTCACTCAGTTACGGCACCAGGCAGCATCATATTAAGACTCATCCTGCCTCTATGCCCACAACCTTCTGGACTGAAAGCAGCAGAACATGGTGTTGTAAGGGCGGTGCAGCATGCACTGCCTATCCATATGGCACTACACTACACACCTTCTGTTCCTGGAGGTAGTGCACATGGACAACCTTGGTGTGTCTCCATTCAGTTCTGCCTGCCACTGAGATGGAGCAGTATAGACCTATTATAACTGACCTGTGACTAAGGCAGCTTGTTTTGTTTTGGTGCATCTTCCAAATCCATTTCAGTCATGTTGGAATGAGATTGAATGGACAGTAGCCCATATCACTAAAAAGCATGGCATGAGTGACCTCAGGGGAGTCCCTACAGTTTTGCGTACCTTCATCTCTTAGAGTTCTCCAGTTAGGCAGATAATGGTATGCCATTCAGAGCAATGGAGGCGATGTTAAGCAGTCTGTCTTCTGTTTAGTCAAGAACCCCCTCCCAGCTCCTAAAATAATTCTCTCCATTTTTAATAGGCTACATTTTCCAGCAAGAGAACAAGCGAAGCTCTCTGAAACTAAACAAATACGCTTGCAGAATGGAAGTTTTAAATTACAGACTACATGGCTAGATTTAAAAACTCAAGTGTACCTATTCATTATTTATTAGCACTTATCAATTTTAAGTAATCTGCTAAGAGTTATGACCTAACACTTGCTTTTCAATGTCCAAAATACATTTGTTACAGACACACAATCATCTAGCCCATATATATATATAAAGGAGAAAGGGGGCTGCCTTGCCCTTCCCTACTCCAAAGGTATTTGGGGTTCCTCTACTGTTGTCATCAACAGGGCTCACGCTGGTTTTCAGAAGAGATGTGATAACTGATTACCCTACTGTTACCACATATGCAACTCTCATTTATAGGAGGCAGGTATAAAGAGTCAGGTCCTATTCCACTTCTTAGGTGTCTAATGGGTAGAAGAGTGACTATATACAGGCACTTTGTCAAAAGCAAACGCAAAAAGATTGTAGTACGAATAGTCCAACACAGCCCAAAAGGTCTCCAGAGAAACCACTGGACACCTCCACGCATGCTGGGGAAGTGTCAGTCACCCATTGGTACTGCAGCTCTTAAACTGCTCTGCTCTCTCTTGGTCCAAGCAGAGGCTGTTTGAAGCAAGAGGACATGTTGCATCCCAGAATCTCTGCAGAACAGGGCCAATTTTCTTCATATTTTTAAATGTTTCTGTAGGCATACATCCAACTCAGTGGGCTGCCATTTGCTCTATTTCAGGCAAATTAGGGGTCGTTCCCAGGCTCCTGGCAGTCTGTACTGATGGCCTTCCATTCAGCAAAATGTTGTTGTCCCCAAACCGTGTTCTCTGTATAAAGAACAGGATTTGAGTACATTTTGGAAACCTGTATTTGAAATGCCTTCTGATAAATTCAGGATGTAGATAGATGCACACTTGGCCAGCTGGGTGCCATCCTCAGGGACGATACATCACCAACCTGATTACATTTTAGGGAGGACATTTTCAGCTCCGTGATTGAAGGGAAAGGAATGGAGAAGCACTCAGACAGTTTGTATGGAGGCAGAATCACTGGTGATTTCAAGGGGATGCTATTTTCATCCTGGCTTCCTTAATTTATTTCATTGCACGTAAGCCTTGGAACAAAAACATCACCTCTGAAGCAAAAGGGTTTTTCTGCTTTCAGATCTGTCCCCTTCTCTCTCCTTTAGACACTCCCTCCCTGCATTTTTTTTTTTGCTTCAATCACAAAGTTGAAAGTGAGCTGAAATACTAAGGAGAGGTGCAGCTGGGTGGATGTCAGAGCCTCACGGAGGACATCTCCCCACAGGCCTTGCAAAGGATTAAACTAGCTTGCAACAGTAGGGGATGTTGATTTTCAAATCCCTTTTATTCAGCATTTGTGTCAGCGTTTTCATGTTTCTTGCCCCCAGGCTGGAGTAAATATAAATCTGCTCTCACTGGCCTTCTCATTAACATGCACGAAACAAACATCAGCAGCATGGACAGCCACAGTGAGCAATGGCAACTGGTAATATGGCTTTGGGAGAGGGGTGGGAGGCAAGGAACATCACAATCTAATCTCTGGGACTCCGTCATGCTAGTACTGAAATGCAAGCCTTGTTTACAAAGTTAGCAAACAGAATGAAGCTTGCTGAGTTGCATGATGCTCAGCGTAACTCGTCTGATGAGCACCTGCCAGCAGAAGCAAAAGCCAGGTTCAGTTTGGGGGTACTATAGTTTACCATAGCTCAAGCCCAGACTATCTGGGAAACGCTCAATTAATCACTACAGCATCCAATAAAACTGACAACCCTTCCCCCACAAGCAGTGTAAACACAAAAACCCATAGTTTCATACTAGCTAGGGTCAGGAGGGACCTGAACAGATCATCTAGCCTGACCCCCTGCCACAGGCAGGAATGAATGCTGGGTTCCCAAGACCCCAGACAGGTGATCATCCAACCCCCTCTTGAATTTGCCCAAGGTAGGGGTGAGGACCACTTCCCCGGGAAGCTGATTCCAGATTTTGGCCACCCTAACTGTAAAATATTGCCTCCTGATCTCTAACCTAAACCTATTCGCCATCAGCTTATTACCATTGTTCCTCGTCACTCCAGGTGGTGCTGGGGAGAAAAGGGATCTGCCTATTTGCTGTTGATCTCCCACAATGAGTTTGTAGGCAGCCACCAGGTCCCCCCTCTTGCTGAACAGGTTCAGGTCCCTCAGTGTCTCCTTGCAGAGCCTGTCCTGCTGCCCTCTCACCAAACAGGTGGCCCTCCTCTGAACCCTCTCCAGGCCACCACATCCCTTTTGAAGTGCAGTGCCCAGTACTGGACACAATACTCCAACTGCAGTGTGACCAAAGTCGCGTAGAGGGGGAGGATCACCTCTCTGGACCGGCTTGAGATGCATCTTTGGATGCAAGCAAGGCCAGCCGTACCTTGTCAGGCTGCGGTCTGGCATTGGTAGCTCATGTTCATCCTGAAGTCAATAATGACTCCAAGATCCCTTTCCGCCTCTGTGCTTTCAAGAGGGGAGCTCCCCAGCCTGTACGTGCGCTGTGGATTCCTTCTCCCCAGGTGCAGCACCCTGCATTTGTCTACATTGAACCCCATCCTATTCTCATCTGCCCACTTATGTAGTCTGTCTAAATCTACTTGTAGCCTCTCTCTCCCTTCAAGTGTCTACCTTGCCCCACATCTTACTGTCATCAGGAAACTTGAGCAGCGTGCTTTCCACCCCCTTGTCCAAGTTGCTGATGAAGATGTTAAACATTGCGGGCCCGAGGACCAAGCCCTGGAGTACCCCAGTGCTCACATCTCTCGTACCCAGAGAGTAGTGGGGGGTGGGGGGGGGGTAAGACAAACACCACAACACAAAAGGGAGTCACAAAAAACCAAAAATTAAAACCAACAAAAAGACAATCAGACAAACCCAAAAGTTGGGATTTATTTATTTTGTTACCCGGGGCGGCCCCGCCCCCAAACCCAGGGATACCCCCTGGGCCAACACCCGCCGAACCCTGTTTTTTGTGGGGGTGGGCCACAAAACAACCCCCCCACCACTACTCTCTGGGTACACCCTATCAGCCAATTTTTCACCCATCCAACTGTGCAGGCATCAATGCCACAGTTGCTTAATTTATTGATGAGGATGGTGTAAGAGACAGTGTCAAAGACCTTCTTAAAGTCTAGAAAGACTACATTTACCCAAATTTTTTACGAACAAACAGAAAGCACTAACTATAATCTTAAAATACCATAAACTACAAACACAAAGTCTATAGGTGGCAACCTCTTGAAGAGACTTTACTCATACCCAGGGGGTCTGGGACTTGGGCTCCCCAGTGGGTAGACCTGGGGCCGGCAGCCCTATACCTCCCCTTCAGCAATGGGGAGTTCTCACTGGACTCTTATGGGAGAGTCTTATGAGCTACTCCATGGGTTCACTGCACTGCAAGGACTTGCAAGAAAGCATGGGTCCTTCTGCATTGCAAAGGGCCCCCTGTTCCTGTAGTGCTGATCTCCACTTCTACGTAGTGGCTTTGAGAGAATAACTGCAGCTTTCATCAGCATATCACACCCCAAAGATTTTAGTCCTAATCCCAGCTCTGTCAACTGCAAGAAAGCTCAGAGACAAGGCAGCCAAACGGCAACAGAGCCTGAACTGCAACCACTGCCAACCACGCTGCTTGGTCAAGACAAAGGACTACAAAAGAAACAAGTGCCAGGCCCAGACTGTGCCAGGCCCCATGCCAGACCCAAACATGCAGGAAATATACAGCAGGGTTCAGCAATACAGCTATGCTGAGACAACTGTAAAACAATACAAAGGGGGACTCAGTCCTGTCCTGCACCACCTGTCCAGGAGCAAATAGTCGTGGAGCAACAAAAGAGCTCTACGACTATTTGGCTGCGACCTGGATATTTCGTCTCAGCTACACCGTTTTGCTGAGACCTAACGAAACAACAAAACATCCACCTCTGTGCAAACAACAAAAAGGGACCAGGCCTATCTTGGCTTGGGTCTGAACTACAACTAGCACCCAACAACACTGCTTAGTTGGGCCTTCTTTGTCCTTTTTGCAGTTTTTGCCCCATGCCTATTTCGCAGGGCCTGGACTGGGTGGCAAAAAGCTGGCCAGGTCTATACTGCCCTGAGGCCTGGATAAACAACAAGTACCAGGGCTTCACCCTGCCCCAAATCTTCTAGTCAAACATATGGCTGGGGTTCAGCCCCACACAGGTAGGCTCATATGCAACAGCTGTGAAACAGCAGAAAGGGCCCAGGCTTATGGCTGCACCCTGGACATCCAGTCTCAGGTATACCACCATGCTGAGACACTACAATCCCCAAAGCAGGGCCAAGTAACTTCCAGGACCCTGTTCCTGGTCAGTCTGCACGAGAGATTAATACATTCATGGCATCACCCCACTAAAGGCCTGTATGGCCAGTAACTGCCAGCAAGACATGCATCTGGGGTTCAGCAGCACACCTATTCCGATCCAAATGAAATTGCAGCAGCAACTAAAGCAAGCCAGGCTCTCAGCCCTGGCCCAGAGCACACCAGCAAAATTACCAGGCTCCAGCCTTGGCTAGTTTGCTGCAGCAATTGATACCCTCTCCCTCCCACAATGGCATCATCCCACTTAAAACCCAGAAAAAAACAAAAGGGGAAAGAGGAAGGAGAACAGGGGTCTCAAGCCCTGAAACAGATTTTCTCTGCCTGTACCTGGAGGCTTTCCCTTCCAATGGCTTCTGTTTGCTTCTCCAGTGAAGAAGGTGGGAGACCCCATGCCTATGGGAAGCAGGCTTTCTGGCTCCCAATGCAGCCTTCAGGCTTCAGCAGCCCCAGGAAAAGGGAAGAAAAAAAAAAAAAAGAGAGAGAAACCTAGCCCAGGTGGCCTGAACCTTAAATAACTTTTCTGAAATCATCACCTGATCCCAATCATTAGCAGCATCATTTGATCACTGCTAAGGCAGACCAATTAATTCAGCACTCCTGGTGAAGTGGCCAAAGTCACCAGCTGGTTTCACAGGCACCTTGGACACAACGAGGGTGAGAGTATGTGATCCTCTTCCAGTCTCAGGAAAGGCACAATATACAGCGAAAAAGAAAAAGATACACAGCAACATGAAAGCAGAACACACTTTACCACATGCAATCCCAAGTGAGTGTGGGTGTTACAGTAGTATAAGGAGCTGACTGTGAAATGCTATGCACATATGTAAGTAATGGAGGTCTCAGCAAGGATGGCAGAAACAATGGGTGGAATTCTATTTCCTTTTGTGCAGCTAGGTAGCACTTTCCCTGTAGTGTAGATATAAAAGTGTATGAGCACATGCATATGTAGAAGGTACATCTGTAGCAAATTTATACTAGCTAGATAGTTATGTGGCTATATCCACCCTCTGTGGATGCATGCCCGCATCTCATTCATGGAAATTCAGGCAACCAGAAACATATGACAATTGGATGTTAGACTCTGGGGGAGGAATACCCTCCTGTATTTCAGTCCTAGCAGGGGAATGGTGAGGGCACTTACCCAGGAGACGTAGGTTGTAGACCCCTCTGCCTTGCCCAAAGGGGCTCTGAAACTGCTTGTCTCTTACTTCTGAGAAAGACTGTCTAGCTGCCATGTCACAAGTAAGGCATCATATAGAGCAGAGCTGTTCATCTGGCAGCCTGAGGGCTGTATGTGGCCCAGGAGCCAGATACAGCCCATGAGTGCTTAACATGCAGCCTGCGGGTCCCAGCAGTGCCCTCTCATGCACATGGCAAGAGGGGCCCTGGGACTTCATGCACTTCCTGCGTGGCCCACACAATGAAAGTCCATGCATCAATGGCAGCCTGCAAAGCAGGAGGGGCTGTGTCCTGGCGGGCAGTCTGGAGGCTGCACACTGGTGATGCTAGCACCCCTCTGATGCACTGAAGTTGGACAGCCCTAGCTGGTTTATGTGCACTGAACTTCTGTTCTGTTACAGGTTTAAACCAGTTTCTCATCACTGAAACCAGTTTGTGTGTAATGTCGTCCCCTAGTCCTTATGTGCATAGGCTTACCACAGTAAAAAGTGAAGGCCAGAAATGGTCAGGGATATGGCCAGAACACTGTCACTGAGGTGCACAACTTCCACCCTTTAACTATGAGAAGGAAGTGTGCTGCTGAAGGCAACTTGCTCCAGTGACAACTTCATCATGCTCTTCCACAGAAACGCTATACAGTCAGCTGTCGGCAGAGAATGTTTCCGCAGGCCTAGACAAGGTATCTTTTCATCCCCCAGTCACAGGTTCAAATCTGTCCCGTGATAAGAAGGGCCGGAAGTTAATGCAACCGCCTGGACGGTTTGCTTTTATGTTTCAAATGTATTGGTGACCTTTGGCATATGGACAGACAAGCATGTGGGGGCTTCGTCATACATCAGCTGCCTCCTGGCAATTCCCTCTGTTTACAGTCTCTTTGCTGGCTGGCAACTAAACTGCCATAGCTTAGTCTTCCCTGAAAGAGGGCTAAGCTGCCATAATTTAGTTCCTCTCTACCATGGAGCAAGAGTGTGCACACAGGCAGTTATCATAGAACAGCTGATACCTGGTGTGGCAGGCGAGTAGGGGGTGTACCTGCGCCTGAGCCACCCACCTCACTGAGCCTCCTCTTGGGCAGTCCTTAACTTATATAGCCCTTATGACCTCATTTACCTCCTCCAATAGAGGCCAGCACCTGTTGGCTGCCAGCCAACCAATTTAAAAAGCATCACTAGTTGCCAGGTAAACTGGAAGGGTCTTTAGCCCCCTCCCAGACGGGTTGGCATTGCTTAGAACAAATGGGGAGCTTAATCCCTCCCACAGGTATGTGATGCCGGTCACGTAGGCAGAGGGAGCAGGTTCCCCCTCCCTCAGGAATATATCCAGCTCAGGTTACAACTCAGGGTTACACGAAGAGATGGGGCAGAGGAGTCTGCCCTTTGCAGTGACAATGGTAACCAAATTGTCAGGCAGCATTGTTTCGGGGGGAGAGAGATGGTATTCTGCCACACCTGGTAAAGCCACGACCCCTTTTGTCCCACAGTAAATTCTATACCCCTAGTCCACTGGGTCTCAGAGGACAGGTGAACACAGATTCGCACCTTTAGTAGGAGTCCTGATAAGCTGGCGACAGAGGAAGCATGAAGTTCTGTCTGCTCTCTCAAATCTCTGATGCTGGGCCACCAGTTTTCAACATGATAGTGGCCCAAATGCAAAAGCTTGGCTATGCCTGGGCGGCTGCTACCAGTGAGTCACAATCATGCTATGGAGCCATCTCTTGCTTCTAAAGCACAGGTCACTGGGATATCATTTTTCTGTATGGCAAAACTTTCCCAGACAAGGTCTCTTAGCAGTTGTCATGGTGGTAGTCATTCTGTGAGGTCAAGAAATCAGTGTTCAATAGCTTTAACGGTGTTAGTTGTATTAATCATTAATGTGTAACAGGTGCACCGCAGGAAGGTGCTTGTCTTGGTCCCATCCAGGCAGTGTGTAGGGACTGCAGAAAACAATGGAGCCCCTGTGATGATTCACTCTTCATCATAAGGTGAGGGCATATGTTCAAGAGCACTCTTTTTTACCTGCAGTTGGATCCCCACATAGATGGGACCTGATAGACACTTAATAGTCCATGTCACACTTAAAAGAGGAAACTACATAACCATCTGAAGGACTTGTGAGGAAACAACACCAGTCTGCTCAACATTGTCTATCCTCGTGCCTGTTACCATTCCTGGTTTTGCCTCTTTCTTAATACGCAGCCTTGGCCATATGTCCAGAAGGAACCGAGCTCTTCATACTGGTGAAGCTATAGTCATGTGCCTCTCTGAGTGTGCAGTGGCTTTCAGTTCCTCTGCATTTTTTTTGGAAATGCTTTGGGGAAGACGTGAGTCTTGCAATATCATCTGGAAGAACAGACCTTTATCATTACCTTTGGTCGCTATTCCTGAGTCTTCTGGATCCCAGCAGTTATGGTGTATTGAATTAGCACAACTACCCATGTGCGTCACAGAATGAGAGATAACCGGTGTGGGTATTTCTACACTGTAGTCAAAGGTGTGATGGCTGGTTCTGTAGACATATTCAGATAGCTTTAAACTAGGTGGGTCAGAAACAGCTGACATTTGACCTGTCAGCCCAGAGTAGAGCATGAACTAACCACTCACATATTTACTCCGTTTCTTGAGTGCATTTTGCATCTAGTTTGATAGGTCAGTAAGTACCGCAGCCACACTTTGAGTGCACTGTAGACATCCCCTGAGGTAGTCTATGCAGAGTGAGGGCTTTGTAAATCTGTACCAGCTTCTTGAAAGAGATCAGTTGGTGGATGTAAAGTCAGGTCTTGCTGGGATGTAACCTACTTGTAACACAGTCTGTTTCCATCTCCCCTAACAGGACAAAATCGTGTTATAACAGTCAAGGCTCAGCTGAGTTGTGTAATAGTGCCTCAACACAGAAAGGGTGCAATATACCTGTCTCTGGGTCATTTTAGCATCAGGAGGCACATCTACACAAGACACTTAATGCACAGTAGACTAATTTTACTGTGCATTCGTGCATCATGGCAAAAGCCATGCTAGTGCACTAATGTACAGTAGAATTACTCTACTGTGCATTCAGTGTCACGAAAAGACCATGCACCTTTCCTACTGTGCAGTAGCACGCGCTACTGCACATTTATATAGTACTTCATATTAGAGAGGTACTAAATTAAGTGTGCAGTAGCAAAGGCACATTAATGCACATGTAGATGTGTGCAGGGAGAGGAAACCCCACAAAGGATCTCTTTGTTCTTTAATAAAGCAGTAGTTTGCACTCTGGTGGAAGATGCTAAGGATGCAGTATCCTAGACTCATAGATCCCCTGGATACCCACACCGGTTATCTCTCATTCTGTGACACACATGGGTAGTTGTGGCTATTTGAAGACCATCCTTACACCTGACCTCTGAACTTCCATCTAGTTGCCCATGACCACATGGCTACCAGTGGAATTGCAGAAAGAGTATAAGTTATCCCATGATGACAAGGAGAATGCCAGCAAGTCACTAGAGAGGCTGCCGTGAACTTCACTGACGAAGTGAAGAGGCTTGCATGAGCTTGAGGTTGGAAAGGTCTCTTCTGTAGGTCTTCCATGGTGTTCAAGGAATCGTACCCCAACTGAGGCTTGCCTCACACCTTCTTCTGTGCTGCTGCTGCTGCTGCAGAGAGGCCTTGAGTCTAGTCTCTGAAGGGTTGTCAGGCCAGTGCCCTTCCCCACTGCAGAATACCACTGCACAGTGCTTTCCCCAAAAAGAAATGTCTGTGCCCCAAATAAGAGGGCAGCCCCACAGGTGCGGCTAGCTCCATGCCTGCTGTGCTCTAGGCATGGTGTCCTGCAGTCAGCTACCAGCTTCTCAAAGGCTGTTTGAGGCACGAGCCCTTCATCCTTCCCTTCTGCTTCTCATTTGCATTGCTGTGAGGTGAATTCTGATCGCCCTGCCGATGACACTGGCTTTGATTTTCATTCTCTAGCTCGCACAGTTCAGTCATGCCTGGCTGAGGCACTGATGATGATTGCCACAGAGTTTCCTCAACCTGAATGAAGATAAAAGCAGAGTCTCCTTTGACTCGCTAAAAACCACTTCTGCCGCTCAAATTGTGCTTGATGTTCCCTTTCAGTGACATCATGGGCTCAGGGAGGGAGGGGGAAGACTGCTCTATTGTGTATGAGGCTCCACAACCTCATTCATCTCTGTGAGTAGCCGTGGAATAACACCAAGGGGGAACCTGGCACAACATGCTTTGCT
Organism: Caiman crocodilus; assembly: GCA_030014935.1. NCBI lineage: Eukaryota > Metazoa > Chordata > Crocodylia > Alligatoridae > Caiman > Caiman crocodilus. The sequence goes on along the minus strand of JAGPOW010003648.1, from coordinate 113,271,472 downwards.
TTCCCTGTTGCCATCTTGTTCAAAAATCAAAATACTCGTGGAATGCCAAACGGGTGCCACGTGTCCTTTATGTCTTTTCTAGGACTGATTCCTGAAAGGCAGCAAGATGGGCACGCCATGGGATAGACGCCCTCCTGTGGCACTTCCAGTTATGGTACTCGATGTTGAAAAGGGCCCAGTTGCCTACATTTCCCAGAACCCTTAGGAAGGCCTTGGGTGTGTCTGCGTTCGAGACGTGCAAAATGAAGAACGGTGGACTGTTCTCAGTTTTCTTCCATTATTTAAGGAAAGAAAATGAATCTTTGGTGTTTATAATGGCCTACAATCGGCCCAAATTTTGCACAGAGGCTTCCTATACAATGCATGGGGGAAGTGAGGTGCCTAAGAATCACAGGCAGCGGTGAAGTAAAGAAATGTAGAAGACATGGGAATCAGGCAGAGAGCTAAATGCCTAAGCCCTTCTTTCACAAACTAGGGAGGGGTACGGAAAATCAGTCTTTTCTTTCAAAAACATAGCTGCAGAAGGTAATACATACCCTTTGCCCAATAGAGCAGTGTCTACAGCATTTGCAGAGGGCATAGGAGTAGCAGATTCAAACCCTTGTTCCTCTTCTCCAGGGGTTTTGAACCCCACATTTCCTGGTTGCTGGCAAAGTACCCTCCTCTGGCCTCCTGCTGAAGCTGTTCTACTTTGGGGAAAATAAATACCGTTCGAGCAGGCAAGACTCCCCATCCCAGGGGAGCGCTCTGATCCTTAGGCTGCAGAGTCAGTCTCACTGGCGTATGGAGTATGTTATTATTCCATGCAAATGTGAGCAGTTCAACAGGAAGGACGAACCTCCACCCCAGAGTGGGTAGGATACTTTCCCTGGAGGGTTTAAAATCTACAGATTCAAACTCCCTCAAGCAGAAAAGGAACTTAAATTTGGGCCTTGTATGTCCTGAGTGAACATCTGAACCAGCCAGAAATTGGGGGGAAAGGAAATGGAGCTGCTCTTTTTCCAGCTGTCTTCAGTATTGTGTTGGCTGCGGTCTGAGCTGACCTACTAGATCAAGAAACACAAGTGACATGAACATCCCTTCCCCTACTCTGTCAACTCTGATGGCACTTTGCCACGGGGCAGGTACCAACCTGCACAAAGGATTTGTGGATGTACACAGCACCATTAATTTCTGCTTATAGGGGATTTTACTAGCAAAAATGTATACCAAGAGAGTTCAGGCACCTAAACAGTTTGGTGAGGGCTGTGTAAAAAACAGTGGCACCTAAATTTTCAAGTTAGGTATTGAAATCCCTCCTGTAAATCTAGCTCATTCTACCAGGATAAAACCTATTCTTTTTTCCATACCTGGACTTTTGGGTTATGCAAACTTCTCTACTTCACTAACTGGTTCAAGAGAGGTGTAAACTTTTATAGGTCTAAGTGAAGTAGGCCACCCTGCTGTGACTTCAGCCTGTTCTCACACTAACTAGCCACCTCGCTCTGTTTTACTACACTGGCATCCACATGGTATCTAGCACAAAAGTAGATTGACATTGAAGCCATCTAAAGAGGGTAAAACACTTCACTTTTACCATTCATTATATGGTGTCCAAGGGCACACACACACACTCATGCACATGTAACATCTTCCAACAAAATTAGCCTGGTCAATGCTGCTATCCATTTTTTAGCCAGTTCTATTTTCCAGTAGTTGAGCATTAGCAAAACCTCATTATGCTTGCAAAAGAGTATATAAAAAGGAGGTTTTAAACAAAAGACAAATCACCCCCTTTCCTGTGAGAAAGAAAAAAACCCTTCAATTGTATTAATTTTTATAACATACCTTTTAAAATATACATAGAAGCCCATATTGTCATTTTAAAATTTACTGGTCCTGCCAGAAGGGCTGTCTTTGGGCAGATACCTAAAATGAAGGTTCTGACCATGAATTGTCATAGAGTTCCCATAGCGTTTTTACAAGAAATGTGGTTTTATATTCCCAGTGTCCTAATCCAATTTTAACATTTAATTATATACTGTCTAGTTAAATTTCTCCTATAGCTTTCATTGGCTAGAACATTCTTTTTCATTCCCTGGCCTAAGATGTGTGTTGGTAGATAACGCTATGAAACAGCTGCATTCTACACCAGAAGTAGCTGCATTTCAGGGCTTAATTACATGATTTCTATAGATGTCTGTGTAGAGCTTTGAGGAGGAAGCTGCTATATAAACATTCAGTATTTATTTACTACAGATATCTTCAGAAGAATGGCTGGGGAATTATCAGTAGCAACAGATGAACTGCCATAAAACAAAGATCCTATTTTTATGCAAATGTATTTAATTATAAATAATGAGAGAAGAGTAAGAGTGGAAACAAAATATGTAAGCAAAAAGGTTACTAAATAGGGGGTGTTTCAGAGTTGATCAATTAGACAGTAGCACTTACTCAGAGAATGACTTTTCTTTGTAAACACTAAGTATGTTCAGATGGTAAGCTATATATATATATAGCACTGCTCATCTCCAGGTATTAGCCAGCTACCCATGAAGAGTAGAAGTGAAAACAGAAGCCAAGGCTGAGCTTTGTGCTTTCACCATTAGACCATGCTCTTTATATTTTATGGGATTCAGCATCAGACCCAGTAAAGGACGTAAGCACAGCAATGGCTATCTTTACGGCCCCTGAACCCTGAGTGAAGTATGTAAGTGCGAGGCTTTGGGTACACGGGGAGAGGCAGGCACCTTTGAATGGAGTCCACAAAAACCAGCACGCTGACCTGGGAGCGATCAAGGTCAATATACAGCTGCCCTGAGCTAGCCTAGAAGGAAACAATGAAGACAGTGGTGAGACCTGAATCCTGGCAATCAAGTGCGTTGCTCAAGCAGGTACATCCATGCACTGAGGTTTCACAGCCCCAAAATCATCTCCTGGAGAAGGGTGCCTATGACCTGCCAGTTGAAGAACCGAGTAGGCCTCACTCTTCCCTTTTCACATACAATTGGAGGTGGTGCTGCCAGTGCCCTTTTAGGGAACAGTGTAGCAGTGAGGGCAGGAAGGGGTCTCTTGAGCCGTCAAAACCGTTGCCTATGTTTGCAGTCAACCACTGACTCAAGAAATCCCCCCAAATGCCACCTCAGCCCTCATGCACACCAAGAAGGTACAAAGCTAGAAACACTAGAAGAATGCTACAACAGGGGTGTCCAATTAGTTTCGCCCCACAGGTACAACCTATCGGTACATGGTGGCTGCTGAAGTCACTGCACTAGCACAGCTCTGGACAATGCTGCTGCCACTTGCACCCTCTTTTCTTCTGCTGCTGGAGAACTGAAGGGAACAACCCAAGACCCCAAATTCAGCAGTAGGTTAGCAGCTGCTGGAGTGAGCAGTGGCAGCATTCACCTCCTGGGTTCCAGGGCAGTGACAATGCAGTGGCTCCTGTAGCTGTGTTGGCAAGTCCCAAAGGCTGCAAAATTCAGCCCACAAGCCACCAGTTGGACAGGCCTGCCTAACAAAATACCACAGGGAAAACCAGAGGCAGCAAGGGCACTGCCATTGCCCTGACACATTAATGACAGTAAGTAGTTGGATAACATGGGTTCAGAGAATCCTAGAAAAAGGACCCATGCCCCCTACACTACAGAGGAAAGTCACAGCCCTGTAGGAAGTATGGGGTTCAATGTCCTTTGCAGCCAGGAGGAGTTCAAACCCCTATCTCTCACCTTCCAGGTTTGGGGCAGTGACCTCAGACATCAGGTGGAAGAATAGTAGAAGTGAGGGAATCTTTTCCCCTCTTGGTGCAGTTGGGACCATGCATAGAAAAGGATGCAAGACTCATTGGGCATGAGAGAGAGAGAGCACAAGAGAGAGCCTGACTGCAACTTAGTGGTTATGGCAGGGGTGGGCAAAGTATGGCCCATGGAGTGATTTTCCCCAGCCCATGGCAGGTCCTTCTCCCCTCCCAGCCCAGGCTACGGTGTGTGCCTGGGCACATAGCTGTGATTGGGGTGGCACAGCTGCTGGATTCCACTTCCCTGCAGCAGCACCAAAGCAACCAAACTGCTGGGGTGGCACTCATGTGGGCAGGGTGCTCATCTGGACAGCTGGGATGGGGCCGCAGGCTGGCAGGGAGCAATGCTTGGGAGCTGGACAGGCCAGCAGGCCAGGGAGACCCCAGGATCTTGGGGATGCACACGTCCCTGCCCACAGTCAGCACATGCCCCTGCCCACAGAACTGGGGCTCTGCCCCAGTCCCAACCTGGCGCTGTCACTGCCCCAAGTTCCCAGGTCTCCATGGAGGGCAGGGGGCTCCACCAGGCAGATGCAATCAGAGCTATGACACTTCAACGAAACTCCCTATGTGGCCTGGAGGCCCAAATAATTACCCACCCCTGGGTTACGGTGTTCATCAGAGGTGGGAAAATGTAGCTGTGAGATGCCCCCTTCGCCTGCAGGCTGAGGACAGCAATGAAACCTGATCTCCCATTTCCTAGGGCAGGGGTTGGCACCCTACCACCTTCAGACTGAATCCAACCCTGGAAGCCTTTGGATGCAGCCTGCAGAGCCATGGTTTCAGTAATATTTGACAGTGGGGAACTCTGCCCATGCTGTGCCGTAGCCAGAGGCGGTGGTGGAGTGGGATTTCTCCTTGCTCTGTGCACATTGCAGTCAGGTGCCCCCGGGGTTTTGGCAAAAGGGGGCAGGGGGGTAAGGGGGGCCTCTCTATCCCATGCTGCAGCTGGGTGGCAGAGAAGCATTGGAGACAGCTGGGTTCTAGTGTCCACCGATCTCAAATCCAAGCTGGGTCATTTCACACTCGCCTCCTCCCCCACAACAGAAAACATTGCTGACCTCTGTCCTAGGGGAGTACTGGACCAGCAGCCTGTCACAGATTCACCCCAAAACAAGGTTGCATTTGGGACTCACCGCGTGGCATGCAGGGATTTTCTGCCAGATTAGATTTACTCCTGCGATGTTTCGTCTTTAATTGCAGCTACTGTGAACCTGTGTTGAGTTTTGTCATTTTTACACCTGCATGTATCATAGGAGTTGATAAAAGTATACTTTTGTGATATCATATTATAACTGGAAGATAACCCAGTAGGGTAGTTAGCACACCCAAGATTTACCCAGTTGGTGTACATCTTGGGCCAGGTGATAAGGGGTGTTCACGAAACAATAGCCATTCCCCTTCACAGAGGGCCGTGCTTGCTCCCTGCTTTTAGGCACCTCAGTCCTTTTCTTGGACGTATCTGTGCCTAGTGAATGTTTTGGCCAACCTGGTTTTTGGGCGCTGTTTGTCTTCTGGCAAAGGCTCATCAGATATTAATGTGTTTTCTGAGAGCTCAAATGCACTGGTTCCTTTTGGCATGTGCAAGAAATACAGGGGGAAAATGGTGACCTCATTAGCTTATAAGAAGCTTATATTATACAGTAGCTCACCCAGTGCCTTCATGTCCAACTGAAGCCAGTCACAGAAATGCAAATGCTTTAATTCCTGCACCAGGAGGTAAGCACGTGAGAGAAATCATGGGACCTTTGCCCTGACCTTTGCTCGGTTCTTTACAAAAGTTAATTATTGGGCGTGGCGAGTCTCCTCTATCTTCCTGCTCAAATCCACGAGGGTCGTGTCTTGTGGCAAAGACAAACAGCTTAGTGAGAGCCTGTTCACACATACGTTGTAAGTGTGCTCTGCTTCCTCCCAAGCTAAAGTGGAGGCCAGGGTACACAAGCTGTTCCTCACAGCAGATGCTCAGCATCTCATACAGTTGGGCTGTGTTTGCCTTCTAGCTGCCTTTAATCAACAGCCACTTCTTGCACGAGCCTGGCCAACAGATCGAACCAGGCTGTTCCTAAGATACTTCCTTATAGTTTCCAGGTCACTTCTGAGTGCACTTCATGATGTAGGCTCTGTTATACAATGGCCCTTCTGATTTTTGATTCTGTGTACCAGCGACTTATTGGTACTTCTTTCCTTGTGTTCGAAACTAGCTATTGAGGTCAAATGGGACTGACGAGATAAGCCTGCGTGGCAAAACGATGGTTTGACTGTTGCTTGTTCTAGCATACCTGGGCCACTGCAATAAATAGGGATCAATTTCATTTGTGGTTTTGTGGTTTTCGCAGAAACTGCAAAAAACAGCATTGCAATCACCAGAAAATCTTGCATTGGCCACAATTTCCCATGAAATCAACCTAGCGCCTCTCCCCTCCCCTCCCCCAATTATTATTGATATAATATACTGTTCTAGTGTGTCCCTCCACAATAAAAAGACAACATGACAATCACTGCATCCATAGATCACATGATTGAGAGTTACTGGCTGCATCTACACGTGCACTTTACTGCAGAGCTGACTAATTAACTCCTCAGTAAACCATCACAGTCCACGCATGTAGCCATATTAGGGCACAGTACATTAATAAAGTCCACTGTAGGATAGTACTGTCCAGGACAAGTACTATCCTAGAGTGGAGCAGTTATGTGCACCAAAATGCACATGTAGATGGTGACCAGAGCTGGCCGGGGCATGAGACTGCTACAGTGCTAGCTGCACGTGTCGATGCACCCAGTGTCTGCTAGTGATGTGTAGACTAAGCGAAGGTGCCACTCAGTGAAATGAAAATGTTTCAGCACCATCTTTTAAGACGTTAAATGCAATGCCGATGTCCCTTTGACAGTCAGCAGCAAGAGGTGGGGCCAGGGGAAAAGCCCTGTGAAATCGGCTCTTCACGGCACTACCAAACCACGAAAATTGTTTTGTCTCACTGCGAGTTAAGTAGACCTCTAACAATGAATAGCGAATACCCTTCAACGCTGGCTTCAGCAGGTACTAGCAAGCAGAGTACAAACTTCCTTCAGAGCACGGCCGTGTATTTTAGTTTCCCTTGTTACTAACGCCCAGGTTGCCACATCCACAGACTCGAAACTTGTTCGTTCAAAGGCAAAGCAGCCTCAGCCAAACTGCCTACAGTTTGAAACATGCTCTCTTACTAAATGCAACACAGAGCAAATTTGTTGCCCTTTGTCACCTTCTGGAAAGCTAAAATAGTTCCCCTTGGTCTATTTCAAGACCTGGATAGAGTAGGGGGTGTGACTCAGGTCTGCGTATATACGGTACAGAGTTGTTGCCGGGTTTGATCCTGGATAATGGATCAACCTAGCACTTTTGTGAGGGTGTTTCAGAAACAAATGACAAAATGGCTGCCCAGACTATATGTCTGCAACTACACAGCGGCGGCGAACACTGATACCAACCGTTGTTTACAACTATGTAGAAAAGTGATGTTGTTCGGTAAATAATCATTGTACACAACATGGTTTTATTTCCAAATTGCCCTTAGTTTCAGAAATACCCTTGTATGTGATGTTTGATAGTTTGACGTATACAGGCTTGTACAGGCCTGGACAACTGCATTCTCATTAATCTAAATAATTTCTTACAAAAACGTTAACTTCTCTTTGGCTGTTTGAATAATAATTGAAAGATAGCTCCTTCTTCTGCGGTCCTTTTCATCATGACCTCTCAAAACACTTTGCAAAGGAGGTTGGAAACATCATCCCAGTTTACAGGAAAACTGAGTGGCGGGGAGTGGTGACCTGCTCATGATCAGCCAGTAGGTCAGTGGCAGAGCCAGGCATAAAATCCTGCTTCTCCTGAGCTCCAGTAGATCCTGCCGCCTCTCCTCTAAGGTCTGATCTACTATAGTATTCACTTCAGTGGGTTTATTCACCTTCTTGATGTTAAACAGGTGCATAAAAGTTGTGCTAGATCAGAGACATCCAATCTAATGGATTTCCAAAATAGTGAGTGTGAGCAAACCCTTTTTTTTTTCTAGATAGCCTTATGATGCCCTGGCCACAATCTGTTTTTACTGATAAACTTTCTGACTCTGAGTATCCAGGTATTTCAAGCTCATTAACTGGGCCACTAGGAAACATGAAACATCCCAACCAGCCCCTGGCCAATACAGGACTGTTTTTGCCAACCAGCCAATCAGGCCCGCAGACAAAAATTATTTCCTGATTAGCCATCGCTATAGAGTATCAGTGTGGGATGGCTGCAGTAGCAATTTGCACTTTTTCCACTACTTCTCTATTGCAGAGAAACCTTATCAAAGAGTCCCTGGCAGTGCTTTCAAGTATCTTATTCTTGCTGCAATACCCCCCGCCCCAGTAAATACCCTGATTTTCAGCAGGCTGCAACCCTCACTGGTTTATGGGTGCTCAGCCTGTCTGAAAATCAGGCCAGTAAGTGAACTGAAGATGCTGTGAGCACCACTTTGGGCTTCCACAGGCAAAGAGCAGTGGAGCATGCTGATGGTTATTTGCAGGAGAGGCAGCCATGGAGGGGGCAGTTCATGTATGAAATGAGACCCTACACTATCAAACGGAGTCTAGCCTCTATTTCCACTTATTGATTGCTTTTCTGGCAACCTACATTCTTTATTCATGCATATGTAATGCCAGCAGTAATGAAAAAAGAGAGTTTTCACCCACCAATCCACTCCCAGACCCGCATCAACTTAAAGATGTTACTTCCCCATGTGAAGTATGGATCTGGTGCCTTTCTTCCTTTCCCAGCCACCACCCTGCAGCTGTCTGCTCCTCTCTTTAGAGGAGACGGCCACGCCTAGTCAGAGGGACAAAAGCAGGGATGGGGAAGGATGGGGTGGCACCAAAAAGAATTAGCTTTGATTTTATGGATAGGCGGGTTATAAATTGTGTTCAGAAGCTCACAGGTGTAAATCAATCACATTTGCTATAAACAGAAACATAAAAAAGGGGGCTCAAAATGAAAGTCTATTCTAAAATACCATCTGATAAAGGGTTCCTTTTCCTAGAAAGAAAGCAATGTGTGACCAGACAGCTCCCTTCCTTTCAGTGGAGGGAGATTGCTGCCCCCTCTTGTCCAAAGGAGCGAG
>JAGPOW010003648.1:113236140-113262070 GCA_030014935.1 Caiman crocodilus | reverse complement strand
GTCCATGGAGCAACATCTGGAGGCAGATTTCATGCACAGCAAAGTGCTGGGATGTTTGGAGCTGGGGATTGAGCTAGACCTGTTATATGTAGATACTGTTGCCTGCAGAGTCTGAGACCCGGGAAAGTTTAGACTTGGGTGTTCTAGATCTGCAGGTCACAATATGGATGTTATTGGGGGAAGAGATGACTCCCCCACAACTCCCTTCTCCAGGACAGTTTGCATTGATATTTGAATCCAGAACTAGATTAGGATGATGCCTAAGGCATCTCCCTGTTGCCTCCAAAGCCTGGATGTGCTCAGGGTTTACATTTAACCCAATCAGAAACCTTTCCTGTTTCATTACAGATTGGTTAACAGTTGGATGTGCAGCATGGGCTTGAAAATTGGAGCCATGGGCAGATTTCTAACCAGCCCTGCCCACAGCAGCGCCTATTCTGATCGCCTGCCTTCTTCATCTTCCCTGCCTCCTATGGAAGACCAGCCAAGCAGAGTTGCTGTAGTAGGCAAATACGATTTCCACCTCCTGGCCCCACCCCGGCCCCACCACCAGTTCCCAACCCTCATGAGCGATAGGAGGTTTTATGTAAGGAATGGGATAGAAAGAGAACCTGACACAGTTCTCAAGGAACACGCTGGGGAAGGGTGGACAGGGGTGCGGAAAAAGCCCAGCCCCAGACAGGAGCTCTGTTTCCTCCTACTCCTATTGCAAACAATAGTTAAACTTGTTCCTCCCCCTTCCAAGCCTCTTCCATCCCCACGTTTGGAAAGGAAAGGAGAAGATCGTCTGTGGAACTGCCCCTGCCATACGAAACTGCAGGAGGAAAAGAGTGGGGACTCAAGGTGAAGATTTCTTGTGGGGCTGGAAAGGAGGAAGAGATGTAGAGCTAGAGGCCTGGATGCATGGCACTGATGGACTTGGGACAGCAGGTGAAGAGCTGATGTACAAAATTCATTATATCTGGATGTTGCGCTCAGAATTGTGTTTCTTCCTATTGGTTAACAACACTCGGTGACATATCTTCCGAGGTAGGCAGAGTGTGCTGAAACAAACAAAAATCCTTGTGATTTTTTCAGGCAATCTCATCTTTTTGTAGGGTATGTCCCTTGATTTCTGAGCTCCCGCATTCAATGAATGCTCATGTGTTAGTGGTGTATTTGGTAGCTGTGTTGATCTGAGACAAAAAGAAATGCAAAACTCTAAAACCCTTGGTTCAGAGATGATACCTTTTATTAGACCAACTAAGAAATCACCAAAAAAATGATCTTTTTTCTGCAAGTTTTCAGGCACACGTGCCCTTCCTCAGACTTAGGGAAAACTAAAGATGGTAAAAAGTCCCCATAGGTAGAAGATCATTCCAAAGGATCCTGAAGCACAATATTAACCACAGGCCCCTGTTTCTACCATCAAAGTCAGAGGGAATTTCTCCTGTTAAAACAAGATTGGGCAGCAAAAGAATTGCTTCCCCTGGTGCTGAAATGCGCCTGATTCTGGGGCACAGCATCTCAAACCAGGGACTGGCCACAGTAGCCAGTAATTAAGTATAGGAAGTGAGGAACATTTTCATTGCAGTTATAGCAAAGTACCCAAGTGACTAAACCCTGAATTTGAACATAGGGGGACTGTATAATTGCCATCAGTGGTCAGAGCCTCAGTTTACGCCTCCTCTGAAAGACAGTGCTTCAGCTGTACAGCCCAGAAGCCAGCCAGGGTCGCAAGGCACTAGCTCGGCAATGATCTGAAAGGAACAGTGCCATCTAGTGCACGTCAAACATGCCTTTGCACAGCATCTCGACTTCTTCAGTGGTTCTCCCTTATCCCAGGGCTGCAGCTGCAAGCCTTTTGGGTCTCCCAGAGGGGAGGATGCACTGATCTGTTTGACAGAGGGCAGAAAAATAAACATAGTTTAATGTGCTGGTAATCTGGAAATACTGGGAAAGGAAAACCTCTGAAAAGTTCCTTTTGATAATGCTCTTAGTAGATTTAACTGAATGAGCTTTTCTGTGAAGCCCTTATTCATAGATTCATAGATGCTGGGGTCAGAAGGGACCTCAACAGATCATCGAGTCCGACCCCCTGCCTGGGCAGGAAAGAGTGCTGGGGTCAGATGACCCCATCCAGATGCCTATCCAGCTGTCTCATAAAGACCCCCAAGATAGGAGAGAGCACCTACATGGATTTAGGTCCATTTTCCTAAATCAGAAAGGGCACAAGAAAGGAGGCAATTGAGAACTCAGGTGGCATGGTACACAACGAACGCCTGCAGTGATCATCCACTGCCAGTAGGTCCAATGGACCCAGACACTGGTGCCTCACTGGCATGGCAAGTCACATCTCACTGCAAGCACAGGTAACTGGGGGAGCACAGAGAGGTTGTGAGCCAGGTTATTATAATGTGGTCATGATATGCGCCATGTGCTCATGTCTTGTCCAAAGGAGACAAAATTTCCTAGTCCACTTGGAATGAAGAAAGGCACCATTTAGGTGGTTGCATTATAAAATGAATGCCTGCTCATGCTATTACAATACAGCTTGTAATGGTATACTGCTCATTGCTTGCAGGTCTTATTCTGTCTATTTTTGAATAGTAAGAATAATAATATATTTATTATTATTCTTTCGATAATCATAAGATGTAGCCCATTTTACTTACTTTGGAGACAAAAATCTCAAAGCAGTTAGGGGTGGGGTAAATATCATTAGCCCCATTTTACATACAGGGAAAATGAGGCATGGAGAAAATTAAGTGATTAGCCCAGGGTCTCACACTAGGTCAGTAGCACAGCCCAGAGATGCTCCCGTCTTTGTACTAACCCCAGGATTCCTTATTATCAACCCCATTCACTTCATGAACATACTGTGTAGCAAAACTCTTGGATTGTCAGCACAATGGTGCAGCAGAATAAAAATCAGTGGTAGTTTAATTATAAATGTATGTTTTGCTAAATTATATATGAAAATGAATATTCTAGCATGTATGCTAGGCCCTGTGTTATTTGTTACATATTAAATTCATATTTTTATGTTTTCCTTACACGTTCATTTGTAAGAATGCCAAAAGTTTTAGCAGGAATAGTGCCTAACCCCTGCAAGGAAATTGTTAGGGACAAAACCGGAGGTGGAGTAGGAGGCAGTTGTAGGTTCAGGAACTTGGGAGGTGTAGGAGATCGGTAAGTCCCCTGGTGTATTAGCTGGATCAAGAGTAAAAAAGATACCAAGACTGTGACTCAGTGGGCCATCATTAAGTTTCAGAGTCAACAAACCATTGAAAATGGTTTGTGTCTCCCAGAGTTTTTGCCTTCATCTGTCTACAGATGCAGGCAGACACCACTGCATCAGTTGCATCCAATTCACATTTTCAACGTTTTCTTAGCAAATTGATGGGTTTGGATTCCGGGGTATAATTTTGTGGCAAGGGCGAATAGCACAGATAACCGCAGAATACACAGGGCCTTCCATGCCATATCGACTTGGTGCTGAGTCCTACATTCTTGGGGAGTTCTTGTGGTGCACATGGTCCTTGTGACACACATTGCAGCCATGCCAACTGGCGATTCCCTGCAACAACACATACATCCATGTATGAATACTCTGGAAGCTCTCTGATATTTTAGATCCCATGCGTGAGGCAAAATGAACCTAGAGTCTTGGCTTTTCAAAAATGCCTCAAGTTTTCCAGTTATTTCCTGCCCTGTGGGGTGAATTCCATTGAATTCTCTATAGGGAATAAAAGGACTCCTTGATACAGGACAGGAGGGGTATTCAAGACCTGGGGTTCCAGCAGTCCCCTCGACCCAGCACATAAGCTTGGCATCACTAAGAGCACTATAGTAGACACACTAGCTTTTACTCTACACCTCTGCCATGTACTGAAAAGGCTTCCTTTAACACCAGATTCTGCCACTTGCTGTGGGTTCTTAATCTTCCCCTCAGAAGGGTCACAGGCCACCTTTGATGTGTGCAGCTAGCTTACTTACAGCTGCTTGTGATGTGCAGGTCCTTCATTCTTTCAGGACTCATTTTGCCTTTCATGTTCTGGAAGTGCTGGAGCCTATTATTTCCACTGCAGCCTGGGCAGAACTTGTACTGCCCACCCTGGCTGCTTTGGGTAAGTACCTTCTTTCCTGCATTTGGTGGACCAGCTAAAGCAGCCCCTGGCCACACTAGCTGCACAATTGTCATTTGAATAATGGCCACGCTGAGAAGCCCGATTTAGAAATGAGGGTGCCATTGCCCTAGGGGGCATGCATACAAATAAAACAAGATAGTTCCTGCCTTAGAGAAGTCACAGTTTATGAGAAGACATAATACTTGTATACAAAGGTACCCGCCATTAAAGGGCAGTAATAAGGATACCAACCATGTTGCATGCTTTGGACCACCTGTCTCCAAGTTGGATGGTAGCCAATGCGCCTATTTGACATCCAGCTGCTTCTGAGTTTGACCACACAGATGCACGCTCACACTCGTGCACACACAGAAACAGTACATAGATTGAAATAGTCTTGATGGACTGCTAAAGATTAACAAATGCTAAATTCAAAACAGATGTGCCTCCCACACAGCAGCAAACAGCTTCAGGATGGAGTTGCAAGCTATCCAGGTGGCTTGGAAAGCAAATCTGAGGGGGAAGCACCTGAAACCAAAGAGGCACTCCCTGGGGTTTCACTTTTCCTACAGCTTAATGCAGTGATTGGCAACCAGGATGTGGGGGCACTCTGGGGTGCCATGATCTCTTTTGAAAGGTGCCACAAATTGTGAGGAGATAAGTAGGGATCTATGTTGCAGCTGCGCTGATCTGAAAAAAAAAGAGATACACAAAGCTCTTGGTTCAGAGGAGATATCTTTTATTAGATGAACTAAATAGTAGAAAAAAATTCCCTTCTTTGCAAGCTTTCAGGCACAAACACCCTTCTTCCGGCTGAGGAGAAATCAAAGCCTGGAGATAAGCATAGGCGACAGAAGAGGAGGGACTAATGGGCTCAGCCACCTCCCCTGCCCCCAAACCAGGGCAACTTTGAAAGCAGTGCAGCACAGCACAGCGCCATGTGCCTCACTGCCTGGTCCACCCAGCAGCGGGACACGCATGGCTGGGAATGACTTAGACAGGGCAGGGCAGGGCAGGGGTCCCGCGGGCTCCGTCTCCTCCAGCTCAGCAGTGCAGCTGAGGCTGGCCCTGCTCCAGCTTCTACCAGGCAGTGTAGGATTGGGGGCCAGACTGGGGGCAGTGCAGGGAGGCAATCAGGACCAGTGCGGGTGGGGGGGCTCCAGTGCTGGGCAATAAACCCTGGCATGGGGGAGGGGGCAGACACATGGGTGCAGCAGATCCCAGCCCACTCCCTGCCCAGTGCTAGCCCCAGCATGGCCCTTTCTTCTCCCCGCACACTTCCCCCGCAGGGAGGGGGGCATGTGCTCAGCTCCCCCCACCCTGTTTTTTTTCTCCCTCCAGCTATGGAGATAAGAGATAAGCAGATAAGAGGAAATAAAGGCAGGCTTGGGTTCCTCTGTGCCTGGCTGCTGCTTCGCCTCCACTGCCTAGCCCCTCTGTAAGGAGGTGAATGCTGTATTAAATAAATTAGTTTTTGAAACAGGATGCTGCTCAGTTCACAAAAATTATGGAGAGGTGCTTCAAGTCAAACCAGCAATGCCTCGAGTGTAAAATGGTTGAGAACCACTGGCTTAATATATGGATGATTGCTACGGGCTGAGCAGGAAATACAGCAGAGTAGACCCTGTGGGAGTTAACACTAAAGTGGAGCAGTGTGAACTCTCATGTATGAGATTACAAGAACATAGTGAACAGCCTGTTGCAACATATGTTGCTCCATGCTTTTGCCTCCAAACTGTTACCCAAATTACAGGTAACCTTGTGGACTGGCTTCTGATAAAAGAGGAAGAAACAGCTCTACAGCCCAACCTTTGAGTTGCTTGTGCTTCAAAACAAAAAAACAAACATTTATCCCAAAACCTATCCGGCTACCCATGACAGCACAACACAGATTCTCACCTACACCAGCTGGGGAGACTTGAGAGGTAGGAGGAGAGTAGTGCGCACATTGGCAGCAGGTCTTCTCGAATTTACTGAGTTCTGCAAATTTCCCTCCAGCCTATACCCTAGATTTACAGATGGCTGGTTCTAACAGTCTCATAAATGACCTCCGATTGGTTTTATTTATTTGTTCACTGAAAAAATAAATAGTTCAGTTTTGGAACTGGACTGAACCAGTTTTCTTGTGGACGTGAAAGATAGCAATTAGTTGAAATGTTTGTTTTTGGGATAATTATATTTCTGGTGGGAAGGATTCTTATCTCTTTCCTTTACCACTACAGAATACTGCCTGCCTTCATCCTGTTTTTCTCTTTCCCAACATGTATGGTCTTTCATAAACAAGGTTTTGCTTTGTTTTGTATAACTTATCTAGAAACTTATTAAAAATGTATCTATTGTAGCAAATCAGCATTTAATACGTTGGGTTGCATCAATCACTAAAAGCTAAAGCTATGATATAGTATGTTTGGATTATTTAATGCATTGTCTTCCTTCATGTCTCTTTTCAAGCTCTGTGCTTTGTTCAATTTTATCTCATAACTGGTTTAGTTAGACATGTTGGTGGCTTCCTTTACTTTGCTGACCAAGCTTGTTGTCACATTTGGAAAGTTTCATGCTACGGTCACTCAGAAACAGGCTTTGGGGCCTTTTGCTTAGCCGCACTTCAGCAGCTTGGCGTAGGCCCCTTGAAAATGGCCAAGGCTGGCAACAAAACACCAGCAGAACAGCAGGATTCCTTAGTCTTGTGAAGGGTTGATGCCCCTCTGTCTCCGATCCCCTCCTATTCCCTAATGAAGACCGATTTGCTAGTCGTTTGCTCTTCTCTGAGCCAACTGATGGTGGGAACATCCAGCCCATTCTGTGGTTTTGTAAACTAACTGTGGTCCTGGAAAAATTTCATGGTCTTGGCAAGGAAAATTACCGGCTTCAGGAAAATTGTTGCTCACAACAGAATTACAAGCCATGGGTCAATTTTCACTTGAATAAAAAAAGAAAAGATGCCGAATTTAAGTTTTGTTTAAGGTCTAGAAGAATGAGCATAATGTCTTAGCTACTACTCGAATCTCCCTTCCAATTAATGAGAAACTTCATTAGCGTCCCCCATTATTATTACCAAATAAAACTTTTTTTTTGAGTTCCAGTCCATAACACGCAATCAAGTCCTTTTAAATGCTGCTGTCTAAACATTTGGTGTAGTTAATATTTAACTACAAGTATTTTTTAATTTGTAGCTACTAAATTATTTGGGGAGAAGCTACTGATCTGGAGCCAAATACTGATGTCATTTACGCCAACAGCTAAGCAACACTATTGCTCAACTTTGTCATGCCACGCAAAGATTAAAGGTCTAAATGCTCTTCCCTCATTCTACCAGCAGGTGGTAGAGTCTGGACTCTTTTTCCCTCGTAGATTTTAATAAAAAGGCAGCAGGAAAAACACCCCAAATTATTTTCACAAGTGGGGGGGGCAGAGGGGAGGTTCCCCCTTGACTTAATATTTGGTTTTCAGAATATTGACAGTAGGTGAGAGCAGCCAATCCTCAAAGGCCAAGGAAATACAGGAGTAAATTTCACATCAGTACACGAAATAACTTCACAGTCAATAATACTCTTTGGAATAGCTGTCAGGGAGGTCTTGGAGTCAAAATGTAATTTTAAAATGAAAAGGAAGAAAGCTCCACTGAACCCCTCTACTACAGTGAGTTCTGGGGCACTGCCACCTCCTGCAGCTACTTTTTGGAAGTTCAGGGAAAAATATCTGCAATGTTAAATAATCAGACTTTGTACATTTTGTTTTCAGATTTGGCAAACATTAGCTAATCATGTTTCATAGTAACCATATAAGAATTAAAGAATTGTAGAGGAACAGAGAAGCTGAATTGTCTATACACACCTTTTTGTACTGATATATTTTGGGCAGGACTATGAGGTTTTTGTTTGCTTGTTTTCTGTTGGTTTTGTTGGGTTTTTTTTGGAATAAATCAAATTACTATAAGTACTTTTTTTTGCTAATATAATTGTGCCCACACAAAGCAGGTTGCTCTGTTTTAGCTATACTGGCATGCAGTTTGTGTGTTGACAAGGCCTAAGCATCTTACCCGGATCAATGTATCGAGTCAGTAGCAGAAATAAGAATAGCACTGAAGGGCCTTCCTTCTCAGTTTTCTGCTGTATTTGTCAGATGCCATTCTTTTCATATTTCTTCCAACTCAATTGTAATACAAAGTGTCATTGTTTGTAAAATTTCACAGTGCCCTGGGTGTGAAAAAACGATGCCACCCTCTTATAATTACAGTGAAAAACAAAGTCAAAAATATTTGCATGAACACATTCATCACTTCCAGTAAGACCCTTCTGTTTTGGGTGTGCTTTAAATGGAGTGAAGTTTTTGTTTCAAAGCCCTTCTAGACAATTGACGCACCGTGGCACAGCAAAATTACTGGGGGAAAAATTCTTTATTGTGCACTCTTCTGTACACAAGGCAGTGTAAAACTTCATGCAAAGAACACTTTATCCACTTCTGAGCCAGAATATGGCAGTGATTTAATAGCTCAAATCTAGCTATTTTAAGGTTTTGTACTGTTACCCCTCATACATTATATGCATGTGTCCTGCACATAAAACTCATTATAAATAGTCTAGCAGACTACTTGGAATCCTCAGCTATTCTGTTTCTTTATAGTAAAAAACTTGGGGTAACATTTTGCTGAATGTTTATTTGTTTGCAAGCCTTTCATAGTTCGCTTTTTTGTTTGCGGGGGAGGAATTGAGAAGGTGTCAGAGTTGTCAGTGCAACACTATGCAATAGTATTGGACAGGATGTAAAGAAAAATCTAAGGGGAAGTGCAAGAGGAATTAAGGAAAGAAGGGAAATGAGATTTTTTTTATATTGTCAGCCCTCGGCTACCTCCTATATAGAAGTTAGCAACACAGCATCCTTTAGGGTTAGGCCAAAGTTCTGTTTAAGTACTACCACAGATTAAAAAAAAAAATGGCAGTCCCTGGCACTACTTTCCTAAAACTTACTGTGCTTTCATATGAAGAGTCCTCTCATAGCACCGATTCAAGCCAATGCTATTTGATTGAGACGAGATAAAAAGATGGTGTTGCCAGAATCCAGGGCACTATTAAATGCTTTCTAGAAAGAGTTTCTCATCCAACAGCTGTTGAAGGACCATCCTGGAAGAACATCGTGCAAAATTTTCTTTAGGGCAGATCCACTGAATTTTTCCTCCATTGAACAAAGCCATCAGAACAAAGCCACCATTGGTGCCCACATGGATGAGCAGCACGGGTTTAGTAGTAAGAGAGCCAGATAAGCCTTGGTAGTCCCTCCGTGACATCACAGAGCCTGGATCCAAAATATCACGGAGGGACTACTGAGGCTCATACAGCCCTCTAACTACCCCATGCTGCTCATCCGCGTGGGCACCAATGATACTACCAGAGGAGACCCTAAGCATATCAAAAGTGACTACATGGCTCTGAGTGCAAGGGCGAGGAAGCCTGGAGCTCAACTTGTGTTTTCATTGATCCTTCTGGTCGAGGGCAAGGGCCCAGGCAGGAGCAGGTCCATCCTACAAATCAACACCTGGCTGCACAGGTGGTGTTGCCAGCAGAGCTTTGGCTTCTTCAACCATGGGATATTGTTCCAAGAAAAAGGATTTCTGGGAAGAGATGGGATCCACCTGATGAAGAGATGGAAGAGCATCCTTGCAGACAGGCTCACTAACCTAGCAAGCAGAGCTTTAAACTTGGTTCATCGGGGATGAAGACCTGAGGCAAGTGGGGAAGCAGGAGACCTGAAGGAAGAACAAGCAGCAAGGGGAAACAGGGGAGGTGCTCTCATATTTCCTGAGAAATCAGAATGATCAACTAATTACCTCAGGTGCCTGTTCACAAATACACAGAGCCTGGGAAACATGCAGGAAGAATGGGAAGTCCTTGCGCAGTCACAGCACTGTGACGTGACAGGAACAATAGAGACGTGGTGGGATAGCTCGCATGACTGGAGCGCTATCATGGATGGATACAAACTGTTCAGGAAGGACAGACAGGGGAGAAAAGGAGGAAGAGTTGCTCTTTATGTAAAATAGCAGATGTATGTTTGCTCAAAGCTCCAGTATGAAACTGGAGCCTGTTGAGAGTCTCTGGATTAGGGTCAGAGAGGAGAGCAACAAGGGTAATATTGTAGTGGGTGTCTGCTACAGAGCACCAGGCCAGGAGCAAGTGATCATAGTATCTAGGGTCAGAGGGGGCCTAGAGCAGGCCATCTAGTCTGACCTCCTGCCAATGGCAGGAACGAGTGCCAGGGTCACAGGACCCCAGCCAAGCACCTATCCAATCTACTCTTAAAGATGCCCAAGGAAGGAGAAAGAACAACTTCCCTAGGAAGCCGGTTCCACATCCTAGCCACCCTAACTGGGAAGTAGTGTTTCCTAATGTCCAACCTAAACCTGCTCTCCAGTAACTTCACAAGGGACTTCGATCACCCTGACATCTGCTGGGAGGGCAATACAGCAGTGCACAGGTGATCCAGAAGATTTTTGGAGAGTGCTCAGGACAACCTCTTGGTACAAGTGTTGGAGAGGCCAACTAGGAGCTGTCCTCTTCTTGCTCTGCTGCTCACAAACAGGGATGAATCGGTGGGGAATGTAGTAGTGGATGGCAACTTGGGTAGCAGTGACCATGAGATTCCACTGATTTTTAGGGTCGGAAGGGACCTTGGTAGATCATCAGGTCCAACCCCCTGCCCTGAGCAGGAAAGAGCGCTGGGGTCAGATGACCCCATTCAGGTGCTTGGTAACCCTTGCTGTAAAGAAGTTCTTCATGATGTCAAAACTAAATCTGCTCTGTGTCAGTTTGTGGCAGTTGCTTCTAGTTACTTTGAGGGAGCCCCAGTAAACAGAGGATTTCCTATTCCTTGCTGCCCCCACCAGATTTGTAGGTGGCCACAAGATCACCTCTCAACCTCCTCTTGTGGAGGCTGAAGAGGTCCAGGTCCCTCAATCTCTCCTCGTAGTGCCTCATAGGAGATGATTGAGTCTAGGATCCTGAGGAAAGGAAGAAAGGAGAGCAAGAGAGGAAGGACCCTGGACTTCAGAAAAGCAGACTTTGACTCACTAGGGAACCCCTGGGAAGCCAGACTGAGGGGGAGAGGAATCCGGGAGAGAAGCCTTACTGAGTGCAGGAACAAAACATCCCAAAGTGCAGGAGGACCAGCAAGTATGGCAGAAGACTAGCTTGGTTTAGGAGGGAACTCTTCAGTAAATGAAATCACAAAAAGGAAGCAGAAACTTGGACAAAATAACTAGGGAAGAATATAAGTGCAATGGTCAGGCATGCAGGGATGAAGTCTGGAAAGCCAAAGCAGAATTGGAGTTGCAGCCAGCAAGAGATGTGAAGGGTAACGAGATGGGTTTCTACAAGTATGTTGGTAGCAAGAGGAGGATCAGGGAAAGTATGGGTCCATTACTGAATGGGGGAGGCAACCTAGTGACAAAGGTTACAAAAAAAGGCTGACATGCTCAATGTCTTTTTTGTCTCAGTCTTCACAGTCAAGGTCAGCTCCCAGACTACTGCACTGGGCAGCACAGTTTGGGGGTGGAGGGAAAGGAGACGTGCAGTCCTCAGGAGTGGAAGAGCAGGTTAGGGACTACCTAGAAAAGCTGGATGTGTACAACTGCATGGGGCCAGATGGGATGCACCCGAGGGTGCTGAGGAAGTTAGCCAGTGTAATTGCAGAGCCATTGGCCATCATCTTTGAAAACTCATGGTGATCAGGAGAGGTCCCAGATGATTGAAAAAGGGCAAACATAGTGCCCATATTTAAGAAAGGGAAAAAGGAGGATCCAGGGAACTACAGACCAGTCAGTCTCACCTTGGTCCCTGGAAAAATCATTGAACAGATCCTCAAGGAATCTATTTCTAAGCACTCAAAGGATAAAGAAGTGATTAGGAACAGTCAACATGGATTCACCGGGGCAAGTCATGCCTGACTAACATGATTGCCTTCTATGATGAGGTGACTGACTCTGTGGATGCAGGGAGACCAGTGGATGTGGTGTACCTTGATTTTAGCAAGGCTTTTGATATGATCTCCCATAGCATTCTCTCAGGCAAGCTAAGGAAAAATGGACTGGATAAATGGACTGTAAGGTGGATAGAAAACTGGCAGAAGCATCAGGCTCAGACAGTAGTCAGCAATGGCCTGATGTCTGAGTGGCAGCCAGTATCAAGTGGAGTGCCCTTGGGGCCAGTTTTATTCAGTGTCTTCATCGATGACCTGGAAGATGGCATAGAGTGCACCCTCAGCAAGTTCGCAGATGATGGGGGAGTAGTAGATGTGCTGGAGGGTAAAGCTAGGACTCAGAATGACCTAGACAAATTGGAGGATCGGGCCAAAAGGAATTTCATGATATTCAACAAACGAAAAGTCCTGCACTTAGGAAGAAACAATCCCATGCACCAGTACAGGCTGGGGGCTGCCTGGCTGGGCAGCAGCTGTGCAGAAGAGGACCTGGGGACTAGAGGTCAATAAGCTGCATATGAGCCAGCAGTGTGCCCTTGTTGCCAAGAAGGCTAATGGCATATTGGGCTGCACTGGTAGGTGTGTTGCTAATAGTTCAAGGAAAGTGATTATTCCTCTCTATTCAGCACTAGTGAGGCCACATCTGGAGTACTGTGGTCAGTTTTGGGCCCCCCACTATAGAAAAGATGTGGATAAATTGGAGAGAATCCAGCTGAAGATGACAAAAATGTTGAGGAGGCTGGGAGGCATGACTTATGAAGAAGGCCTGAGGGAACTGGCCTCATGTAGCCTAAAAAGGAGGAAACCGAGACAGGATTGAATAGCAGCTTTCAACTACCTGAAGGGGGGTTAAAAAGAGGATGGAGCTAGACAGTTCTCAGTGGTGGCAGATGACAGAACAAGGAGCAATGGTTTCAAGTTGCAGCAAGGGAGGTTTAGGTTAGATATTAGGAAGAACTTTCTCATTCAAAGGATAGTAAACACTGGAACAGGTTACTCAGAGAGGTAAGGTTTCAAAACCTGGCTAGACAAAGCTTTGGCTGGGGTGATCTAGTTGGGGGTGGTCCTGCCTTGAGCAAGGGGTTGGACTAGATGACCTCCTGAGGTCCCTTCCAACCCTAACTTTCTATGATTCTGTAATTCAGCCTTATTAACTTCTGAGGAGAGTTACAAATGCTTTCACTTGCTTGGATGCCTGAGCTAAGAGTATCCAATTCACAAATCAACTTCCTCCTTAAATTAATTCACTCCTAAGTAAATCAGCCTAGGAGTGAAATTGTGAGTAGTTACTAAAACTAGCAGGGAATCTTCTGTTATTTATGCTCCCCTCCTCCCCCACTCCACCCCAAGTGAAAAGCACAATTTCTGCACAATCAACATTTTCTGCAGAAAAAATTTGATTTTGCCAATCAGGGATCAAAATGTCGTATTTCAGTTTTGGTCAATTTAACCAAAATAGAAATACAGTGGAACCCAGGTATGCTATCCTGAGCTTTCATTGGGAAGGGCAGCATATAAATGGAATGAAAGAATAAATAAATAAATATCCAGGTGGTTTGCAACCTCTTAGTTCGCAGTGGGTTGCTGAATTGGAGATGAGCTCTGCAGCTGTTTGCCGTGGCTCTTACTTCAAAGGGCATGGCTTCTCCACTCAGCTGGGGCTCATCAGCTGATTGAAGAAGGGGTGCCCTTTGAAATAACAATCGTCACACACAGCTGGAACACCTCCGTAGTCCCAGGCAGCTGGTTGCTGCAGCACTATATGCCCCCAGCTAGTTCACAAACCCCACTCCTTGCTGGGAGATTAAGAACCTGGCCTGGAAAAGCATCTGGGTTCTGCTGTATTATGCTTCCGGCAGCTCCATATTAATCCGGGTCTGTCTGAAGTGCCAGGGTGTCTCACGTTTCTAGTCAGGTCCTTCAAGCCTCAGTGCCCTCCATGGGCTGGCCTCTTCCGCTAGGAGCCTTGGTACTATAGTCTCCTATGGCATTA
The DNA here is from genome assembly GCA_030014935.1 of Caiman crocodilus. NCBI lineage: Eukaryota > Metazoa > Chordata > Crocodylia > Alligatoridae > Caiman > Caiman crocodilus. The sequence goes on along the minus strand of JAGPOW010003648.1, from coordinate 113,247,997 downwards.
TAGTTTCCCATTTGGTTGGACAACCACAGTGCATTAGGGGCAGTTAATTCTGGCTAGGAACCTGGGGCAGTGGGAGAGAACTGGGGCAGGAGCCACCAAAACTGCCAGCCCTATAAGACAGCGCGGCTAGTTAGCCAGATACAGATTAATTGTTGAATAAGCTGAAACTAAGCATTTCAATTCCTTCGAGAAACCAAAATGGAAAAGTTCCTTTTGATTGAAAATGAAAAAAAGTTTTGAAATTTTGGAATCAAAATCCCTCGAAAAATATTGATAATTCAATGCTTTGTGGCACCAAAGACTTCTGAATAATCCGAATGTCCTGGAGGAAGGAAATTCCCCTTTCTGGCCAGCTGTAGGAGTCACTTACTTTAAATCCAACCCCCACAACACACTTGATACCAATTTAGAATCATGAGGACTATTCCCAGGAGTTTCTACTATTTCTAAAGTAGGTCAAATTGTTAGCATAAAAACCTCAACAGTTATATCCTTTAATCTTTTTCTTGGGAGCAATAAGCCTTTTTGATATTATTGCTCGCTTAAATATTAAAGCAGCAGCAAATTACATTTACAATCATTAAAAAAAAAAAAATAGATCAACTATACTGTCTATGTCAGACCAATATTCAGTCAGATTGCCACAAGATAAGCAAAATAAAAATTAAGTGAGCTTTAAAGAATTAAATAGAATATTTATACTGCTGCTAAATCGCATGGCATTGTATCACCATCTTAACCAATATTTAAGCAAATTTAGGCCCAATCCTGCAAATACTTAATCATCTGCAATATTCTCATCAAACCCAGTTATAAAACTCTCCTCTGTCTGACTAGGTAAAAGATCTTAACAAAGCTAGGCGCAAAAGGAATCTCTTAAAACTCCAAGTGACTCCAGTAGTGTCTCGTAAGAGCAGATTTTGGCCTTGATCTGCTCATTCCCTATGGTGGCACCAGGAGTACTCCCACGGCCAGTTTCCTACCACCAAAACCCCACATCCATGGTATGGATCTAATGGTTCTGAGGGCCAAATCCAACCTCTGGGCCAGAGGCTGCCAACCCCTGTTCTGACTCAGTAAATGGCATTTCTTAACCATAACAGCACTGGGGTAGCATCAAGTATATGTAAATTATATCCAAGAGATGTGCATCTAACCTGTTATTAAAATCCTCCAATAATAAGACCTCCCAGCCTCCTGAAACAGTGTTCCAAGACTTCACTACCCATCTAGTTGGAAAGTTTCCTCTAATATCTAACCTGCATCTTACTTGCTGCCAACTAAAATGCTTACTTTTCATCCTACCTCCAACAGGTTTGGAGAATCACCCATCACCTTCTGCTTTATAACAACCTTTTAGTTACTGGAAGTGTACTATAATCTTCCTTAGCCCTCAGTCTTCTCTTTTCTAGAGAACAAAAATGTTCCTTTAATTCCTCCTCATTGATCAGTTATTTTCAAACCTCTTATCACACAAGTTGTCCTCCTCATGTTTCTTCACATCTTTCTAAAAGTGAAGTAACCAAAACTAGACATGGTACCCCAACTGAAGCCTCACCAGTGCTGAATGAAGCGGAGTAATATTGTCCCATGCCTTGCAGACAGCACTCCTAGGATCAGCATTGCCTTTTCTTGCAGCAGCACTACCCTGTTGGCTTGCGTTCAGTTTGTGATCCACTATAACCCTCGTATCCTTTCCTCCAGCACTTGGGCCTTGCTTGTAGTTCCTCATGTTTTCTGGGCGCGCTTGATTTCTCCTTCCAAAGCATAGCTCTTTGCCCTTGCCTTCACCAAATACCTTCTTGTCATTAGGACTGTTTCTCCAGTTTACCAAAGTCACTTTGAATTTTAATGCTGTCCTCCAATGCTCTTGCATCTTCTCACAGCTTTTTGCTATGTGTAATTTTTGTAAGTATTCTCTCTATTCCCTCATCCATGTCATTAAGCAAAACACTGAATGAGGTATGTCCAGGATAGACCCTCTAATGCCCTCCCTTGGAATACCCTCCCTATGTTGCCAGTGAACCAATAATAGTTTGCTGTGTATCACTGCTGCAGCTAGTATTTCCAGTATGAACGCAGTGCATATTTTTGGTCAGAGGCGGGCAACAAGTGCCACTCATGGAAAGGAGAGTTCCCTTCTGCTATGCCTCTTTGCCACACCCTTTTCTTTAGAAATAAATTATTTAAGGGTCCCTGAGTCCATTATCAATCCTATTTGTTCTGAGTCTAGAGATGCTAAGGTGTACATATACCATCTAACAGTCTCGTGCTTTGAGCGTGAAAGAACTGATAAAATAAAGGATAGCAAAAAATAACAGAGAAGAGCCTTTCACACTATACTCAAGATCTGGAATGAGTTTGGGTAATAGGCTGTGGAAGATTTCTATCTACAAGTGTTTTCAGTTTTTTCTGTGGCACACCATTGTTATGATAGCCCAGATGAAGTTCCAGGTATGACACTATCAAACAGAATATGCCCCAGATAAATTATTTTCCTAAGGGCATTTTCCTCCACAATCCTTTTCTGCCTAAAAATGCAGAACAGGCAACATAAACTAAATCTCTGATTCAGTCAAGAACTTCAGCCTGTGCTTACTATTAAGCTGGTCAGCAGATGGATTACTCACATGCTTAAGGTTTGATTCTCAATACCTTGCCCAACTGAGAGCAAAGATGGGTATTTTCAATGCTAATCAAGTTAAATCCTCCTACTGCATTTTGAAACTAAAGGGGAAAGGATGTAGTGGATAATGCATATGGCTATATTTTCACCAGGTATATGACGCAGTGCACTACTGCCCTCCACCTCCTACATCCCCTGCTCCCAAAGGATCTCAAGGCAGCCTGGGGTAGCTGCAGCCCCCAGCTGAGAAAGTTGAAGCCGTCCATGGAGAGGGCCGAGAAGCAGGCAGAAGTCACAAAGACCTGAGTCCCTGCTTTCAGGCAGAGACTAGCATGCTCCCAGGAAACAACTTCCCCACTTGGTGCCCTCAGCAAGTCTTCCTGCAGGACAAGACCTGTAGCAGAGATGCCGGCTGGTCCCACAGAGGGACGGAGGCTGCATCCATTGAGCAATGATGCCCCCGTACAGACAGTCCTTGCTCGCCTCAGATTCTGGCTTGGGTAGCGCCACCGCTGTGTCCCAGGGCAGCACCCTCCATGGAGCAGGCAGAGATGAGTTCATTGTCTAGGTCCCTGCGCATCACTCACCCTGGATGTGGGAAGCAAACAATTGAGTCCCTCACACATGCATCCAGCCAAGGGAGGCACAGGGGAAGCTGCACACATGTGCACACATATACACAAGTGCACATCTACAAACAGATGTGCCCACACACACATTTACAGGAGTGCACATTCGTATAGACACATGCATATGCACCTATGTATATGCATATAAGTGCATGTGCTGCATGCACGTGCACACACACATATGCATGCGTGCACTCATGTAGACATATATGCTATGTGCCCACACATTTACATGTACAGGTGTGTACTCACGTGTGCCCACACATGCACATTTACACGAATGCACATGTACATGTATGTGCACCCGTTTACACACGTACATGGAGGCATGCACATTTGCAGAGCTACCATAGAAAGCAAAGAAAAGGAGGGTTGAAAGGGACTACAGAAGGTCATCCAGTCCAACCCCTTGCTCAAGGCAGGACCAGCCCCAACTAGATCATCCCAGCCAAAGCTTTGCCTAGCTGGGTCTTAAAAGCCTCCAAGGATAGAGCTTCTACCGGCTCTCTGGGGAATCTGTTCCCTGTGTGCCTACAAGTGTATATATGTGCAGATACATGTCTACGTGTGTCCACACATGCATACATGTGGGTGCACATGTGCACATGCCATGTATATGCATGCATGCGTGCACACCTGTAGATGTGCACATGCACCCACGTACGCACATATGGGCATGAGTGCACATATGCAGACATATGTGCCTATACATGGAGAGACATGTGTACACACACATGCCCACCACATATACCAATGAGTGCACATGCACATGTGCCTATACATGCACCCACGCACACATATATATGTGCACACCTGCTGGCATGTGCCCACCTGCATGCACAACCACAGACACATGTATGCGCTTGTGTGCACATGCAGACATGTGTGTCTATATGTGTACACACACATCAACTCCCGTGCCCCGAGGCCCCTGCCTCTCTCCCCTACATACAGGGAGCTGCCATGGCCCCAGCCCCGCCATGCCTGGTCTGTGCCAAGGGCGCCCCCCCGCCTGCGGTGATGGTACAGTCCCCCCGGGCTGTGAATGGTACGGCCCCGCGCCTGCCCTGTCCTGGGGAATGGTTCGGTTCGGATCCCCGCGAATTACCGGCCCCGCAGGGCGATGAATCTGACTGGCCGGCAAAGAACCAAGCGTTGCCTCCTCGTGCTATTCTTATTGGCTGGAACCATTGGAGGCCCCTCCCCCTCCCCCTCGCTCCCATTGGTCGCCCGGCCCCCGAGGCCCCGCCCCCTTTCCTCCCCCGCCCCTCTCGGGGTCATTTAAGTTTATGAAGAAAATAAATAAATAAAGGGGGAAATAGAAATGCGTAGAAAGGGGAAGAGGTCGCAACCGAACTTGCTGGTTGGGGGGGCGGGTCGACACAAGAAGCCAATCACCGGTCGCCTTTCTGGGGGAATGGCAACAAAGCCAAGCCAATCAGCACGCGGATCCCCTCAGTGGTGGGCGGAGTTAATTTTCGGCGCTTCACCAATGAGCGTCAAGGCTCACTTTGATCCATGCTGGGCCGAGCCAATCGAGTGGGCGCCTAGCGGCTCGGGACAACGCGACTGCTCCAATAGGGACGCCGCCGTAGTCGAAAGGGGCGGTAACAGTGGAATGTTTGTGGGCGTTGCCGGCGGAGGAGTGGCGTGGGGACCGACCAATGAGGATAGAGAGAGCGGGGCCCGCGAAGCCAATGAGAGGCGAGGCGAGGCGGCGGCGGCTGCCTGTGAAAGTGTCGAGCGGGTTCGCTGGGGAGCTGGGAAGATGAGAGAGGTACCGCGTTTCCGGGGTCAGCGGAGGGTCAGGGGGCGGGGCCGTACGGGGCCCGCCCCTCGGGGGAGGGGTGGGGAGCGGCCATTGCCCGCGGGGGGCGGGGGGAGACGAGGGGTGGCTTCCGCTGTACTTCGGAGCCGACTTCGGATTCGTGGCGGGGAAGAGCGGAGGGGGGGCTGGGAGCTGGAGCGTGTGTGTAAATGGGCTCCGCGTGAACGCGCATGAATGCACTCGTGTGTGCATGTGTGTCCCGCGCACACGGCCGTGTGTACACGAGTGCACGCACGTGCCAGCAGACAAGTGCACACGTGTGTCCGCACATGAGCATGTCAACACTTGTGAGTACATGCGTGTACTGGCACTGTACACATCTATATGCATAAGAGCGCACGGATGTGTGCATCTTTGCACACCTATGCCCATATGGGTGCACCTACATAGATGCATGGGAATGCGTGCACACACCACATGCACAGGTGTATACATGCAGGAGTTGGAATGTGAACAGATCTACTTCCTTTACCCACACAAGCACACGAATATGTGCACACATGCACCCATGTATATCACACCCAGGCATACATCCCTATGCTTGCAGGAGGGTGGCTGTGAGTTTGCAAAGAACAGTTTTGCAAAGAAAGTTTGCAAAGGATACTTTTTCCAACTATTCAGTTCGTCCAGTAAAAGATACCCATCCCATCTACCCAAAGACCCTTGTCCACCCGCTCATGCATGTGCATATGTAGACATGTGAGTTCACATACGTATGCATACATGTGCACAGCAACCACTGCATGCATCTGTCCACATGCAGATATATATGTACGCACAGTACACAGGCACATGTGCACATGTGTGTACATACATGTGCCCACATGTGTGCAGGTGCAGCCTTTGTTTAGTCTGTAACCGTGGTTCTCAATCTTTTGAGACTCAAAGCACCCCTCCTTAGACTTGGAAAATGCTTGTTCTTAGTTTTCACTCATTTTTTGCCCAGAGAAACACTAGAGCAATTCTGTTGCAAAGAACCCAGAGAGCCCACATCTTTTAACGCCCTGGATTCATTGTTTAAATCTGTTTTTTTACCTTGTGGATCATGTTGGCAGACCTAAGAGAGCTAATGTTGTGTGGCCCACCAAAGCACCCTTGAAAGGATCTCAAGGCACCCCTGAGTGCTTTGGCACCCTGGTTGAAAATCACGGATCTGTAAGGTGTATATCTGCCTTGCTTCCTACCACAAGAATTGCCACCCTGGATTCCCAGTCCCGCTATCCAGCTATCAAAACTTGCTGTGTACTGTGCCTGAGTGAGTGAAGAATCTGGCTGGTAAAGACCATCTTGTAAATGAAGTTGGCCCCTTTGTCAAATGAAAGAACAATGATGCATGGCAAGAAATTAAGGCAGTTGTAGCCCAGTAGAATGAACCGAGATTATACGAAGCCTGAAGCCAAGCTCTGACCTCTAAGTAACTACTACAGGAAGGGAAATAAAATCTTTTCTCTTTTGGCAATGTGATTATTTATGAATATGTGCAGACAATCCTGAAATCTGTTCATTTCAACAGTCTTTCTGAATACCTTGGAATGGATTTTTAATGCAAACGATATCTTAGAAAGTAAGAGGATAATGATAAGACCTTGCACTTCTGTAACATCTTGCATCTGTGGTTCTCGGTGTGCTTTACAAACATTAATGAAGTAAGCCAGAAAAAACTCTGTGCTGTAGGAAAGTAGTATTATCCAGTTTCTGCAGATGGAGAAACTCTGAAGCATGATGACGAAGCCTTGATATTCTTCTATGGGAGCTTTATATGCTCTGTATTAGAACAACAAGAAAGATTTTTATCATGCATAAAGCCCTTTTCACACAATCAAAAATTTCTTCTGGGAAACTTCAGTTTCACTGAAGTTTTTTTTGTTTTGTTTTTTCTATGTAAAAAAATCGACATGAGGGCTGTCTGCCTGGAAAGCTTTTGTCGATAACTTTCTTCCAGCAGCAGAATTTGACCAGAGCTTTGCAGGGGGGAGTTGAATAATTCCATTTTGCTTTCCCTAATAATGCAGTCTTTTGAAATGTTGGTCCCATGAGAAATGGTGAATCTTTTACTTTTCAGCTGAAACTCTGAGTCTTCCCCCTACCCCTCTGAGTCTTCCCCCTACCCCCAACCCCAATATTTTCCATGGAATGGAAATGTCATTATTTGGCTGGTTCTGCAAACTTTGCAAACTGGAGCATCAAACCATTCGGTGGTACTCGTTGGCATAGCTCCGGTAAATTTTAATCCTTTGCGGGTTTGGTCTGTTTACCCAACGTCATGTAGTGAGTTAGTTTCAAGGCTGGTAATTGAAATTCGACCCCCTTGTCCTGGTAGAACTCTCCTGATATACTCTTTATTTTCTTTCTTCCTATAAAAATTGCTTATACCTTGACAGACAAGCCTCTTTGGGTAAATTGGATATACTGTAGAACTTTTTATTCATTTTAGAGCAGTTTGATCAATGAGACCTGAATCCATGAAACTGTCTGATTGTACATTTTCTAAAAAAAAAAACCCCCTCAAAATCTTTTCAATAGTGGACTTACTAGAAAAGAGAGTAAATATGTTGTAATTAGTGTATAGGTGACACCGACGAGGGAGTGAGAAAGAGAGAGACAGGCCTGAAAAACTGCTTTTATTATTTAAACCTTTCTTTCAAAGTACAAAAGCATTTGATTGGCACTTCACTGATTTAATAGTCCATTTGTAATGCAGGAAGAACATTACAGAAGATTTTAGCATTATTTTAAATATAATCATTTAATCTGTAGGTGTAAAAATCGTAGATTTTTAGCAGAGGGAAACTTTTTGATGGCATCTGTGAAAGAATTTGTGATTTAATATCTAGTCTGTTGCTAGAGGTGTATATTTCATATCTTTCCAAGAAATAGTGAGAAACGTAGCCCTGGTTGTTAATATACTACAGTCACAAATCTGAGGCCATCTAAGATTTCATGCTTGCCATCAGTTCAGGGCTCTCACCCTGAACTGCTGTTGTGTGTTTATGTTTCTGCCATGTAAACCAAAAGAGAATCTTCTAGCTGCCAGTGGTAGCAGGCCTGTAACACAGAATTGAGCAGTTTTGAATTAGTTCAGCTCAGAGCAGTGATGTACGTACATAATAACCATTCCATTACAATACTTATCACTTATATAATGTCTTTACTTTTGTGTGCAAAAGCCATCTCGCAAAGGCAGAGACTATTAGTCTACTATTATCGATGGAGATGGCACAGCCACAAGAGATTATCTTCCCCTACCATGTACACTGAAGGAGAGCTGTCTTACAACTGATAGGGGGAAAGGAGAAGGCCACCGAGTTTTCTAGTGGGGAAAGCCTCTCTGGCTATCTAATTTCTTTGCGGGTGAACCAAAAACTATTATCATGTGTGCTACCTTGAATTATCTTGACCAGCCTTACACAGCAACTCAGCAGCATATTTGGCAAGAGACTCTGCATTCCAGGTGACAGCTGTACCTCTGAGACTCCTCCCTCCATCGTATGCCTGGTTAAGTTTGGAAAATATGGCAGAAATTTTATTATTTCAAATGAATGACTGTCTTGAAGAGCCATTCACAGATTTATTTGGTAAATTGGTGACTAAGTATACAAAACGGGGGGCGGGGGGGAAGAGGGGGAAGGGAGGGAGGGGAAGGCTTCTGTATCATGCAGTGTAATTTCTTCCCTCGTTTCAGTAAGAGGTTGACTTTATCTTTATTCACTGAGCATTCAGTAAAATCTTTTCTATTTTAAAAGTACAATTTTCGAATCTTACTGTAGTCCTGCCTGTACTATTTAGATCTTTGATGAAGAGTGGCGTATCACTCCTTTGGATATCACTAGTTTTATTTAAAAACAATAATTCTTATTACCTAATATAGTTTTGTATTTATATTATGTAGTTAAACCTAGCTCTTGCATTCAGGAGACCAGGCATATTTTTGTAGTTTGCTCTGGGCTTGCTTAAATGAGCAAGGTAAATAGGATTTGGCTTTTGCTGTGTAACTTCAGGCAAGTTGCATGTTGTCCTCAGGACTTAAAATTCTGCCTCAAAAGTAGGAAATAAATCTGTCCCTTCCTCCCCCTTCCCAAACTTCAGTATTCAACAGAATTCACCTGGCACAGCAGGAAATTCCCTCAAGGCACATGAGATTTTCAAGTTGCAGGTCTAACCTCTTTCTGTCCAAGTTATCATATTTGTTAAAACGGAAGATGCTTACCCACCTGCCAAAGTGAAGATAAGGCCTTTGAGGCTTCATTTATTATTATTTGTAAGCTCTTGGGATTCTCATTTGGAAGGTGGTGTAGAAAAAATATTGTTTTAATGTCTTTAAAAACCTAAACACATATTAACCAAGCAAGATTCAGGTGAAGTTGTATACTTAAGTAAAACATGCAAGCATTTTTTACTCCTATCCATATTATTAACCTAGGACTTGGATGGTTTCAGTGTGCCTATGCTGGATGCTTGTTGAAGTAGTGGGCTGTTATAGTCAGAGTGTACACATTTTTGCAGCGTAGAACATTACATTGACTGGTAGTGGTAACTTCTGCAAACTTAGACAGTTCACCCTTCTGTAATTATTAAGACCATTGTTCTGAAGCTATTGCAGTCAAATCAAAACCGAATTCAATCCTTGTAATTTTCCTGAGGAGGATATGATGGGGCTACCATTGACCATGGTAGATGGGACTTTCAGAAGCAACTAAGTGACATGGGTCCACCCATATTTCTTTTGAAACTGCCGCCCTAGGCGGGTATTGCATGAATGGAACTGGCTAGACCCTGACTTCCAGAATTCAGAATGTGGCTTCCTTTGTGCATGTTGATCAGGTGAGGATGTTGCTTTAGTAGCTTTAAGCAGAACTTCACTAGCCTCTTTAGACAGGACATCAGTGAGCAGAGAACAGACCCAGCAGGAATGGCAAAGAAAAGCAATAGCACCCTTGCAATAAAAGCTTCTTCAAAGAAATAAACCAACTCCAAATCAGACTGTTTATGCAGGCATAGGAGGAGTTATTCCTTAAATTCTCCTTGCTCTGTCATAAAATAAGTGGCCCAGTACAATTGAGCAGTGTTGATTATTTCATGTTACATATAGTTGTAAAAAAAGGCTGACCCATTGGCTAGAGTGCTATTTGAGAGATCTGCGTTCAGGTCCTTGTTCTATTACTGACCTATGTGACCTTAGGCAAATCACTTGTGGACTGATTCTAGTTCACCTATTACAGGGGCTGTCAGAGCCCTGGAGTGGCCACAGCATCCTAGGCTGCTTGTCTGACACACATTAGTCTCAGCGTAGAGGCACAGTACAACTATTAATCCTTAATATGCCCACGTGATACACATCATTGTCATTTTATAGATAATAAAAAAGAGTTAAAACAGTAAAGGACTAATGTTTCCAAAATTGCTCACAAGGTTCTTTGGGTGAATCTGATACCTTTTATTAGGCCAACTTAAATAGTTGGAAAAGAAAATTTTAAGGAAGATTTCAGGTTCAAAAACCCTTCATCAGGCTGAGGAAGTTTCAGTGGTTGGTGTGTTTTTTGAACCCGAAAGCTTGCTTAAAATTTTTTTTCCAACTATTTAAGTTTGTCTAGTAAAACAGATCAGATTCACCCAAAGAACCTTGTCTGCCTATGTCCTTAGACCAACACACTACAACCTAAACCTCCAAAATGGCTGTTCATTTTATGTCCTTTCTGTTTCTGTCTCCCCAACTTCAGGTACACTTTGAGTCTCATTTCCCCACCCCTTCAGGTGTTTCTCAGACTTTGTCTTCCACTGATCTCAGTTGAGATTGGAAATGTCGAGCACCCCTGTATATCAGGCCGCTTTCAAGTTGGATACATGTAACCCAAGGACATTTTTATGGGACGTAACAAAAGAAGGTGATGGGGGTAACTAAAACGGGAGGACCTATTCAGTTTCTGGTTCCAGGTCCAGTATAGTAGACAGGTTGTCACTCTTGGGTATTTTTAAGTACAGCATAGTAAAGGACAGTGTTGGGATTGACATTGAAATAGCAAATTCTTCCACAGCTATTTAGGATGAATGCTTCCTATTTTTTGGTTTGTTAATTGATGATTTCCCACTCTTGTCTCTCCAAAATGCTTTCAGGCCAGTGCATTTTAATGGCATTTAAATCTGTGTCCTTGTTTCTCCCCTACACATACCTGGTCTCTGTTCTCTCACAGCTTATGAAAAGCTGCCACTGAAGTCAATACAAGTTTGCTGTATCATGTGGCTGGAAAGAAGGGCCCCTATTTATAGCATTCAAATGTTGGCAGGTGCAAGACTGGTGAGAAACTTTAGTCTTACACATTTAAACTAGTTTGTTTAGAAGAGTCTTACACACAGCAATAGCCGCTCTTAACTGGGCCATTAGAATCAACAGTATAACTCAGTGACTGTCTTCTTGTTTAGATCCATCCAGTCGTATTTCCAGGCTGCTGTAGAGTGAAGGAGACCTTGATATTGCTGATTGCAATAATATACTTAGCTATGGCAGCCTTAGCTATTATTTATAGCAGTACTAATTATATCAATAGAAATAGCAATATTAATACTGTTAAGTGTCAGAATCCATGCTTGACAGCAGGAGGTAAACACAGTTACCTTAACACAAAGCAGCCAGCTTGTCTCCATTATCAAATCACCAGTATGCATTTCAGGGAATGTATATACCCAATTTAATTGCTCTGAGTGTCAGCCTTTTAACTGATCTCCCTGCAGGACTGCCATTTTTACCTGAAAATTTAGGAGATTAGCTTCTTCTCTTGA
>JAGPOW010003648.1:113214781-113226888 GCA_030014935.1 Caiman crocodilus | reverse complement strand
GGCAAGGGAATGGACCTCCAGACCCCCGTAGCTCCCCATCTGTACAGGACAAGGGGAAGGAAAGTCTCAGCAGCAGGGGCTTTTTGCTCCCACAGCAGCCAGGGGAGTGGGGTTGGCATCCTTCCCCAGCCCCCAGCCTGCATTGGTCTGGCCCTGGCCTCCCCAGCTGAGGTCTGCCTGGTGCAGGGGAAAAGCCCCCACTGGCACTTTTTGTTCCCCTGCAGTCTGGGTTGCTGGGATGGGAACAGCTCAGCCCTGCCCCCTTCCTGCCCCACAAAACTCTGAGAGGGGAGGTGGGATGTGGTGGAGAGGGAATGCAATGACCCAGCCCATCACTGACTCCCCAGCCAGGGTCTTCCTGGACCGGGGGAGCCCCCACTGGGGGCTTTTCACTCACCTGCAGCCTGGCTTGCCAGCTTGGGATCATCTCAGCCTCAACCCCTCCCAGCCCTCACCTGTGAGAGGCTAAGAGCAAAGAGATGAATGCACTAGTCCAGCTGGGCACGGCCTCCCCCCCCCAACCAGCCAGGGTCTGCCAGTGAAGGGGGGAGGGAAACCCCTGCTGGGGGCTTTTTGCTTCCCTGCAGCCCAGCTTGCCAGGCTGGCATGGGCTTAGCCCCTCCCCCTATTAGTGAGAGATGGGGACCAGGGAGGGGAATGCACTGGCCTGCTGGCCTGGCACCAGCCCCCCCAGCCAGGTTCTGCCTGGCATGGGGCAGGGAAACCCCTCTGGAAGGTTTTCACTTCCCTGCAGCCCAGCTTGCCAGGCTGGCATGGGCTCAGCCACACCCTCACCTGTGTGTGTGGGGGGCACCAGCCCTCTCAGCTGAGGTCTGCGTAGCATGGAGCAGTGAAAGCCTTCACCAGGGACTTTTCATAACCCCGTAGCCTGGTGAACCAGGTGGGCATCAGCTCCACCCCCTTCTGGGGAGGAAGCAGGGTTCAGCTAATATCTGCTTGGCTTGCTGGGCTGTGCAGTTATAAAAAGCCTGTGGTATGGGCTTTCACTGTCCCAAGCCAGTCAAACCCTGGCTGTGGGAGGGGGGCAGTGCTGGATGGGCTGCTGCTACATTCTCCTCCCCACCCCACTCCCCAGCCTCTCAAAGGCAGAGCGGTGGGGTTGAGCTCATGACAGCCTGGTGAGCTGGGCTACAGGGGCACAAAAAGCTCCTGGTGGAGGTTTCCCTTCCCCTGCCCTCCCCTGCCACACTGGGCTGACCCTGGCTGGGGGGCCAGGGCCAGGCGGTGCATTCCTGCTCCCCACCCCCTTCTCAGAGGCAAGGGCTGGGGTGAGATTTCCTGCTGGCTCTCCCCTTTCTGTGGCTGACAGCAGGGTGGGTTGGTCTGGATCCAGGAGCCAATCAAGCTTGGGCTGCCATTGGGCCATTTAGGCAGCAGGGGCATGAAGGGTGGCATGTGTGAGCACCCCCAACCCCTTGCTCCTGGCCTGGGCTTATGTAGGCTTCTGCCTGTCTTGGCCACCTGAACACTGAACATCCATTCAGTTTGTTATCTGCTCAACCTACACAGCTTAGAAAAACCTGTGAAGATTGAACTGACTCCACCTTGGGTTTTTTGAACCTTTGTACTTAGCCTTAGAGACAAGCAAGGATGGAAGAACTGCAGTTTTCTGTCTGAATTCAGCCACTGTGCCACCATGGAAGAAAGTGGATTCTACTTGCAACAATTATTTCGTAATTAGTATTAGCACAAAATGTAAGACAAAAATATATGCACTCATATTTTGTACTTATGTATATACAATTTCTTATGCAAGGGGAGAATCTGCTCAGGCAAGATCATAGGAAACTTTACAAGAGTTCCCCACATGGCAAGATTCTTTAAAGTCCCTTATGTGAGTTGCATAGCAAACCGCACATCTAGATCATAAGTATGTAGGGACTGAAAAATGGACCTGGATTTCACCCTTTAAATTAATTTTATAACATGGTATCCTACCCCCCCTGGTTTTGGTGTGTGTTCTAGCCAATAGTGGTTGAATAGCGCAGGAGTTAATAAATGCAATATGTACTAGAGACACTGGAGCAGGAGTAGGTAACATTTTTGGTTGGAGTGTCAAAAAAATGTCAGTGTCTACCTTGAAAGATGCCGAAGTACCAGCATGCCAGAAAAACAAAACTGGGTAGGGGGTACGTGGTAGGACACACTGCATATTTATATTGTTAATAATTATAAATGTCGGGGGGGTTACAGTAAATACCAGGTTTTCTAAAAAAATCTGAGCCTGGGGACAATAAATAAAACGTCATATACTGTATTTGTTCTCATGTATTCTTTTTTCCTTAAGCATGTTGTGATGAGATAGAGAGAAAAAGAGAAAGAAAAAGAAAAAAGTAGAAGAAGAAGAGAAGAGAAAGAGAGAGAGAAAGAGGTAAAGAAAGAAAGGAGGAGAGAAAGAAAAAAGAGAAGGGAGAGAAAGAGAAGGAAAAAAAGGGAGAGAAAAAAGAGGAGAGAAGAGAAAGACAATAGAGAGGAGGAAAAAAGAGAAAGGCATGAAAGAAAAAAGAAAGAAAAGAGGAAAGGAAAGAAAAAGAAAAAAGAGATGAGAAAAAGAGAAGAGAGAAGACAAAAAAAAAGAGAAAGACAAAGGCAGAGAAGAAAGGGGAAAAGAAGGACAAAGAGAAAGATGGTGTGTTCCTCACCGCCCGTATCTCCCACTGCTGCTGCAAGCTGTGGCTCAGGTCCGCTGATCCAGGGCAGTGTCCAGCAGAGGGAAGCAGTGACACCCCAGCAGCAGATGCCAGAACCGGGGCACTAAGGCTTTCCAGATGGTCAGAGGGGCAAGGCTCAGGGCTAGGAGAAGAGGCCCGGCTGAGGCTCGGGCACATAGACACCCTGTCTCACCCAGGTTGGGGAAGTATTGGGGCATCGAGCCCTGGGGCTGGGTACTCAGGCCAGGGTTCAGGCAGTACGAGGAGGGAGGAGAAGGCACAGCGGGGAGGTACTGCAGGCAGGTTGACCCAGCTGGGTTCTTGGGAAGGTGGCAGCCAGAGGAGAGCAGGGTCCGGGTAGAAAGTGGGGGCTGCGCTGGGCCTCCACAGACTCAGGTTGCAGTGGGTGGGCAGAGGCGCCCAGCAGCACCCAAGGTGGGGCCTGGCCTGGTCCAGCCTGACCTGTGCAGCTTCGCAGGGATAGGCCGCAGCTGCCCTGCCCACAAGGGGTTACCACCTGGCCGGGGCAGGCTGCCAGGCTCAGGGGGCTCTGGGCTCCGGGCTCAGCCTCCCTCGGGTGGAGCCACCCCCAGTGCAAGGGCCAGGCTGTGGGGCCTGGCCTGCCACAGGAGCCCCTCAGGCCCTGGGAACCGCTGTCACGGGCAGCGCTCGGGGCCGAGCTGGCTGGGAGCCTCCAGCCCAGGGGCCCTCCATAGCACCTGCCCGAACCCCAGCCTCAATCACCCACAACTCGTCTCTAGGGGCCGTGCCACGCTGGAGGACTGCAGGATCAGCAGAATGCAGACTGTGTCCCCACTTGTGTTCTCCTGATTCTGCCCCCAGCGCCTGCCACGGCACTGGGACCTGTGGCTGCTTCAGAGAGCCCAGAGCAGCAATTTAATTTTTTTTTAAACAATTTCCTTGTGAGCCTCCTGGCGCGCTGAGGAAAAAGTCTCTGCGTGCCACTAATTGGCATGTGTGCCAGTGCCAGGGGTTGCCTGTCCCTGCACTACTGGGTCTGAAGGAAGATATGAAAAGGAGAACAACAAGATGGTAGAAATACTATATTGTAGTAAATCCTTTCGAAGAAAGAATCCAGTTTAAACCAACTGACTCTGCTTTCTTCAGTCAATGCAACAATGAGCTCCTGTTATCATGCTGAGTCAGTTGTTAGTGACTCATTTATTGTGTTTGGCGTTCTCCAGCCTTTCATCAGAGGTGGATTGCATATTTTTCTTTCCTGTCTTTACACCTATAATAAATAATAATAAATAATATAATAAATGCATTTCGTAATAATTACATTTGTAGATTAAGCTACATTAGTATGCTTCAACGTTAACTCTTCTTTCAGTTGTAAGATGCATGACACATGACTACCCAACAACCTATATCATTGGTTCTCAACCTTTTTTGTACCAGGACCCATTTGTAAACGTTGATGGCCAGTCCTGACCCAGTAAATAGTATAAGTAGAAAACAGCTTCCTTGCCCTGACGATGCCCCACTCTCCTAACCCACCGCCCTCCACCCTTCCTAGCTTTGCTGGTGCCCCTCAATCCTGATCCGCTGCCCCCAGGCTCCAGCCCTATGTGGGGGGCAGGGTGGGAGTTTGGGTGGGCATGTGCAGGCCTGGGGCCAGCTAGCTGGACCAGCAGGGGATCATCAGGGCAGGAGCATGGTCCAGAAGGCAGGACCCAGTGTGGGAGGGCGGAGTCGAGCGGCGAGACTCACTGCTGCTGCCACCAGGACCCCTGTCCCAGCCATGTCTCCAGCAGTGCGAGGAGTAATGGATGCGGGAGGTATGCTGCCCTTACCTCCTTTCGCCACCAGCTGCTTGTGAACCGGACTGTGGCTCTACCCTGCTGCCATGGCCTGGCCGCCATTGCTGCCATTTCCCTCAGGCCACCTGCATTGCCCACCACTCCACCTCCCCTTCGGGATAGAGCTGCTTCCTTGGAGGAGCGGCAGTGGCGGCAGCAGTTGGGCCATGGCAGCAGGGTAGATCTGTGGCCTGGTGTGTAAGTGGCTGGCCATGGAAGGACGTTAGGGCAGTGCCACCCCCCCTATTACTCCTTGCATTTCTGGTGGCACAGCTGGCACAGGGGTCTTCATGGTGGCAGCAGCAAGTCTTGCCCTCCTGTGCTGGGTCCTGCCTGCTGAGCCACATAAGTGACTCCTGCCTGTGCTTGTCCAGCCAGGCTGCAATCCTGTGCCTGCTGCAGGCACACAGATCTTGGGGGGGCACATTCCTTACCATGCCCTCCTGATGCATATCCTGTGTCCCCCTTACCACTACCCCCCACCCCCATGCATTGTCTATGCTCCCCCTTGACTTCAGAGACTTATGTGTACTACCTGGATGCCACATGCGTATTTGTGCATACATATGCACATGATGCTTCCTATCTCACTGCTCGCTTCTCACTCCCCTCAGCCCCATGCAGCACCTTGCAAACTGGAAAAGGAAACTCGCGCCTTTCCTCTCTGATTTTCTCCTCATTTTTCCATGGCAAATGGAAAATTCAGATCCCTGTTTTTTAGTGTGCACAGTTTTAACATATGGTGAAGCACAAGCAGCATCTATTTTGGGGTCTGTGACCCTTTCATATATTCTTCTGACCCCCTTCCGGATTGCAACCCATAGATTAAGAAAGACCAATCTATATAATGCTAGGTTTTAACTTAAATTCTACAAAAAGTAAAAGGTTTCTGTGTTGTTCCTTTTTTGTTAAAAATATGTCAAACCCATCTTTTACTACCAAATAAGTTAAAGGCTTTTACTGCTTTCACAAGATACTGGCGAGGTTAACACGTACTCAGAATTGTTTGAAGTATGTGCTCTCCATTGGGTGGAGAGAGAAGATTTTTAAATGGAAGCAACCGCCAGTGTATCAAAAGGGCATTCTAATGTTTCCCAGTTTGAGGAAGAAAAGAAACAACTGAAAAAAAAATCCCCTGGTTGGGCAGAACCTTAAAAACTGCTCAGACTTGTGAAATAAAACACTATATAAAACCTGGAATGTCTCAAATCTCAAAAGCACACGTGAAAATGAAATCTTTTGCTTGGAGAACTGTAAACACAAGAAAACACTTCCAGTGTTTATGAAAATGTTAGGCCTTTTATTTTGCTTCATCTGGTTTTTAATAGTTTTGTACTTTCACCATTTTGTTTGCTTTTTAGTACCAAGCCTGTTGCAGAGTTCAAACCAAACCAATCAGAGTGAACTGAAGACATGAAAGAATAATGTCGAATTTCCCAGACAGCTGGGCAGCTTTTAAAAGGAATCTGACAATTCAGAATTCAACTGACTTGTCCTCTGTGATTTAATATCTATATCTTCCACCATGCTGATTAAATGATATGTGACACAGCCTACAGTGTGCATACAGACTGAGAGTAGACATTTGGATCTTCAGTATTAAATGGACTGAAGTAAAGCAAACAGTACAGGATATGTGTCATCAGTGATGCCCCAACCCTTTTCTCCTCTTCTCTGTATCTTTGTGTTTGTGACCAGTTGTGTTGGCTAAAGAAATGGAAAGATTCCAGAGTATCTTTGAATCATTTTTTGATGTTATCTTTCTCTAGTTCTTGCGCTTCATTGTTAATTAGATCAAACCACATTTCCACTGAGGCTGCAACGGTCATGTCATCAGCTTGTAATCAGTTATGTCCCTCTGAAACCTCTTTCAACTGTTTTTGTAAATGTAGTGGCTCGGGGGTGCACATGCCCCCCCCGACGGCCAACACTGATGCTGTCAGTAGGGCTGATGCCCCCCTGACAGGGCTGACGCCGTTGGTGACTTATGTGGGTACCCCCCCCAGATTCAGGAGGCACCAGTCACTCATGGGACTGTTAGTTGTTGCTCCTTTTTTCCTTCTCAGTGAGGCTGAACTACAATACCAAACGTCCATCATCAGAGTTTAGAAGATTGCACTTTAAAAATCCTTTTTGTTGTCTGAGCAAATAGCAAAGAACTCATTGTCATGTTTGTCTTTGCATTTTTGGCTGGCATCTTCAACAACTCTGTTGCAAATATTCATTCTTTTCATTTCTGGTGTAAAGCTAATAGAACTGAACAAGAAGACACATTTTCTTGTATGAATGCCTGTAACTATTATTGGGTCATTTGTCATGTTTAGCTAGCCATCTTGCATTAGTATTTTTTATTCTTTTAGTTCTTTTATTAGCTTTTTCTTTTCTCTTTCTTCATAAGGACCCTCTAGATATGGATCTATCAGTTTAAAGCTTTTTGGAGGAGGTGCTTCAATCATTTATTTAAATGTTTGCCTTCTGTACTAAAGTGAAGACATTGTTAGCAACATAAAAGAAAGTTGTATCTGTCTTATTTAGTTCAAGTTGTCGTTGTGGCATAATTGCTTATTGATCCTTGCAAATTTTGGGGGGCGTAGCAGACGCAGATACCTGATGTTGAAGATCTGTTAGGAATGCTTGGAACAAGGACATAAATTGTCACTGCAACTATAGTTCAGTAATGATGATAGCACTGAAAATGTCTCGCTTTCAGGATCATCAGACTCATCAGTGTTCTGCTTCAGTAGTTTCATTCAGAGGCACATCTGATCTTGGAGGATCTGAAGAAACAGATTTTCTGCACTTTCTGAGATGAGTGCAAATCTGTCCTATCTTGCTTCTTAACAATTCTTGACAACGTCTATGTTTTCCTTTGCAAGAATTATCTGTTTTTATTACTTCAGTCCATTTAGACGCTTCTTTTCTGTCACTTCCTTCAACTTTAAGCATGGTGAGTCAAATAAATGAATACTGTGATGTTTGGTAATCATTAAACACTAATCACCAGTTTGTAACATTGATCAGTGTCTTTCGTATTGACTACCTTTAAAATGAGAAACAACTGTCTAGTGAACTCAATACTGGGGTGACTGAAAAAATAAGATGAGCTAACTTTCTATAGAACCTTGCTGCCAAATTCCCCGACCATATGCCTAAAGTGCCTAGATCCTAGAAAAGCACAACCCCACACCTGCCCACAAGTACACTATTTCACGCCCTTCTTTTCAGCACTGATGCCACACACTGGCCCTGTGCCTATCAGTCACAAACACCACCATTCTTTCCCATGTAGGGATGTAGACAATTCTATACCCTTCTTAGTATTACCTACTAGGAAAAGGAATCGAGATGTTCTCACTGATTCCTTATAAAGTTTGTAGAATAATTTCAGTCTGTGAGTAACAACAAACCAAAACCAGCAGTTCTGAACATCAAAATGCTTTCTGTTATATGTCATGTTCAAGTAAACCAACAATTAATTTTATAAATCATAGAAAATAGGCTTTGGGTTGATCACAATGAAAATGCCAGTGTATATGTATTGTGGATCATACATTTCACATTTAACTAGGTAAAAATAACAACAATGAAATGCAGTAATGTATCCTGCGTCATACTGGCAAGTCCATTTGGATCCTCAGATGGTGGCAGAGAAGTATTTTGGAAAAATAGTGTTAAAAAAATAGTGTTTAATAGTGTTAAAATAGTGGAAAATGTGTTGAGAGTTGCAGTGCTTCTCAATTTGCATTCCAGCAGGCAGGTTAGAGACAGATCTTGTATTGCAGACTAAGTGAATGTCTTTCTTTTTCTTGAAATCATTTGCAGATTTTTATCAGTCAGATCTTCATGAATGGTTCCTTTACATTAGGGAAACTGGGGAAGTGCTTCTTGTTACCACCCACTTTGCTTCAGATCGTTTCATTTGATGTGGAAAAAATGTTTTGTGCCATCCCTCTTGCTCTATTCTTGGTGTCTTTTGTGCTTGACTACTTCCATCTACCACAATCATCAGTAGATTTGAAGTTCCTCTGTTGCCTATGCTCTTTTTAGCTGTTGGCAATCAGTGTATAATGGCAACTCTTACTCTAGATAGGTGTAAAGCACTGTGTGCACGCCAGCACAGATGGAAGTCTAACCAACTGAGATATGTCTAATGAACCTGAAGACTGCTACAGTTAGAGCAGTGTTTTCCAACCAGTGTGCTGTAGCACAAAAGTGCACTGTCAGAAATGAACAGGTGTGCCATGGAATTTTGCCATGGCAATGAGCTTCAATAGGTATGAGGATGGTCAATGCCTTAACAGGTGTGTTGTGGAAAATTTTTATTAATGTAAGTGTGCCTTGGGCTGGAAAAGGTTGGGAAACACTGAGCTAGAGGACACTTGAAGCCAACATAGTATAAGCTGTGCTGTTTGAAATCAAAGGGACTTCTGTTCTATCCTTTCTACAGTTACGAAGCCATGAAAGGCAGGAAGGGAGTGGCCTGCCATAATGATTCTAAAGCCCTTTATAACCACAAAAGCGTGATACTGAACAGTTAAGGTAATAATAGGGCAGTAATAATAATAATAACTTGTCTACAGTCTGAATTTGCCAGGGCCCTCAGCATACCTTCTGGTTCTCAGTAAGGGCATATAAAGTCACATTTAGGTAGAAAAACTGAGATATCCTCTTACACACTGAAGAAAGTTATTTAATGTTCTTGAAGGGGAGTGAGTTCATATGCACTCATCTCTTATTTTATTCCCCATTCTGTTCATCTCTCCTGGATTTTACTCTTTGATCTATTCCTTTAGTTCTAATGAGAACATTTTTTGCCTCTTCTCGTGACATAAAAGATATTTTCATCTCATTGATTTCTGTAGGTACAACAGTAGAGATTTTCAAAGACGTCTGTGGGATTTAGACAATGGCTTTTCATTAAAATTAGTCCTTTGGAAGGGTTTGAAAATCTTAACTGGTGCTCATCCTGATGTTTTATGACAAAGGAGCTAAAGGTGAATTTGTGTTATAGTTGAGGATAGGTGATATTGAGCATTGAGAAATACAGGTGGAGTTTCTACTACTTCACCTTTTCCTTTGTCTTGCCCATAGCATGTGTCTTGGAGGGGTGATCTGTAAAGTAACGCCAAATAGTTTTTCAATGCCATTAAGTGCCACTCATCAGAAACGCCTACAGATCAGTAGGTCATAGTTTCTCCAGTTTGTGTCCTTTACTTTTCATGATGGGGTCAGAATGAACTGACATTTGGCAGCACAGCAAGCTGGTGCTGTTCCCTGGAGGGTGACATCTTATGCCCCAGAATTAAATCTTAAATACAGAAAATAATAAGTCTCTATCCCCTTTTGGCGGCAAAGTTGATCTTTAAAGTGTGAACTGGGTGTGAACTGGTGCTGTGCTGTCTGCAGACAGCCTGAAATGATAGGTTCTAGATGTGTCAATTAAAGCATCTGTCTTGGAAGTCTAACGATAATATTTTAGATGTCAAAATGTTAATTATTTCTTTGAGTGTCAAGAAATTAGAGGGACAAATGTATTCTTTAGATCTTGACGACATGAGTCATTACATTTTGGCATCACAAGTAGGTAAGCAGTTTAGATTAAGACTAGACTTTGGTCAAGAGTTGTCCTTAATTTTATCCAGTATGTTATCTGAACTACACCTTCTCATGCACATTGAATGGTTAACTCAAAATTTTCCTTTTGATGCTTTATGTATCAGTAGATATCAAGTTGTCTTTATCCTAACTTTTATTGAAAGAAATCGATCAAATGGTTTCGGAATGTGACCTGTAAGTGGGAAAAATTTGGAATCTAACCACATAAATGCAACATTATAGTTGATATTGTAGTTGCTCAAAAATATGATAATTAAGTTAAAATTCCCCTGGCAACCTTAACTGTGTTTCATTGCACATATATTGCAGTGGAGGTTTCTCATTACATGATTATAAACCATCTATGTTCTACACAAGATACCACTATATTCACTATTATGTGCAATGAAAACCTGTACTCTGAACATGATATGGAATAAACTGAAAGGTGTAAATATAAACCTGATTAGAGGAGTGCTATGGAAAAGATTATAGTTCTTTTTCATCACTTTGTTTTGCAAAAACTAGGATATCTTAACCTGCTGTGTATATTCTTTTAAAGAAAGACGTGCAAAGGGAAAGAGTTAAAGTTTCTATGTGGGAACTTTGAGCTTGATTCTAATCTTACCTCAGGTTTACACTGCTGTGAGTTCATAGATTTCAATTTGGCTTCTTCCAATTATTATATAAGAACAGAATTAAGAACAAAACCAGACCCCTTAACTATGACTGAGCAGATAAAATGTGAACCCTAATTTTCAATTAACACGCCTTTTTTGCTTTTGATTTCCTTGAGTTTTCATAATAAAAGACCCTTTTACTAGTTCCCATTCTGACATGAATTCCAGTTTATACTTGGTTTAAGAAAAATATTCCTCCCAATGCATCTTTTAAAACAGCTGAGCAAACTGTGTTCAGACTGTCCAAAAATATTCACCTCCAGGCTAAGAACAAAATGCTAATTGGAACCAGTCTTGCTCAGTTTTTTTTTTATGAGATCAGGCATGAGATTTTAGTTTTATATAAAATCAGAGAATCATACCAGCCCACTCCTTTAATGTATCCCACTTGCTTCTTCAATGGCATCTTTTAGTGACTCGATGCTTCAGGAATCATTGAGGCTCTATACTTGTGCTCTGGGGTGAAAGAGGCAGAGCTTTAATTAGAGTGGCTGTTAGAGCTGCTCTAATTAAAGTGCTGACAGGGTCATGTGTATTCAGCGCCCTGCACTTTAAAATGGTGGCAGAGGTGGTTTAACTCATTCAACGAGCTTAAAAGTGCCCCAACCACCATTTTGAAACCCAGGGATGCTGAATAGACTTGACGTGGAGGCTGCTAGAGTGTGCTAATTTGCACGCTCCAACAGACTCACAGCAGGCTCGATTAATCAAGTCTGCTCCAACATGTGTTAATTAGCTGGTGTTTGGGCAGAGCTCCGTCATGTGTATAGGTACCCATTAGTGCTTACTCCTGCTTACCTACCCACATAAGTAAACCTACCGAAATATGTAAGCAGTTATAACTGTCCAAGTGGTGATCTGTAGGGCACATATAGCACATGGGGGGTTAATATACACAACTCCCCCCCTTCCCCCGCATCTATCCAGCAGCTGCTCCTCACATTGCTCCAGCTGCAGCAGGAGCCAGGGGCTCTGGACTCCCTCTCCTTCCTCTGGCTTCTACCTCCTGCCTCTACCCCAAGAGACAGGGCGGTGCAGTGCAGCGCAGCCCACGGTGCTGGGTGAACGTGTGCCCTAGTGCACCAGAACAATGTGGTACAGCAGGGGAATCTGCAGTTGTGGAGCTGAGGATGAAGACAGACCATGCACATGCAGGTTGGGAGGGGTGAGGGGAGCGGGTGTATACATAGTGCACCAAGGTGGTGCCTGCATAGCATACAGCCTGAGGGGGCCACATGGCTCATGATGGTCCAGTCCATGCAGTGTGTGGTCCCTTCTGGTATGGCCCACAGCCACTTAGATGCTGGACAGCCCTGTAATGGGGCCATTAATTTGTT
>JAGPOW010003648.1:113185264-113204455 GCA_030014935.1 Caiman crocodilus | reverse complement strand
TCTCTCTCTCTCCCTCTCTCTCTCTGTCTCTGTCTCTGTCTCTCATACTCCCGCTTGCTCTCCCTCTGGCTCTCTCTCTCTCCCTCGCTCTCTCTCCCTTTCCCGTCTCTGTGGTTTGTAAGGTAGGTTGCAGTGTGTGTATATACACAACATCAAGAGCAGGAAAATGGACTCATTAGGGAGGCAGGCAGTCATTACCACTCACACTGTACTTCCAGGGAGACAGCGACTATGAGGAGACAAACTGAGGACTGGGGAACAAGGTAGGCCAGTCAACTTTTATAAAAAAAGAAAGAAGAAAAAAAGAAAAAAACCCCTATGCTTTCCCCCCAAGCCCCTGACACTTCTTTATTCTTTCACCCCCCCCCCCTTGATTTTTAATTTAGAGATACAAGTTTGTCAGACCCATTTGCTAGCTTAAAATTTGGAACATCTATAGAAGGCCTTACCCTCAGCAAAATGTTTTTTCCCCTTCTACTTGTTTAAGGGTGTGCCCTCTTATGATTCACTTTAATTACTTTTTTTTTTTTTAAATCACGAAGGAAACAAATATGTTTGTTTTCCAACACTAGTTCCAAGTAAATCAATATATTTCACTCTTTTAAAACAGCCCTCTCCGTATGTTTGTGGGTCTCTCTGCTTTTTCTTTTCTGTTTATGCAGTTCCATCTGTCTGTCCATATATCATGTTCTCCTTATTTACTGCTAAATGGGCTTTTATTAGTATTTGCCAATGAGTTTGAGCTATAATGTTGGTAACCAGGGTTAGCAATGACTCTTGTTCTTTGTTTTATATCTATATATAATATATATCTACACACTCTATATATAGTAAGTTTAAAGTGCATGTTTACCGTACATAAAATATAAACATAAAAGAGAAAGCAGGTTCCACTCTTTCTGCCAGGATTTTTATTTTGAGATTTTTTTTTGCTTTATTTTGGTGACAGGCTGAAGGGGTTCATTTTGGTTACTGTACGTGCACTTTCCCCTGTTGGATATTTAAAAAATAATTTATTTTTTTTTACATTTTTTTTCTGCTTAATTTGCTAAGAGGGAAAGGGAAAATATTCTAACTTTTATGTTAGTGATTCAGTATAACATTACAGAAGCATCATTGGGCTCATAAGAATACAAACTCCTTCTTAGAAAGTTTGAATCTATCCCCCCGCAACACACCCTTTATTATATATGGTTACACTTGTACTTTGGTGTACATTTTGGGGGGCAGAGGGGATAGATATCTTTTTACAGTGGTGGCAAATTCTGAAAGCTGTCGAGCCATTTTGTCCAGAAACAGTAACTATTTATTTACCATTTCTCATTCCATACATGAGCTGCATTTCTGTAATATCATACAAAGAGTTTGTAACAGGAGTAATTATTATTACTGCTCTTGTTGTTTTTCCTGGGGAGGGATTTGTGTTGTGTTTCACAGCCCATTTAGCACTGGTGAGGTTTTCAAGGCTAGATTTGCCAAGGGTTCTGAGGGTTGGGTAAGCAGATCCATTTGAATTTTTTTCTTAAATCTCAGCTTCTATCAAGGCTATCGGAGAATAAAACTGCTCCTCTGTTGGTAAAAAAAAAAAAAAAAAAATTAAGACAGATAGTGAGTGGCAGTGAGTTATATAAAATGTTCTAGAGAATCCATGAGTAATTATAGAAAATGGACGCTGATCAGTGGAAATGTCTCAACAGTAACAATCACCTTTTTAACAGAAAATTATTTATTCAATAGCAAGAGGCAGACTTTTTTTTTTTTAAATTGCATTAGGCCTTTCCAATAATATGAAGAAGTCCATAAAGTAATAGTCTCAAGCCACCTGGGACCATAGAAGAGATTCTCCAAAACATAAAAATCTCATGAAATGTTCATTATTCTAGGGCAGTAGAGAACTTTTGCTGCCAACAGGTTTTTTTGGTTTGTTTTGTTTTACCTCCTGTAACTCCAGTATCGACAATAGTGTTTCCTCACTGGACAGACCAGGTTAATTGAAGCCCAAAGTAGCAAATCATCCATTGTCGCTGTAAATACCGAACCCATTTTCTCCATATTAATACATTTTATATTTTTTCTCAGAGCCTATGTGAAACTTTTTAGAGACTTTATGTAGCATTTAAGTCAAGATTTGGCAGCCTTTCTGTCAGCTCAGGAATGAAATTCAGCGCTTTCCACTCCCTTTCTCTCGTCCTTTTCAACTTGGATTCTCGAATTAACATCAGGTTGATAAACTTTAAATGTTTTTATTGCTACAAATTGCACATTACTGGAGCAGGGTGATGCCCCTCCCAGGCCTCTTAAATCCAAACCTAGTAACTCAGATTTAGTTGTAGAGGGAAGGGAAACTATGGCAAAAATTAAGAAGTCTCAAACTGGGGAACAGTTGATGCCAGTTTGGCAGTGGTCAGCCTAAAGGGATGCAGCTGAAATTTTAGCAACCATCTCTGGCCCCCTTCCCTCACAGGGTGTATGTATGTGTTTCCAGACACCTGCCACATTTGCCTGAATCAATACAGGTGGATGCTGTCACATGGCCCAGCTTTTTCTGTGCGAATTCTTGTGAACCTGTTCTTGGACTCTAAAATATATCCAAAACAGAAAGCAGCTGTCCCATTCCTGTTCTTTCAAAGGACTAAACAATATCTTTTAGTATTTTGAAAACCCCAGGGTAGAAGAATTAAGAGCATAATGAAAGGAGCAGAATGGGAGAAAAATCAAATTTATCCAATTAAAAAAGAAGATTAAAAAATCTTTTCCCTTAATGAAACCCCCAAAACTTTTTATGAAAAGGATTAAATTTTCTGTGAAACCAAAGCATTACGAAAAGGCTCAGCACAAAGTCCATTTTCAATCTGTATACAACAGCAAAGGGTAAAGTATGCCTAAGTAAACTTAAATCTAGGGGATGATGCTGTACTTGGAACTTGGGAAGCTAAAAATCTTTTGGCATAAGGGGCACAAGGGAGCTGGAAGGCATGGCATTCAGCACCCTTGCTGGTAGGAGTGGGTTCTGTATGCCCCCGGCCCTTGCAGTCTAACAGAGCAGAACCCGGCAATGTTGATTGGGTCACAGTATGCCTTATTTTAATGTTGGAGCAGACAGTTATCTAACACACCCACATGAGGAAGTGCTCTGGAGCAGTTATTTCATGCTTTGCCATGCCCTGTAGCTAAAGCAATTTTGGATTGAATGGCATGTGCATGTATGCCTCTAACTCCTGTGAGAAGAAAATCAACGTTGGCTTTTTTTTAACGTGACCAAGAGCAGAGGGATAGCAGAGAGTCAACCCTAAATTCCAAACAAATGCCAACTCAAATTTAATTTTAATAGAGGGGCTTTTTGTTTTTGTTGTAGAGAAGGAAAAAGTATCTATCTTGCTTATTTTGATAAAGACAGTTGTAGTAATTTCCTGAGTTGGATATATCATTATTGTAAATATTGCTCACAGTTTTCCCATTTCCACATTTTCTCCATAGGCCCATCTTACACATAAGGGAAAACAGCTGCAGAACAATTTAAGAAATGCATTATTATTTATATGTTTAGATGTAAATAGGGAATGATGCCCTCCCCCCCATGGAATTCTATATGATGCTCTAAAAATACTGTAGAAAGAAACACATTCTCTGTTAGATGCTTTAGGTTGTTCAAATCATTCCAGACAAACCCTGCTTAATTTTTGCTGGCCTTTAGTTTTTAAGCAGAATAATCTCAATAGGAGTACTGTTCAGAAACTGACAGCATGAGATACCCCTATATAATCCAGTTGGTTTTATTCTTGTAACATTTCCGAGGTCTTTTTCCACAATGATCTGGATTGTGAAAGATGGCTCCCACTGTGAAAAGTTTTATAAATGTTAATGAGAAATTAATAAATCAAATCTAGCATTGCGTTATTTAGACATGGTTTTAAACTGAGTTTTACGAAACTTAAGAGGCTTAGAAACATTTTCCTGGTTTTTTCTAACAAAATTCCAGTGGAAATAGTTGTTTATTAAACAACAAACTGTTCCCTCTGCAGGGTTTACCGCTCCAACCCTGCAGCACAGAGAAACTGACGGTCGACCAAAGTGAAACTGACTTCATTGATTTGACCGTCTGGTCCAAGAAAACCCAAAGTAAACAAACAGCATCCACAGTGAAAAATGCATTCGATTTTTTAATATTCTCTTACCTGGACTATTCCAAAATTTTATTTGTACAAATAATTGTTTTGGATTTTTTTGAAGGTGGTCAAATCTTGACTTTTTTCCTCTTTTTTCTTTTACAGTAGTTACTCAATTTTAACTTGAGCAAACATTCATTGATTTAGCAGAATTTGAGTGAGAGTGAATACGTTTTGAGAAAAGGCAAAGGATTTTGCCTATTTTGATTTTTAAGTTGACAGCATCCCCTGTGTGTTCCCCTTTGTTATTTGTCTCCTTTGAACTTGTTATACTTATTTCTTGTGACACTTAGCAAATTAATAGAAAACTTACACTTTATAGTGATGGCTGCCTATGTATGGTCCGCTGTGCTGTAAAGTCTGTGGCCAATCCTGTTTTTTCTCTGTGTACACTGAAAGCTTTACACTGGGTTCAAAGGAGTTCCATTTATGTACTGCTTTCCAGACCAGGTTCATTGAATTATCAGGTGAAGCATAGCTTTTATGGATATGTGGCTTGTTCAGTTACTGTAGTCATTGGGCATGTGGGGGCTGTGAGTAGTATGGAGGTAATTTGATGGGTACCTCTTGCTTTTTTGAGGGGGAGAGGAATACATCCAGGAACAGGTGAGTCTTATGAGACTTGAGAAACCTGGGTGGGAAATTTGAATAATCATAAAAGACCGTATTGAAAAGAAAACTGTTGTTACTGACAGTTGCTTGAAAGTAAACATGAAATGGGTGTCTGGTCTGGATTCTCAGTTCCTGCAGGGCAACCATCAAGGGTGCAAAAGCAAACCACTAAGACTGGCACTAGGTGGGGCTGGGTTGTGGTGGGGAGGCCAAAGGCTTAGTGGGCACCAAAGCTGAACGCTCATTCTGGGAAGCAGTTCCCAGTTATCAAGGATAAGCCAGCTCCAGGGCACAATGGGAGGTTGATTTTATTGCTGCTGCTTGCGCTATACCTGCTCTGTAGTTGTCGAATGGGTATTATTTTCCAACACTATTTATTTATTTTGTTTTTAAAAAGAGTCTGGTCTCATCTAATGCTGGCCTTGTATGCAGAGTTTGATTCTTCAGCACCTTGTACTTATTACGGCATCTCTTGTGCCTTTGAAGTGCGAGAGAGCAGAAAGCTACCCCTGATTACCCCAGTAGTGTTTTACACACAATTTTCACATATAGGAGACATCACAAGGGCCAAGACAAGGGTGAATGAGATCCACTGTATCCTTCCTGAATGCTCTTGTCAGAATCAAATGAGCGGTTATCTAATCTTGTATTTTAAAGGCACTGATTTTTGTAAACTTAGCACGAAAAGACTGAATCTGCATGCAGTTCACTGTATGGTACTGACAGAAAATGTTTTTGAGCAGTGAAGTCCTATCTTTTTATAAATTCCTTTTTCTGGGGTTCTTTATGTACTCCTACCATAGTAACTTTGCCATAGGACTGTGGTGCTTCTAAAAGAGTAAGCAGGGATTGTCTATCATTTGGTCCTGATATTCCTAGGAAATTATTGCCACCATACTCAAATATTTTTTTTAATGAACCAGTTTGCTTGTGAGAATCTTGCTTCCAAGGTCATCAGGGTTTGGCCCTGTGATCCATCTCCTGGGGATACAAAGGTGAGATTTGGGGAAAGAGTCTTATGGGACTTAATAGCCATTAAACTTTTGAAAGGAAGTTTATTATCATTGCACCCTTAGGGAATCCTATAGCATTCTCCCTGGTTGGAAGGTAGGATGCTGAAGCAAATGGTTAAAAGGGAATTTGAGCCTGCAGTACAGATGCAGATCATTCAAGTGGGAGGTAAAGTGGGGACTGAAAGGGGGAGGGGTTAAGGTCTTTGTTGTTGTTTATTTGAATCTACTTCTTACTTCATGATTTCTTCTTTAACCTTTTTCTTGAAAAAACCATGTCTGAGGACTTTACAGAAGTTGGATACAACCAAATATATCCAGTTCTTGCGGTAGAGAAAGAGCACTTCTTACGAAAAGGTTTTAACAGCAGTAGATCCCTTACCATCACTCTTCTCCTGGAATGAACAAGCCTATTTAAGTGCTGGTATAAGCCTTAGTGTTCCAGTCTTTTTATGACTGCATAGTTAAATCTACTCATCCCATACTGTACTAGGCCTGGGGAATCAGAGGCTTCTTAAGTAGTGTTGAAGTGATGTTAGAACTATAATGGGCAAGGAAATAAGTATATGAAAGTCCTACTGAGCCATTTTTATAATTGTAATCTATCTGTGTATGTGAAGTAATATACACATATAGTATAAATGTATACTATATATTACAATAATATACAGGGTGTACATTATACAAGATTAATGCATAGGTTTGTATATTTTATGTATTCCCTATATAATTCATTTCCTCATAATTTTCATGTCCAGGAATTCCCATTTTCAAAATACCAAAGGTTTCCAGGTATCGTGTAAGAATGCAGTGTGGTCTATAGCTGCCCCCGCCAGTGCTCCTCATGGGGCTGAGCCCTGCTTTGGACACACCATGCTCCTGTCCGCCAGCCTAGCCTACGTCCTGGCCAGCGCGCACCTTCTGGCGGGGTTGTTTCTGGTGTGGCTGCAGCTGGTTCTGTGCTGGTATGCTCCCCTCCTTTTCAACAGGAGCTGCCCAGCTGAAACTCCTTTTCTGCCCACCTGCAAGCCCAGAGCAGTGCAGTAGGAGTAGGATGGGGAGGAGGAGCTGCCGTTGGAAGCAAGGGGAGAAAAGCAGCATGTGAACGGCCACAGCTGCACCAGGAACAGCATAGCCGGAGGGTGCACATGCTGGCCAGGGCCCAAGTCAGTGGGGCTTTTCAGCTCCTATCATGTCCAGTGACAGCTCCTCCTCCTGCCCCTGCCCCTGCTCCTGCCCCTCCTGTGCCACTCTGGGTGGGCTGGCAGGGGGGAAGCTTCAGCTGGACAGTGCCTGCCCCAGTGTATGGGGCTCTGACTCCAGCTCCCAGCCACCTTCCACCCACCCGTGGTGGTTGCTCATTGTGCGGTAGGATGCTGAAGCAAATGGTTAAAAGGGAATTTGAGCCTGCAGTACAGATGCAGATCATTCAAGTGGGAGGTAAAGTGGGGACTGAAAGGGGGAGGAACTTCTACATGATTGGCTCGAAATTGCACATCTAGATTAGTAGAAAGTTTCCCTTGTGCAATTCTCATGCTTCCCACTAGGTGACTGCTTGTTACATTATTAATTGCCTGGAGTGACCCAACTCAAACATAAACCTCATTCTTACTCAATAAAATGAAGCTTTTATGCTACAGCACCCTCCATAATCTCTGTCCATTACAGAAAGTCCAGCACAATAAAAGAAGACTCTTCTCTGAACTTTTTTTACTTCTCCTCCTTATGTTTCCTTTATCCCTTTATAATGAGCCTACAGAACTTTTTATTTCTCCTCTGGGGGCTCTACATAATAGTTAATGACCCATCCTGCTGGGTCAGGAATTTAGGATGGGTTCCTTTGGGAACACTCCCAGCAGAGCTATCATGAACTAAATAGGCCTACTGAGGCAGGGCTTCCTTCCCATCCCTGAGCCCCTCCAGATGAGACACAGAATTTAGCAGGAATTGATGTGGCATTAGCCTGCTTTCTGCTGTACATGCCTTGGGGATAAATAGATAATTCAGTTGCCTAGGGCTATCAGTCTGGCACCTTTTGCTAGCACTAAACTAACAAAAACTTCTTCGAACCAGTAGAAATCTCCTGTGAAGGCCCAGTTGGGGCTGACTCATGGATGAACCATTTAAAGTCCAAGCAGCTTGTTTCGTAATTTCCAGCATTTCATAAAAATGCTGGGTTTTTTCTTCCATTCACTGCCAAGTTTTGAAAGCTTAAAGCTTGCTCCAATTGGATGGGGAAACTGTTTTTAAAAGATACTGACATTTCCTAAATGAGCTGGTTCTTTCTGAGCTGTACAGATTTCAAGCCGTATCCTCTAAGACAGTCCAACTCAATGAAACGTTTCACATCTTCAAAAACAGTGGCACCTACATGCTTTAAAAGCCAGCTGTATTTTCACAGGCAGTTACTGAATACTGAAAAAAACGGAGCTGAGAGAGAACTTAGTTTGGGTTTCTTGGTGTAGGACTTTTTTAAACCTCTGAAATTAAGATTTCTCCTTTTACACTTATATTTATATTTGTACATATTTATACGTGTAACAACCAACCTCTATTTATGGCAGGCTGAAACACATTAAAACCTCTCCCGACATTTTTAGACCACCTTTCTTTATTCGCAGGCAGAGAGAAAAATGCCTTTTTGTTTGTCAGCACAATAACACAGTTCAGAATGCAAAATGGCCATGGGATTGGAACATAAAGCTGGAGTGATGGGAGGAGGTAAGGAAGGTTCCCTTGCCTACAGAAAAAAACACTTCTAAGGGTGGCATTCTGCTCTTTTCTAGACAGCTAGATGATTGGGTTTGGTTACTGACATGGCCACTGAAGTCTCCAAAACACAACTTATGCAGATTTAGGCACTATTCCTGTACACAGAGTCCCCACATGTGACTGGCTAGGTACATCCCCAGAAAGAGAGTGCCAACTATGCATACGTCACATTTTTGTGACTTAGATGACCATGCAAATGATCAGATCTGGTTGTCTAGACATGCAGAAAGAATAGAATGCCACCTTTAAGCTTTGTCACTAATTTCTGTATGATTTTGATCAGGTCACTTCACTCTCTGTTACTCTTCTGTGAAATATGGATCACAATGCTTACCAACCTTCCAAAAGTGCATTGAGGTCAAAGAGTAAAAAAAAAGAAGTGTTAGTTAGAATTTTATTGGTCAGGTTCACTTCAAGATTTGTGCTTTACAGTTTGTCTCGAAAGATACATTACAACCACAAATCCTTACATCAGTGGATTTGCTTTGCCTTCTTTGCCTTGTTACTGAGCATTTTGGGGCTCTCTTCTGAAATGTCAAAAAATAGCTGACTCCAGGGATCTCTTTTGGTTTCTTTGGGGAAGTCAACACAAGAACCATACAAACGATTGCTTTGTAGTGTTGTTAGCTCAGACGAGCTAGCTGGGGTACCAGCAGCAGTTCAGCTACAGAGCTCATCTCAGGCTAATTGCTTTTGCGTCTTCAGTTGGTTTTTCCGCCTGCATTGAACTCCATGCTGGCATGGTTTGACAACCATCATTACCTCAGCCAGTTAGCTTAAATCTAGTTTGGATATCTCTGTGTCAGAATGCAGGCTCTTGTGTGACCTCAGTGTAGCTCTGCCTTGTGTGTGCAGATGTTTCAAGTGGAAGAAGCTGTACTTTTGTTGTTGTTCTTTTTTAATACTGTATTTACTTAATTCTAAGATGAGGTCTTTCCCCCCATTTAATTCCCATCCTTCATTACCCCCACATCTGCCCTCTTTCCATAGCCTCTACCCCTTCTCTCCTCATCCCCACTGCTTACCCCTGCTCTACACCAGCAGACCCCATCCCTGCTCCAGCCTGGAGCATGGTATCAGCCTGGCCCTGCAGCAGTGGTATCAGTTCTACAGAGATAGATCCTACTAGTGTGGAGCAAGAGTAAGTGTTGGGAGGAGTGCGGGGGAGTGCAGTGTAGAAGATGTGGGAGGTGGGCACAAGGGGGGTAAGTGAGGATGGGAACAGGTAGCAGGGGACAAGCTACCTGCCCACCACTGCCTCCACACTGCCTGCTCCCTGCCCTGCCACTGCCTGTCCCCCATTGCTCCCACCTGCTACAACCTTACAATGTGCCTCCCACTTCTCCTGCTCCCTGCCCCATTACTGCCTCCTTCACTGCCTGCCCTAGAATAAATACTATCACTGCTTTTCCTGCAGATGCAGTGGATCCTTCAGTAAGGCAATCCTCCAATAATTAGATTCTGTACATGGGAAAATTATAACAAATTTGTAAGTTTTCCATGTATAAAACCAAAATATTGGGAAGGGTCATCTTAAATTCAAGGTCATTCTGGATTTGGGTAAATTCAGCAGCTGAATTTCTTTGGCATGAAACCTGAACTGGGAGTTGCCTAAAAGTAGAAAAAAACTGACTAACATATACATTGATCGTTTTTTGAGTGCTGTAGCAGAATTGATGTAATCAGCAAGACTGCAGAGTTCATGACTTAATTGTAACCCGCACTTGGAGGGGGTTTACTGGTGACCCCTAAATAGTAGAAGCATGTTGGATCATTTGAATCCTGATCCCAAGGCTAGAGATAGACATTACATATAAACTGGTTTCAGTGAGCAGAACCTGGTTTAAACCTGTAACAGAACAAATCTTCAGGACACATAACTAGTTTGAAAATGGCTGAAACTAGTTTGAGATAAACCTGGTTGAATGTAGTATCAGACTTAACTGATTGGGCTCAAACTGGTTTATGCAGTGTCTGTCCCAGATCCATTCCTGGTTTAAGTTAAACCAGACTCCCCCAGCATCCCGGCATGCTCTCTGGGCTGGACAGGGCTCTCTGCTCCACAGCAGGACTGGCCCCTCCCCCCTGCTCCCTAGTTGCAGCTCTATCAGTGACTACAGGTATCTGCCTGGCTTCGTCCTGCTCCTACCCCACCCCACACCCTGCTATTCCCCTCCCCTCTTCCTTACACAGACACCTCTCAGCATTAGCTAGCAGACCACATGCCAGCTACAGTCCGTGCTGTGGGAGACAAGACAGATAGAACAGTGCTACTTAGGACTTTTGGTCAGTTGGGAATGTCCTTCCATTCCTTCTTTGGAACAAGTTGTTTAAGAAGAGCGTGAACTAATGAAAGAGGATGTTGTTTTCTCATGAGGTGATAAATTCTGATAACAGAGCTGATTCATGTTCTGTTATCAAGGGGATGGAGAGCTCCTCCCTAATCAGAGCATCCTGCTGGGGCCCAGCCATGCTCCCCTCAGCTCAGCAATGTGGAAGGTAAGGGAGAGCTGCTCTAGTGCCCCCCAGCTTCTAGCTTGAGCCACTGCAGGCATGTGCCTGCATTTCTGGGATGTCTGTACAGTTGCAAACTGGTTTAGCCTAGCCAGGTTAAACTAACCTGCAAAGCTTGGATCAATTCAGGCTCAAGATTTTCTGAATGTCTGTTCCTGCCCCAGTAGTCTAATCTAGTAGCGATTGGTCATAAAAATGTCTAGTGGGCCAAATTTATGTCTCTATTCTATTTGTGTGTGTGCTTAGCTCTAGCATAGGTAACACTGGAGACCTCCCCCAGCAATGAAAGCAAGGCTCTATTTACCTTGAACTTACTCAGCAGAACCACATGGTGCTGGGAAGGCTTTTGCTATATTGTGATCTGGACTGTAGTGGTCCTGTAGGATGGTTTGCAAACCCATGGCTTATGTAAGACCTGGACCTGGATTAAGCCTTACCACAGCTATGTAAATATTATAGCACATTTCGATCCTAACTACTTGGATCTGAAAAAGGGTTAGCATGATAGAAAGTGACTGGCTAGTATACTTCAAACTCTCATGTGGATAGATCTTAATTAAAGAGCTTTCAGGGCAGGAAGTACATAAGTGCTAGAAGATGAAGGTCTGTTGATGCTGGCATCTTTCATGAATATGGAAGAAACCTTGTAATAGGCTTTGCCTTTAACTTGATAGCTGGTGTCATGGGAGTCAGCAGCTTGGTTGAGTTTGTAAATGATTTTCCCTCCAAATCATAAGTATTAGCATACCAGTCTTAAAACTGATAGGTAAGTTGCAAGCCTAGAATAGAACTTATTTTTCTTTAATAAGAAAAATTTACAGTGAATTGTACAAGAAATTCCTCAGCTTGGACATGCTAAAAAGTGAATGCATTAGTTTCTAGTTCCTAACCTTTTCTTTCCTGCATTTCAAGAAAATGGAAATAAAACAGGATAGAGGAAACTCCACTAAAATTGGCTTTATATCTGAGATATTTTGCTTGATACCCAAGTTTAGTTAATTGAAATCTGATATTAAAAAGTTATTAAAACTTGATTTAGTAATGTTGTTATGGAACATTGGTTTCAGTGTAGGAGAAGGATACAAATGGGGCATTTAGGGAGGAGGCTTGGGAAGAATGTGAGCAGTTGGAAGGACTAAAAACTGAGATACAAGCAGGGGGCAGAGCTGTGTAAAGAGGAGAACAAAAAACCTGAATTTAATGTAAATGGAGGGGATAACTTAGTCACTGAGGGCTCAGTGTTAAGTTTTAGTACCTCTCATATAAAGTACTAACTAAATGCACAGTAATGGGTACTACTGTGCAGTAGCAGTGGTGCATAGTCTTTTCATGCTATTTAACATGCAGTAAGCTAATTCTACTGCATATTAGTGCATTAACATGGCGTTTGCTGTGACATGCTAATGCTCAATGCGCAGTAGACTAATTCTACTTTGCGTCTTGTGAAGATGCACCATGTGGCAGGAAAACTGAGGCATTTAGTCTAAGTTGGAGTGCACAGTGAATGGGGATGGTAATACCAATGAATGGGAATAATTATCTTGCACATTCAGAGAAATATGCTTTTATGATAAAAAAAAAAGTTCCAGGTGTGAATTCCAGATGTCCCTGCATTTACAGTATAAATACAGTAGAAAGTGTCTTAATTTGCCTTATTACATCTATAATATTGGACAAGTTCAGTGGACTTGCAGTGAACTAATTGAGAGCAGTATATAGCCCCAGGCTTTTATTCTAGGAGCTATTGGGATTCATTGGAATTAGAAAAGGCCACACAAGATATCCTGCAAGCAATTTCTGTTGAGGAGCCGTTTAGGGTGGTACTGCTGAGCATGGCCTGAGTTTTGTGGATCCTCTATTGTAGATATGGTTTCACCTGTAGCAACACATCAGTGTAGTGCCAAGGTTCTTACAAGTTTCTCCTTGAAACTTTTGCCAGTGGGGATCCTCATTCAATGTGATTAAGGTTTTCCTGAGCGCTTTGAGGTGGATTTCTACGAGATCTCATTTCCAGGTTGTTACTGTAGAATCTGAAAAGAAATGTTGGTCCTCACATAAGTTACCTGCTGGAGAACCTTGCAAAAGGGTTAGACACAGGAAAAGAGGGTTTTTGTGACCCTCTATATTGGTTTGAGTCATGCAATAGTTGAATCCTCAGAATAAAACTTTGATCCTACTGTGATTCTATTAATGTTGCTTGCATTAAGATCACATCAACTTCATTGAGGTCTCTCCAATACTCTTTAGATAAAAGAATCAAGAGGAGCGGTTTACTGCAGAGAGCAACTACTGTCTGAGTTCAGCAGAAGAAGGGAACGAACATGAAGAATATTAGGGCAGTTTAACCAGAGGCAGACACTTATTAAAAGAATACTTTGAATTTTTGTAGACATGACTATCCAGCTATTTCACAGTGTTTAACAAAACTAGTGAATTTAGCATTACATTATCCCTGAGAGATAAGTCAGTAGTGTATTATCCCTGTTTTATATATAGGGAAACTGAGGCATATTGACAAGACATGTCTCACACTGTCAGTGACAGAGCTTGGAGTAGAATACAGGTCACTTGAACGCAGGATTTGTCCACAAAACCTTCCTTCATCTTTTCCTTCCTTTGTCAGCAATATTTTGCATTGTGTACTTGGTCCAAGAAAAGTTGTCACCCACTGAAATCCTTGCCTCTTGTATCAAAAGTTAATATTTGGAAAGGTAAAATATGTGTTCTTTGCTCATGGGAAACTCAAATGAATCTGATTCTCAGTAATGCTAAGGGTCCACTCTGGCTATGTAATTCACACCCACTTTATGTCCCACTTATTGTGTCCAAGATAAAAAGCCCATCATGGAACTGGAAATTCAGGTCAAATGTGCCTAAGGATTTGTTAATAGGACAGCAGATTTTTACTTTAAAATCAATTAAAGTTAAAAAACCAAAAAAACAGGGTCAGGATTGTCAGGGCTGTTTGCTTAAGGTATTTTTTTTATAACTGCTATGTTGGCTGCAGATCGTATAACTTCAACAACTTGAAAATAATTAAAAATATATATCCAGTTGTTTTTTTCCACTCTACCAGATGTGCTCTTCACTGCTCCAGAGCAGAGGTGTCCAGTCTGGCTTCATGGTCTGGATGAGTGGCACAGGGTCAGTGTGTGGGAGTGGTCCATGGTTACAAACCTGTGTACCAACCTGGCCCCATGTGCTGGCTGCAGCTGTACACCAGCCTGACCCCATGTGCAAAACCTGGCTGTGCACTAGCTGGACCCACATGTCTGGAACTAGGTGTGTAGCAACCTTGCATACTGACCTGACTACATACTGATGCAGTCTAGCATGCAGAACTAGGTTGTCTGGCCTGTGGGGCTCTTCTTAGATCCAGAAATATGGCAGCAGGGGAGGAGCAGTTTTGGACCCTTGAGTAGCCCTGTGGGATGGATCTGTCCTGTGGGCTGGAGTTTGAGCACCACTGCTCTAGAGCAAATATTGAATCAGTTGTGTCAAAAGGAGATGCTAGAAAGTGGCCCATGTTTGTTGGCCAGAGGTAACCACAAGTGGTAAGTGGCTGGCTGAGGTGTGTAGTGGTATTGTTTGCTTCAGTCAAGTCAACATAGCCTCCAAATAAAGACAGAGCCTCCCTGTGGCATGTGGCAGAAGCGGTATATTAAAACTTTTGGATTATTTTCTACTTTCTGGGTAGATATAACGGTCATTAACCTCAATGGGAGTTGCACAGACACAGGGAGAAAATAGACCCTCAGGGTTTTCTGGACCGATGTATTTAGAGAGGGTTGTTACTTGTCTGTTTAAATCAATGGAGACTAAAACCATGCAAGTAATATTGGAGGGCACACAAGTGCTGGACTGGGCAGAGACACATTTCTGATGCTATATCTGCCACTAAGAATAACCATTAGACTAGACTGAGTCACTTTCACATTCAGTCTGAAAACTGGAAACTTTTTCTAATGGTAACGAGGCTGTACAATGGGTAGTTGTATTTCACTTGCTGTTACATGAGAATTGGGTTTGGCTCTTTCAAACCTGCAAGAAAGTTTGGTGCTTCCACCCTACTTTTTAATATCTATCCATTTCCCAAAGTTCACCTGTCTCTGTCTGCTAGCGCTCCAGAGAACTCCAAGCCTGAAGAACAACTACATTTTTTTCAATAGCCAGTACAATTAATACTTTCTCTCTTGAGCACCACATTTAGTTACTGTGGTATGTGTGCAAAAGAAAATACTGGAATGCACAGTAAGGTTTTCCACTTATCAGAGACATATGTGCCTCACCATCGCAGGATGAAACACTATAACAAAGAACACTCCTCAGGCAGGTTCACATTTCAAGGGTTGCAGGGCAATCTGGATAAGTGTCTTTTCTAGGAAACTGATGAACCAGCTTTTTCATATTGTATTCTTCAATTTCAATAATTCTCAAGAAGCTCATAAAATCCAGGATGGAGTCAGTTAAACCTTGTCTTATTAGTCTCTGAAAGGACACAAAGGCTGAGGATCTCAGGACTGGTCCAGATGCCAAGCTTTACTCTTACATGTTCCTACTTTTTCTTGGTCTGTTGCTCTTATTTACTGCTAGGAGAGAAGTTTGGACTGGCATCCTTTAATAAAATGCATGCAGCTGATTGAGAATCTGGGTTTGCTGGGAAGAAGTCTCACTGGACAGAGTCTGGAAGTTAAATGACAGACTCTTTGTATTACAGAGCTGATAAACTCTTATTTTTCTCCTATAGAGAATTTTCCCAGTTTTGTCATTTATACATGGTG
The DNA here is from genome assembly GCA_030014935.1 of Caiman crocodilus. Classification (NCBI taxonomy): domain Eukaryota; kingdom Metazoa; phylum Chordata; order Crocodylia; family Alligatoridae; genus Caiman; species Caiman crocodilus. The sequence goes on along the minus strand of JAGPOW010003648.1, from coordinate 113,188,600 downwards.
ATCTGTTTATAGATGGCTCAAGTAGACTCTGAAATCCACTTACAACTGTTGATAGCCACTGATGCCATGATGTTCCCATGTGGCATGTTCCTATAGACAGTTGTATTTGAACTCTCCGGCCCTTTAGGATTTGACAGTTTTTATGCAATTTACTTTGTAAACTCATAGAGAAAGTGACTGTCTCTTACTCTCTTTTTATACAGTGCATAACACACTAGGGTTTCCATTACAACTGTGCCTCTGGGTGCTATTCTTATAAAGCTACCAACTTTTATAAACAAGTCATTTTTCCTTTGATACACTCTATCCCTGGTTCTTTAAAGGTATTACATAAATAGCCCCTTTCTGTATTAATTTACAAATTTATGCTGATATAGCTCTTCATGGATTTATGTAAAGTATATGAGACTTTTGGAGCTCGAAAGTGGTGTACTTGTGGCCTTGGCAGTCCTTGTCTCCCTCTTGTAAGCAGTGAACTATATCAGTCTGGATGAGTTCAGTCACTGGTGGTGGACTGAGGAACCAGCTACTACATCCAGAAAGACTGTAGCATTAAAAGTTAAGTTTTCAAACTTCACATCCTGGTGGTATCTGCTCCCCAGCCAGTCTGTCCCACCTAGAGCTACAATAGATGTTCCTCAGCCATTTGTCTGAACCTGTCTTCGTGCAGTTCTTCCTCATCTGTCCAGGGGAGGCTGCTGTTGTTTTTAGGGTTGAAAACTCTTCTAGAAAACACCTGTATGGGTTTCACACATGCCATATTTTCTTGCATAAAACACATCCCCACCCTCTTTTTGGAAGTCCCCAAGAAGGAAAAAAGATCTTACTTTAAAGTACAGGTAAGAAACTGAGGTCTGGGGTCTTCAGGACGGGGGACTGCATGCTGGGGCTGGGGGCCTTGCAGCGGGGCCCAGTCCTGGACACCAGTGGCTCTGGAGCCACGTGGCAGGTCTGACCTGGCGGGCAGCTCCAGATTCAGTGGGCTGGATCTGATCTATCACATGGCTCTGGAACCAGTGTCAGGTCTGTGGCTATGTGCCAAGTCAGACCTGGAGCCCCAGCTGGGGACCAGTCCTATGTGTTAGCCCAGCCTGGCACATGACTAGGGAGGTGGCGCTCCTTACAGAGTGGGGGAGCCTCACAAAATTTGACAGTGATGTCGGGGTGGGGATGAAGTGGTGGCAGCACTAATTGCTGTTGCTCCTAGAGCCATGACGATTAACACTGCCACTGCTCTGCCCCTTCCCCTCCACCTGCCACCAAATTTCCAAATTCATGGGGAGCCCTTCTCTTTGCATGTAATGTACACCCAAATTTTCCCCATCTGGTTTTGGGGCAAAAGGTGCAAGTTCTGTGCAGCAAAATACAGTACCTGGTGGGTCTCTGATTGGCTGGACAGTGTTTTCTCCCTCCAGCTCTGGGAAGCACCTGCATTAACTGGAACAAGTAAGACTGGTTAGCTGATCAGGAGGGAGAGAGGCAGAACTCTTCTGTGTGGAAGGAGAGAACTTACCTGACTTGAGGGGCTTTGCATGCAGGTGGTTTGCAGGGAAATGATCAGTTAAGAGCCCACTCTGCCCTTTTGCATATAATTCATATGAAACTTCCTTTTTTAATTAGTTTTTGCTCTCTTCTTACTCAGATCCTCTTATAATGCACACATTCACTTTCCTGTACCTTTTCTGTCTGCTGAACCTTGACAATGAAAAAAGGGAGCAGCATGTGGTGATTTAATACGCATAGATGCAGCTTTGAGTTTTGAGTCTGCTCCTCTCTGTAGTGAACTTTACGGAGTGTGGCTGTAAGAATGGGAAAAATGCAGGACTGTGATTCAGAAGATCTGTGTTCAGTCCCTGTCCCTGCTCCAGACATCTTGGTTGCTTCCACTCTCTGTCTCGGTTCCACAACTACAAAATGGGCACAATAAGAATAGCCCTCATGGGTATTGCAAGGCTTAATTAGTGCTTGCAAAGTGCTCTGAAATTCTTGGGTGAAAGGCACTAGAGGTAGAAAAGCCATTATTGCTAGATTTAACTTATGATCTAAAATGAGAAGAAAGAGTGAAAACACTTGCATGGCTTTGGGAAACCAAGATGTGTTTGCCTTATCTCCTTAATAAGTTCATGCTGTCTATACAGTTCTCCACGAAGTCCTTTTATAAAACTTTAATTATTCCCTCCGTTAGTGCCATGGATGATCAGATCATACAAATCTAGCAGGTGGAGGTCAGGGAATGAAACAAAGGGGCATATATTGTACCTGTTCTGAGCATGGAGCTTTTGCTGGTATCAGTGCACGTTTTACTTCCAGGTGCAGGGTGAAAATCTTGTCCTGAATAGCAAAAGCAGCTCAGTAAAGAAGATACTAGTAGTGAGGCAGACTGTACAGTATCAGGCACTACAGGTGGGTGCCAACTTGGTTTTTGTAGATGGTTAGGGCTTCTGTCGATAAGAAGATACCTTCTGAGCTATGGAAGTACATTGGTGTTGGTACATGGTTAATATTTTAACAACTGAAGGAGAGAAGTGATTTATCTGGCAGACTTTGGTGAAAAATAAAATAGAGGGATGCAAAGAGGGAGGAAGAACTTGAGGCTTTAAGATAAGAGGAAGGTGTAGTTCTGCAGATGTCAGTCTACATGCCCATGTTTATCCTTGAGTTTCTGTGGTGGAGCTGAATAGCATCAGTAGCACTGCTGTGTGTAATGTTCTCAGTATAAATAGAATCCATAAATAGTTTTGTAGGGAGCCAGGATTTTATTTTGCTTGTGAAGTTGGACCCTTTGTGACTTGTGGCTGTGCCCTTTTTCCCCCCTTACCTTCCTGATGGGATAAAGTTAATATTGCTTTGCACAAATTCACATATATATTAATAAGCTTTCATCTCTTTCTCTGTTGCTTTGTTTATCTGTCTCCGTCTATCTCTGTGCGCCTGCTGCTTGTCTGCTTGCCAGTTTTTTCTTTGTCTCTATCACTTTATCATTGAACCCATCTGTGTAGAAAATGGGATATTTGGCTGTCTTCTTTTTTATTTTTTTATTTTTTTTATTTGTGTCATTTCATTCCTCAGACTTAGGAGGATAAAACTCGCACTCCTGGGGGTGCCAGGCGTTTCAGCTCTTGCATTTAGGAGGAGTCGTGATGCTTTTTGCGTCTGTTTGTCTGTCCATCTGGCTGCCGGTCTATAATAAGCTGTGCAGCGAGACAGCAGTTTACTATCTGTGTGTGTGTGAAATTAGCTAATTGGTGTTAGCAGCAATATTTTCACATGTTTTATAAGCAAAGTGCAGCAAGGTATATAAATGTAGATATGATCCAGACACACGCGCGCGCGCGC
>JAGPOW010003648.1:113146204-113182026 GCA_030014935.1 Caiman crocodilus | reverse complement strand
TGAGCTAGTTTATGGCATGGAGAGCTGTGGTGAACAGCTGCCCAGGACTGCTGAGGTACTACAGCTGTTTGCTGTGGCTTGGACTTCAAAGGGCATCATCACTTCTTGGATCACCACTGACAAGCCTCGGCTGAGTGGAGAAATGGGGTCCCCTCAAAGAAAAAGCTGCAACAAACAGCTGAGAGGCTCATCCTTAATTTGACAACCTGCTGTGAGTTAAGCAGGTTGTGGATATGAACAATCCAGGCTAGCAGGACACCTAGATATGAACAACCCAGGCTTTCCTATGTTAGAGTCCTCGAAAAATACAAACCTCCATTTTGCTCCCCCTGCTTCTTTTCTTTTTTCCCCCATTACTTGTTTCTACTTCTTTCCTGATCACCAGGGATCCTGGTTTTCTCTGTTTAGAAATCGCAGTTTTTCTGCTAAAACTCCCCAAATCCATGTTTTCCCATTATTAAAATGAATGCCATTATATATATATATATATATAGATGTCCATTGAATACAGTATTTTATTGATGCATTTACAGTTTTAAATCAATTCGGAAGCCTGTCAGTGTCTCAGTCATTATCATAAAATAAATTCTAAATACCTGTAAATTTTAGCATTTGATCTTGGGTTTTTTATTATGCAAAATCAGAGCTTTCCCTGCCCCTTCACTTACCAGGATGCAGATCCAGCTGCAGCTATCCCTCCTGCTGCCTTATAGCACTGAGCAGCCCTAATATGCTAGTGCCCTGCCCCTGCCCATGCTGTTGTCCATCACTCCCAAGCCACAACCCCACTAGCCTTGCTGGTGCTTCTCACTTCTGACCCGCTGCCCCCTGCCTCAGCCCCCGACAGTGTGTGAGGAAAGAAGTGGGTGTGTGGGAAATGGGGGAGGCATAGGAAGTGGGGCAGTACATGCCCCCCAAGACTTCTGTGTCCACAGTGGGGTGTAGAGTGACAGCTAGGCTGGACCAGCTCCAGGCAGGAGCTTCCTCTGTGGCCCAGTGGGTGGGACCCAGTGCTGGAGGGAGTGCCGTGGTGCCAATGGTGGAGCGGCAGCAGTGGAGGCAGAGACGATCTGAGCAGGGTACAGGGCCCAGGACAAATCAGCCTGTGTGGGGCCCTGCCCCTGGACACAAGGTAGCTGGTGGCAGATTTGGCAGTGGGGGCGTGCACGGAGTCACAGCACTATGCTGCTCTGCCTTGCTCTGTGGGCCCTCCAAAGCGCAGGGCCCAGGGTGGTTGCTGCAGTTTGCCCCGTCCCCCAGGGACAGCCCTGGGTGGAGGCTGGGGGATTTGTGCCCCACTGCTGATCGTGGCAGCATTGACCACAGAGGTGGCTCCTGCCCACAGCTGGTCCAGCCTGGCTGCAGCCCTGTGCCTCTGTATGGGCACAGAAATCTTGGGGGAGCACGTGTCCCACCACCCTCCTGCCATGTGGCCTGTGCCCCGCCACCCCACTAATGCATGGTTTGTGCCCCTTCCGCTCCTGCCCAGTGTGCAGCCTGTGCCCCTTTCTCTCTCCTTCAGCCCCCATAGACTTATCTGGCAGCAGCTGAGGAAGCTGCTGTCCCTGCTGCTTGGCTGCCACGTGCATGTGTGCGCACACATGCATGTGGTATCCCTTGCCTTGATTGCCCTCCTTCTACTCCCTGCAGCCCCTTGCAGGCTGGAAGTTAGCCAGCTTTCAAAGGGAAACCTGCCGTTTCCCGTGTGTTTTTCTTTTAAAGGTGAAAATCTCTAATTTTTCTCCTTTAAAGAGAAAAACCAGATTTTTCTCTCTTAAAGGAGAGAGTCCACATTTTTCTGCAGCAAATGGAAAACTCAGATCCCTACTGATCACTAGCATCCTGTTTCCCAAGACTCCCAGGCAGGATGCTAGAGAGCGGGAACACATAATGGCAAACTCTAGTGCAACCAGGCATTGATCTTGAAGCCCAGAGCGGCTAAATATCACAGGGGACCTTCTTTTTAATATTGTTTTGCTCCCAGTGGCAGTGTGTTGTTTAGAAGACACTAAAGGAAATGGCTTCGCTGTAAGCATCAGGGTTGAAACTTTTGGGCTCCCTTGAACCATCCAGTGTCAACTCAGATCTCCCTCTGCTTCTCAGAGCTTGCCTACATTGGCAGGTTCATAAAAACAAAGGCAAAAGTTGCAAGTACATGTGCTTGAGTTAATATTCACTGAGCCTCCCTGGGTGGATGCTGTCATTTAGGAGCATCATGGCCTCATTTCACCATTGCTTTCTTCATTCATTAAGAAGCTTATGTCACTTCATTCTCAAATGGAAGTATCTGTCCCAAGAGGTTGACTTTAACTTGTGCATATTGATTTCCTCCTTTTTGTCAATTCATTTTAGCTTTTTCTGTGTGTCCCTATATAGATGTGTCCTAAGAGGGAATAAACCAGGGGTGGACAGTTATTTCAGCTGCCAGGCCAATTAATGAGTTTTGGTGAGCTCTGTCGAGGTCTGCATACATAAAATCTTTTAGAAGGTATCATATTTAACAAATTATAGATAAGAATCATATACTAAACATCAAACACCTATTATAGCATAATTTTATGTCAAAAAATTAGTTTTGTCCTGATTTATGTTGTTTTGAGTAGTGTATCTAGAGGCAATTGCATAATAGTTCAACATAAAGTCTTACTCCTTGTATAGTGTGTGTGTGGGGGAAGGGATGTGTGTACGTTTGTCAGGGGGCTGCCAGTACTCTAGGTCCCAGGAGCTGCTGGGGGTGGGGGGAAGAAGCAGGGCAAGGAGAGCATGCAGCAGAGCTTGCCCAGGTGTTATGATGCAGGTGTAGTCCATCCCCCGCTATCCAGCCCAGGGCTGCCCCTGTGATGCTCCTCATGGGGCCAAGTCCCGCCACTCCCATGTAGGGTAGCTTGTGCTGTGCTCCCACCTGCACCTGTCTTGCACCCACCAATGGCCCTGGCTGGCCTCAGCTAGCATGGTGCTGCAGCTAACCCGTGCAATGTGCAGCCACCTGTAGGCAGCTGAGCAAATGGAAGGTGGCCGAAGCTGGAGCCTTGAGCTCTGAGGCAGGAGCTGTCCTGCTGCAGCTTCCCTTCCCTCCTCCTCCCACCTGGCTGGGCATGTGTTGCCCAACATACATCCCAACAGCTGCCTTTGCTTCCCCATGCTACCTGCTGCTTCCAGCAGGGGCAGGAGGAGGAGATGCTGGAGGCAGAGTGAGCAGATTAGTATCTGGGCAGCTGTAGCGGCAGTCCTGTGCGTGCTAGCCAAGACCCAGGGCCAGGGCCCAGGATCAGGGCTGGGGGAGGTGTTGGTGCATGTGGAGTGGGTACAGGTGAGAGCACAGTGAGGGCTGCCCTGGATGGGAACAGGCAGGGCTTGGCCCCATATGGAGCACCATGACAGCAGCCACAGGCTAGATGCAGTTAATTGGTAGGCCAGATCAGGCTCACTGGCTGTATTTTGCCCACCCCTGAAAAAAAATTATTCCCGATACAATAAGATATGATTTTCTCAAGAGCGCCTTAGCTTTTAAGGAGGTCCTACTCCAGTCTCACTAGAATGGGAGTTTTCCCTATTGCCTTTAGATATTCCCATCACATTGTGCAGCTGCAGGGGTATCATGGGTGAGCCAGCCCCAGGTATGAGTTGGTATTATTGATGCCATGTGCATGTGTGGTCTAAAGAGTTTGGGGGTGGGTAGTGGTCTGCTATGTTTGCCATAGGAAGTAGCATTTTCTAACGTAATGCAAAGATGCTCACAAATTAAATATTTGGTGACTCCGGAAGGACAATGAAGAGGAAGTGGGATGCATAGGCTGGATTGCTGGCTTGAATGTCCTCATTGCCACTTCCTAAATGTAACTTCTCCTGCAGGGTATAACTGAAGTGCAGAGGAAGAAACTTGTACTTCCTGTGAGGCCAGGCCTGAGCCTATGGAAGTGACAGATCAAATGGAGGGAGACTCCTTTCTCTTACAGGAATCTCTGCTCCTGCCTTTGTTGTCTTGGTTGTGGTACATATATGTACAGAGACTTTATCACACAATTAAGAATCCACACTTTAAATAATGGTTATAAAACTGAGAAATTAATGGTGAATTAGTCAGTTGCTTCTTTGTTCTAAACAATGCAAGATGTATCCAGATCACCCTGCTGGGCAAATAGACATGTTTTGAACATGTATGGAAGGTCAGTACTGTATTACTCAAACCAAGATGAGTTTGTTTTTCCCTGTTCAACATGATGAGGGCAAGCTTCATCTCAAATTCATCAACTAGCCTGGGGAGATGGCGCCGGCAGCTGCTGTTGCCTGGCAGGGTCAGGGCCAAAGCTGCTGCCACCACTGGGGCCAGAGCCACCACCATTGCCTGGTCAGGACCAGAACCAGAACCACTGTGTGCTCCATATCCTGGGCTGGAGCCTGAGCCAGGGCAACTGCATAGGGTAAGAGGCAGTACAGGGGGAGCAGCAAGTGGCTGGGGAGGGGGAAGGGCCAGGAGGGATGCAGGCAGATGTGGGGAGGCAAGAGTGCCTTTGCCTGCCTCCCTCATCACTGCTTTTGCTGCTGTAGCAGTGTGGGGGAGGGATTTAAGATGAGTCTTCAATAATTAGTTTTGATAATAGAAAATAATCATTTAATTTATAAAGTGCATAATATTTATATATACATTGACTATGTTTATAATTTATAAATTATAATACAGCCAATTAATAGATTCTATTTATGGCAAATTACAATACATTTATTATAGCCTTCCATGTATAGAATTGACTTACTGGGGGGAAGGCTCTTAAATTCAAAATTGTCTTAGATTTGGGTAGCTATGGTAGTTTCCAGTACCTAGTCATTGTTGAAAGCAAGTAGCTGCATTGAAGTCCCTTAACTGGTAACAGATACCCATTACCCCCAAAAGCATTTAAAACTAAAGGGCATTTTTACACATGCCATGGGATTTGTTGGGGGGCAGTGCTTCAATTACAACAGCTCCAAGAGCCACTTTAATTAAAGTGCTGCAGCATCTCGTATATCAGCCTCCCCACTATAGATGGCAGAAGGCTGGGGCTAACTTGGCTTAACTCCCCCAAACTGGACCAACGACAGCGGCTCCAGTGCCACTGCTGCCACAGCGCTGTGCTCAGTGCTCCCACCACATGCTTCTCTGCTGCCGTGTGCACAGCACCAGTGTGTGCTGGCCCTGTAACAGCCCTGGGGGAGGAAGGGGTGGCGTCAGGCAGGTGCACTCCACACTACCCAGCCCCCTCAAATAATATTTTCTAGTGCTGCTTATGTTCCCCATACTTAAAAATGGTGGCAGGGGTGCTTGAATTAAATCTTGTTCAATGAGTGTTAGTTCAAGTGCACCCACTGCCATTTTTAAGCATAGGGACACTGATACACGAGATGTGGGAAGCTACTGGAGTACAGTAATTACCACGCTCCAGCAAACTCGATTAATTGAACCTTCTCTGATATGCTGTAATTACAGCATATTGGAACAGCCTCCGCGCTTGTGTATAGGCACCCCAAGATACTTAGTTTTAACGTTCTACTGATTTCAATGCCCTGGGTGTCACAGAGACAGAAAGAGAGAAGCAACTGAAAACTAAAAGTATATCATCCAAGAATTAAAAAAAAAAAATTGATAAGGAAGTCTGCATTTAAGGTTCCTGAATAAGTGACCCAATTTTTAAGTGCCTAAGGCTCAGAAACGTTAATGAAAATCAAGGTGATACTGATTGTTCAGAACTTTTGAACATCAAGATGCTTATTTGGGAGCCTAAGTATGAGCCTGAAAGTGTAACTTTAGATATTCACTATTGGTTCTGGGGCCTGAGGCTATAGGTAAAAATTAGTATATTAAATTATACCTGATAAATAAAGATCCTGCACAGGCTTTCTGAAAGAAACACTGTTATGTAAGAGGTACAACCATTGTACTACACTTATTTAGAAGTGAAGGCATAGATCACTCCAGGATGATAGGAACTGCTTACTGGAACTGGATATTATCAGCAAGATTACCAGAGTCCATCAGGAAAAAATACATTTATATTATATATGGTATGTATCAATTCTTAAAAATAGCACAGCTGAAAAGCAGTTGGGTGTATAAGTGTGTGTGACATTTATAGTTAATCAGTTAAATTTCATGTGAAAGGGAAAATAGGTGGTGAAGTGGTAATCTTTTGATTTTTAAGGTCTACTCTTGCCCCCACTGAACTAGAAAAGAAATTGCCATTGACTTCAAAAAGGTCTATTTCTGCTCCTTCTACTTCAGTTTTCATTGGCAAGCAAGCAAGGTTATGTCGTAAGAGATGAAACACTGATGAGGCACTTGTCCAGTCTGGATTCTACTCCCAGATCAATGGTAGAGTTGCTGTGTTCCCTTGGGTGAGTGATTTCACCTCTCCTGCCTCAGTTTACTTATTTATGAAATGGGATTGATACTTCTCCCACCTCTGCCCCAGAGGTGAAGTTTAGGTCCTCGGGGGGGGGGGGGGTGTCACTGAAGAAGAGGAGGGTTATGAAACGCTGGTTTGGAATATGACTGATTGTAACATTGAATGTTATCTGCAATATTATTTATTTTCTTTATCATTTTCTTTTCTTTCTCTGGCAGTTGATTGTTATAGTGTTATTATCCTGAAAACTTCCCCAATTGTTTGTCTGTCTTCTTGCCTAGCTGTATCTAAGTCCAGCCTGTGAACCAGTTTTACTTGTGTTCTTTAAGCAAGTATTTCAGCCCTTTTGGTTAAACCTGGTGTGTCTTCTTATTGCTTGGTTAATGCTAGGTTTCATATGTTTGGAACCCTCCACCACTTCCTGATGGAGCAACAGATTTCCATAATAGAGAGAATCTGATACTGCCACTGTCGTTTTGTAAGTTCATCACAGGGACAGCCTTCTTCAAAGTTAAGGATGAAAAAGCCCTGTGATTTTTTTAAAGTGGCCTGAATATTTTCAGTCCACTCACCTTTGTGTTTCTTTGATAGCAGAGTCTTGGAAAGTACCTACCGCCCACCCGATTATGTATAAATGGCTTGTGCTGGTTAGTGAATCTAGTTCACAGGTCAACATTTGAAGAGCCTAGCTCTTGCTCCGGTTACCTGAAGGATGTTTCCAGTATTCACATATGCAAGGTGAATTCATAATCTCATGACTTTCTCTACATGTAACAATGATTTGCAAATGAGTTTGGCCATAAGGGAGAAACCCTACTTTGAAATAGGTCCTGCAAGAGTGAAAGACTGATGTAGGAGAATCTGAACTTGTTTGCTTCTTAGAGTATTTTTGTAGGGAGACACCTTGTTGAAGTTGCCTAGCATTTGGAAAATTGCAACATAGCCTTAATCTTTTCATTTTGGTGGAAAGTCTTCCATTATTTGTTGAGCGTGGCCTCCTTTTGGTGTGTAATATTATGCCAGTGGGTCAGTTTTTCTTTAGAGACTTTCTTTGAGCTACTTACTTTCTGGGAGTGAGAATTATTTCTGTATGCTGTTTTTTTAAATAAATAGAATTGCAAATAAATATGCACTTCCATATTACCTATTTCACTGGGCTACTTTGCAGGCAACAAATTATATGTGCATTTACTTTTGGGGGACAATCCAATACTGCTTTTGTGCTGTACAAGTTTCTGCATCACATGGTGGGGTAAAGAAGTGGTAGTCCCTTTTTCTGTACCACATACGGGATCCCACAGTATTGTGATATTCTGGCCATTTGGTTGTCAAAAGGTTTTTACTAAATCAGTCAGGATTTCAGAGAAGAGTGGCAGAAGTTAAGAAGATGAGGAGACTGAATATGAGTAAGGATTACAAGAATGTAATGTTTACATTGGGAGCAAGTGATGACTCAGACTATGATAACAATCTAAAAGTAATTGAAGGATGTAAAACGTTAAGGTGAAAACAAAGAATTAGTTGAGATATACTCCAAGGAGGTAAAGGTATTGAGATGAAACCAAGTAAAGACAAATTCAGTGGGAATAATTGAAGAACTTCTGGAAAGTGAAATGAATGAGGTTAATGGAATGAGCTCATGCAGGAAGTGGTGGGAGAACTATCTTCTTGCACGGCCCCAAAATTATACTTAGAAAAGAAGAGACTAGAACATAGCAGCTCTCAAACGTGCACTCAAGAATATGCTATAAAGAGTAACATGCTACATTGTCTGGGCATGGACATAGGTGAGAGGTTTGTGGAAAATATGTTTCCATCTCTAATTTCAGTTGCTGCTTTTAGGTATAGATGTTACAGCTGAACAAAGACAAGTGGCACGAAGTGTAACATTGTTAAATAGGGGTGTCATCAGGGGTGTCAAACTCACTCTGGGCCCTGAGCCACATGTGGACATCAGGAGCTCTTCCTGGGTTGGATCTACAGGGCTAGGGTCAGGCAGCAGCGTGGGTCTGGGGGCATGTAGCTGTTCAGAGCCATGTTTGGGCAGCATGAAGCCAGGGTCATGCCTCGGTGAGGAGCCAGGGGCAGTTGGTAGTATGGAGCTTTGGCTGGGCTGTGGCATGGAGCTGGGAGCATGCAGCTACACGGAGCCGCATTTGGGCAGCATGTAGCATGGATACATGTAGCATGGATATGGATATGGACAGAACTATGGATGGCAGCCCTCTGGCTCTGTGCTACTCCTGCTCCATGCAGCCATACTTCCCCAGGTCCATGCTGCTGTCTGATCATAGCTCCTTGCTGACACATGCCCACAGTGCTCCAGTGCTTGAATGCAACTTTGTGCCACCACATGCCATGAGCTCCATGCTGCCATGTGCCCCTGGTACTGCTGACTAACAGAGTTTTGTGCTGCCTTCTGAATGTGGCTTCAGACTGCTGCCCAGTGATGCACACTTTGGCCAGTTGGCAGTCCCAGGGGCATTTGGCAGTGCAGAGCAGAGGGTGTGCGTTTCCTGTAACCCACCAGACAACCTGTGGACTGGATTCAGTGATTTCATGGCCTGGATATGGCATGCAGGCCATATGTTTGACACCCCTGTTGTACATTAACTGGGTTGTAACCATCAACACCTATCTGCTCTGGCCATATATATGTGTGTGTGTGTGTGTGTGTGTGTGTGTGTGTGTGTGTGTGTATATACACACACACACACACACACCTGATAGTATTTAAATGTTCAGTTGAGTTTAGCTGCCCTCAATCAAAAACCTTGTTTAGGATAAATCCCAGTGAACTCGGATAACAACTCTGAGTGATGTTTCATAGGGATGGTAACTCTGCTTATGAGGGACCTATTTATTACTTTCATTGCAGCTGAGGGACTGACTGCTGTTATATTTAGGGGGGAGGCCCCTCCCTGCCACATCTCAGTATTAGCACATATATATGGCAACTGAGTATGCTAGGCTATGATGCTGGTGTCAATACCATGAGCCAGCTCTGTTCCTGTCCCAGTGTACATAGTGCCCTGCTAACTCCAGGGGGCTAAGGTATGGAGGTAGACTCTGCAGCTCCCTGGGCAACAGTAACACTGTTAAAATTTGATCCCATCTGCATGAAGAATTCCTTTTCGTTGGATAAAACAGTCTTTCAAAGCGTGGCCCGTGAACACACACCTCTGGGCTACGTGCCTTGAATGAGCACATGCTATCGGAGGCGAAAACCATAACTCTGGAGAAGTTTAATTTAATTTGGTGCTACTATATTTGACACACCCAGGAAATGGGAAATAAAAAGCGGTTCCTTGTAGTAGTTTAAGTGCAGAACTTGGAACACTGCTGACATGAATAAGCTACGTTCCATAAAAACCACTGGAACTGGAAAGGGAAATTGGACCTGGCTGAACTTGATAGTCATTGGGGTCATTGGACTAGGATTTGCTGAAAAAAATCTTAGTCTGTTTTGAGAATGTACTCGGCTGGGCAAAAATGCAAGGGCTACAAGCTATTGGAGAAGTTCTGACTGAAGCTGGATTTGAGAAGTGGCCGATTCTGCACTGATAGTAAGCATGTCCACTGCGATTTTTGCTTGTAGCATATGGAATCTTGGCCCATTACTCAGCCAGACCTCACTCCCCCCCCAAACAACTCTCTCCTCAACTTGCCCTGTAGAAGACAACGAGTGCTTTGCTTCTATCTCAAAGAGTAGTTCTCTCACTGGTTGAAAATGTTGGCCTCTCTGCCCCAGTCATTCTCTCAGGAAGTGTCTTTCCCATCCTTGCTGGCACACCCCTCTGGCATGCATGGCCAGCTGCAGGCTAAACCCCATAGAATAAGAATTCTTTTATCCTTTTGTCTCATGTGTTTCATTTTCAGAGTTTGGATGATCCTTTTCTGCAACAGCAAGCATTGTTAGTTTCAATAGGCAGCCTGGATGCAACAGAGCAAGTGATACAGAGATACAAGGTTTTAGGGCTCTGCTGGGTTGCTACAGATCATGTCACCTTGGTGGGTAAACAGTCCAAAAATAAAAAGGGCAAACGATACAAAAAGGAATCCAGCTATATTTTTATATCTCATTAAGTTTCGCTCCTCCTGGCCTCATTGGCAGGCATATCAGGAATACAGAGCTCCCATCTGACTGAGCAGGGGCGAGAAGGCTTGCACTGGTTAGAGGCTTGCACTCACAGTTCGAGTGGCCAAGGTCTGGAGTGGGCTCCCAAGGGAGGTGGTGCTCTCCCCTACCCTGGGGGTCTTCAAGAGGAGGTTACATAAGCATCTAGCTGGGGTCATCTGAACCCAGCACTTTTTCCTGCCTATGCAGAGGGTCGGACTTGATGACCTATTGAGGTCCCTTCCGACCCCAGCATCTATGAATCTATGGTGGGGTGTGTGGACCATTCTTTTTGCTAAAGATCCAGTGTGGTGATCAAGTGGGCATGGTTTTAGGATCTCCCTCTTCTGTTGCCATCCCATTTGTGGATACCCTTATTTTATTGTCTGCAGAAAGCATCAGTTGATTTTTCAGACTGCTCTTATATCCTGCCCAAGAATTCTTTATTTAGGTACTCAGCTGTAAGAGGTGCTGTCCTTAGCTGTCAAAGAGGGTTGTTTAAGGCTGCTGTGAGGCAAGGATATAGAATACAGGTTGAGGACTGTTTCTGGTAGCTCCAGCTTTTCCAGAATAGCAGTGGGAGAGAAGGCAGATGGCAGATGCAAAGGCTCATGGCTCACCATGTACAGTTCCACTAGTCAAGTCTATGAGCTCTTCCTGTGTCCAGTAAAATATTAACTATAGGGTCCAGACTTTTCTGTTCTTATTGTTTAATGTGAGGCTGGTGTCTAATAAGATTATTACCATCCATAATTTGTGTGGTTCCTGATACATATATGAATAGCCATGGTCTAAGTGGATAGTTCTGCTGGGACTTTCCCAAGCCAAGTATTAAGTGCAGCTTGAGTCAAGAGAAACATGCTTATGAGCATTGATTTTTTTCCCTCCAGCCTGGTGTATAAACCATTCTATTAAATTGTAGATTCAGCTATGTCCCCATTTATCTTTACCTGGTCTGGTGCTCTAGTCATGAAGATTATCTGACTTGGTGACTTCACCTGTGGAAAAAAGGCACTTTGGTGTGATATGATTACAGTGAATGCTGTAGTTGCATCTCATACAGCTTCTCGTATTTTGGTTTCATGTGGGCACGCTCCTGCCTAGGTTTATAGCCCAGGATTCAAGATTACACCCTCACCTGGGTCTGATTTCCTTGACTTTAAGCTGGCCTTATATTTGCTTCTGTTGTAGTGGGGAACCTTTCCTTTGGTGCACTCGTGCTAGGATTTGCTTTTGTTGTTTGTCTTTGATATCGTTAGCCATTACATTTGGTTCTTTGAGGTATCGTAGAATCATGGAAAATTAGTGTTGGGAGGGACCTCTGGAGGTTGTCTAGTCCAATCCCCTACTCAAGACAGGACCATCCCCAATTACATCATCCCAGCCAAACTGAGGTAGCTGTGTTTCAAACTGTACCTCAGGAGCTGACAGTATGGGGATTATTGTGCCTCTTTCTAGACACAGTCTGGGGATTTGTTTGGCTTGTCTTTGGACCTAATAAGCCTGAGAACACCATAGTTTGGAAGCAGATGTTGTGATTATGGTAAAGGTGCCTTATAGCGCTCCAAGAGCAGAGAGTTTACGTTTCTTATCTCAGGGTGTGGCTAAGTGACCATGTTACAGTGAGGTAGCCTAGGGGGTGAAGCTACAGCTGTTCAATGGGTATGATTGTACCCCATGGTAAATGTAGTGTCCTTACCCTGCCTTCATGGAGGAGCAAGCTACTTCACACTTACCGTGGGATAAAAGCATGTATAGAGGCAGAGGTGGAACAACGCAGCCAGCTGTCCAGAGTAGTTGCAATGTGTGGGGACAGAGGTGACTTCTTGCTGCCATTATGCTGCTGGTGTGATCACGTGGCTGCAGTCCCAGCTGTTGTTTTCTGCCCCCTGAAGGCTACACCTTTGCTTGCCACACCTTAGTTATGCTACTGCACACAGGTAGTTATTGCAGAATGTAAGCTGACACCTTATTATGCCTCACGATAAGTTGTTCACACTGTCTTATCCTAAGAGAGACATCTTTTTTCAGAAAGAGTGACTGCTTAGAGCCCTAATGAGAACTGAGATGTTTCTCTTTGCTCAACTAAAAATCCTTTTATATAATAGGAAAAGTTCCTACAAAGGAAACAAAACAGAGTGCATCTGCAAAAATACCAAATATGTTAACATTTTTGGTTTCCAAGTAATTTATGTTGCTAATTCAAATTATATAAATAAATGTTCTACTTATAAAATTTTGTAGCTTGTACATTTCCATGAATGTCCTTAACTATTCACTGACTCATTGCCTATTCATCTATAGCTAATATAAGGCACTTTTATTGTGGTTTTCTAAACTATGGAGGTTATGTGAGTCAGATGAAGTTTAGAACAGAGATTATCTTCTAAATAATCAAAAACACAATATGCCAAAAAATATACTAAAAAAAAAGAGAAAAAGCATTTAGTGAGCTCAAAATTAAGTGCCTTCTGAAAGGGTTTTATTTTTTGATTATATAAATGAAAGAAAAATTATGTAAAGTCTGGTGTTTCTACTTCTTTCAAGGAAACAAGGGGTTTTCAAGAAACCCACTGCTCATAGGAAAGGCATATCCTTGAGGGTTTTCACCAGTGACATACATGGTGGAAGAATTTCTCCTTGAAGATTTTTCATCAAGAAGACACGAAGGCAAAGGTGGTTCAAGTGAAAACTTTCTTGAAGATTTTTGCCAAGAGCTTTTTGGAGAGTTGGGGCTGGAGGGGGAAAAGGGCTAAATTTCTTCAAAAAAGCTCCCCACCCACCACCTTCCTTTTGTATTTATTGTGACTCTCAAAGATACCATTGATGGTGCAGGGTGAGTAGGGGGGATTATATATTTCATTGCCAACACTGTGAAGAGTTGCCTTGTTTTTACAGCTGGTGGACTGGCATTTCCTGGACATCAATAATGCATTATGGTAGTGCATCTTGCTTTCATTTTTTCTGATGGACTTTCTCAGGGAGGGTAAGGATGGCTGATCTGTGTTCTGGTACAACAAATGTGGGTGGATCACATCAGGCTGTAGCTGAGCAACTGATGTAGTAATGTGGTTAGAGCACATGGGTGATCTACGTAAAAGATCCAGATGGGCCCTGCAACTGGGAATGCATCCTTCAGAATTTTACCCATTTAGCACAAAGCGGTACTTTTTGTTCAGTGTTGTGCAATTGCTCAGGGACTCATGCTGCTAGCCAGAGAATGTCAGGCTTAGGCACAGGCCAGATTACAGTAGAAATCTTTCCCCTGTGAAACTCTGCATTGACTTGCATTTTTTTAAATCAAAGAGTAAAACATTTTGGCCTTTTTCTAAAGAAATGGCCTTGTACAAGAATAGTTTCAGCACTACATAACATACGTATATTTCTATTACAATATTTTTTTTCCTCTGATGTTTTTTATTTGTGGAATCTCCATCCTTGGAGGTTTTTAAGACACAGCTAGACAAAGCTTTGGCTGGGATGATCTAGTTGGGACTGGTTCTCTTTGAGCAGGGGGTTGGACAAGATGACCTCCTGAGGTCCCTTGCAACCCTAATTTTCTATGATTTTTTTTTTAGGAACAAATGCCTTAATTTTGTGCTTTAATGTCATACTTTGCTTACCTCTGATGGTGATCTTATTGCACCATCTATGCCATGTCAATCCATTGTTTTGGATAGTGGAGGGTTTTGGCTGTCATGCAGGTGTTGATGTGATCTGATCATGTATCTTCGGCATATAGGACTAGAAAATTCAGATACATGCATCAACCAGAATAAATGAAATGTTACAGGAATACATAATTCAGCTACCAAGTGTTCCTCTCCCAGTTCCTGAGCACTTCCTTATCCGTATTATGGCTTTAAATGTGAGCACCAGGTGTGAAGTTTTCTGTTCCAGGAAAGATGACTATTTGTTTTATGTAAGCAAAAAACAAACAAATACAAAATTCAGAGCTGATGCAGATGATGGAACATAAAGATGTGAGATAGTTTTAGTAAACAGCCAGGTTGCATATGCCTAAATGGAGCAGAATAATATAACATGAGATATTAGTTGATGATGTACTCTTTCTGGCTGCAATAAACCCTTGCTGCTTGGTATGTTCTTATGTTCTGGCAATCTTTCTCTTTGTCTGTAAACTTTCAAGTCAAGCTGAAGTGTTCTTTCTTGTGACAACAGACTTGACTAGGCCGCCAGATATAAATGAATATCATTTGTTTTCATTTGGTTTTAGTACAAGGAAAACTTTAAAAGAAAATCAGTATTCTTTAAAGTGAAAAATTAAGTTCAAAATTTAATTTTGAAATGAGGAGTGCTATTTGACTTAAGAGGCGTACCATGAGTTCTGGTGTGGAGGCCAGGAACTAGAAAATTCTGTTTCTGGCTTGGACAGGACTTCCGTTGTGGTCTTGGCTAAATTACTCAACCTTTTCCTTCCTGAAATTTCCCATTTGTAATATGAAGATAATGATATGTGCCCACCTAATGGTGCTGCAAAGCTTAGTTAATGTTTGCAAAGTGCTGTAAAAATGAAAAGTGCTATGAAAGGGCTAAGTGTTATCATTTGATGTTCTCATCAAATTGAGGACTAATATGTAATCAAACACTTTCATCTTCATAATCCAACGCCTCTTCCTTTTCTGTTCAATAGGAAGACAGAGCTGTGATGGGAGAAAACATGTCCTACTATCTTAAATAAAACATTATTTGTTTTGCCCAAGATATTTAGTCATCACCACCTTTTAAAGCTAATTACCGAACCTTTCATTTGAAACTGAGTTTCTAAGATTTTTCTTTTGTTATTGTTGTTAAGAAGCCAGGCTTTTCTCAGACTCCAGTCAAGTGTTGGCAGGAGAGAAACAGGGACTCTATACTTCACTCAAACCCTGAATAGCTGCGTGACCTAGGACAGATCGCTGGCTATAGCTCTGCACTGAGAGACAGGCAGTGGATCCTCTCTGTACACTTTCATGGAGTCCTATTAGAGTCTGTGGCATTGGATTTAGGAGGCTGCCCATGCACTTCTCAGTACAGGATCTGGGCCCCTCTCTCTCTGCCTAACTTTGACTATTATTCCCATTTTACAGCTGGGGAAAGTTCTTTTGGAGGTGTAGATCTGATATGAGCTCCTAAAACTTGTTAAAGTCAAAACTCTTTGTGCATGTGTGAACTTCTGGCAGGGCTTCAGTGGAGGGGTATAGTTTTATTTTCTACTGTTGGTTCTTGTTTCTCTCCCTCCCTTTTTTTTTTCTTTAATGGTGTCTTAAGCAGTATGGCCTTGTACAAGTAAATGTTTAACAAAGAGTGAAAAGATCAGAAGGACCAAACTGGGTCAATAGTGTGACAGTGGGGTATGGAGCAAAATAACTTGCATCTCATCACTTCAAGCTTTTCGTGAATTGTGGTATGGATATGTTGTGGGAATATACCACAGAGGAAGCTGGGATGAAATAGCTACTTAAAAAGAGATTAAGGGATTGACTGTAGTGCCTCTATGGGCTGCAATTTAAAGGGAGAGAAGCCCAATTCTTGGTGTTGCTGCTGCTTTTTAGATGCAGTTTTTCACTTGTTTGGAAAAATTCTCACGTCTCTTTGTCAGCCAGCTTCGAGAGTTAATCCACATGAGTTAAAACACCCATACATTGTGCTTGATTCTTTGGCAATATAAAATGCTTTCTGGTGTCTGACTTTGTCTTGTGCATTACCCTAGTGTTTCTTGGCAGAAATGGCGTTGGTGGGCAGATGAGGAAAGAGTATCATGCTCATATTTAAACTGGTAAGAAAAAGAGAGTTGAAATTAGCACTGGACCCAAATCAAAGATTTTAGCTCTAAACACTCCTGAAGCTCCTCATTGAGTCTACGTAATAGTTTCTTCTTCACAGTTATAGTTTTAGGAACAAAGATTGATCCTTGTCTTCCCAGTCTGATAGGGTGATTAAGTTTCCTTTTCATATGCAAGACGCTTACGTATTGGTTAGAAGGATCAGTAAGGATATAAAATTGTCCATCCAAGTTCATTTACCAGTACAGTATTACTACCAATGTGAAAGGTTGGGGTGTCATTTTAAAGGTCTCAGGCAGCTCTGTAGGAAATTGGCTTCCATGAGACAAGTGGGCTTCAAAGTCGTATGGTAAATACTAGATAATGGGGGTGAAATGGTAAGTACTAGTATCACTTACCATCAATGTGAATTTTGTCACTGACCTTAGTGGAAGCAGACTTTTGACCATAAAATGGATTTTTGTAGGTCCTTATCTCAAGGCATTTTTAATACATCATTATAAAGCTTCTTACTACCACCTTCCACAAGATGTACCTAAAAATGCCTTAGTGTTCTCTTCGACCAAGGGTTGATTCTGTTTTTATTGTTTTCCTATATAAAAATAACCATCATTATGTAGTTATCCACGTTTTACTCAGTGGTTTTGAACTTTGTGTTTCAAAGTTAACTGAAAGATTCAGTGTATGTAAGTATGCTGGCTGTTCTTCATGGTTTTGCTCATACTTTTGCACTTAGTACGCTCAAAACACTTAAATTCCAGACTGAAGAATGGTGAATGGGGGAAGTGGACTGCATCGATGTCAATGAAAATCCATTACAAGTGGAAACAGTATTTAGCTCTTCTGGGTGCGTCTACTCGAGACTTATTGCACAATTGACTAATTAGCTGTGCAGTAAAAGTTACATGTCTATGTGTGCATCCCTATTAAGCCAGAGTAAATTAATTTACTCTGCACCAGGACAGTACTTGTCAATACAAGTACTATCCTGCTGCAGAGTAAAACACTCTACAGTAGCGCATGCGTAGATGCTGTCCTGGCTGACTGGGACAGGAGAGTGTTTCAGTGCTGCGGCTGCCTGCCAGCTAGCCCTTCACTGAAGCACCTTTGTAGCCTAGCCACCCCCTCCTCAACACATTGAACCAGAGGGAGCACCCCCAGGCTGGCAGGGTGACCCTCTGCCAGCCAGGCTTGCTCCAACCTAGCTCAACATACTGTGCATGAATAAACTCTGGAGCTTATTGCTCCCAGATGCATATTCAAATGGCACACCTGGTAGCAATAAACTCTGGAGCAGTTTGTGTTCATTAATGGCAAATACGGATGCGCCCATTGGTGCCAAAAACATGGGGCAGGAATTGGTTGCTTCATGCACTGTTTTGGGGATGTGATCTTTCATCAAGCAGGTGATGAAAGCAAATTTTGATGACCTTAGGAGGTGTCTGTGAGTGTGTTGTGCTTCGATGTCTTTGGGGCATACTGTCACTATTCCAGGATTATTTAGTGAAGCAAAATATTTGTTTTTTAAAGACTTTTTTACCAGTTCCCATAAAAATAAAACATTCTAAAGAGTTTGTGGAAAGGGGATTGTGTAACCTTCTGCATGAGACCTTCCTATGAGGCCATTGTTAGTGAGGCCAAAAAAAAAAATGGTGACATTTGTAGCTGTCTTACAATGGTATAGCTGCATTGAAGTCAGTAGAATGACAGCAGATGATAGCAAGTGTGAATCTAATCCAGCAGGGGTAAATGATAACAGGATTTCCTGCAGTACAATAGAGTGATGTCACTGTACTTGATTTCAACTAAACCAGCCACTAGCGCTGACCCCACACTCAGGTCTAACTTATTTTTAGTCTAGAGTTTAGAAAGAAAAGCATCTCATACCCAGAGAAACATGTAAATGAATTGCCTCTGTAAATCAGAAACAGCTTGATGGATTAGATGCATTTTTTTTCCTTATCATGTGGTGGTAGTGGTGTTGAAGAAGGAAGGGACAAAGGGTTGGCTTCTGCCTGACAGATTTTATTCCCAATTCTACTGCAGTATTATTTGAAAGTACTTGGAGATTTAATTCTGAAAATTAGGGCTCATAAATGCAAATGGAAAAACCAAATGTAGAAATATTGGAGCATGCAGTTTTTCAGTGTGGCTTTTCCCCAAAGGCCAGTGCCTTCAACTTATCACCTTCTGTAAAAGCCATCTCTAATGTACGTGTAGCAGCATTAAACATGGACCCACCTGAAAGAATAGGAAGGGCTGCCCTGTAGAGAGACAGAGTTTTTCCCAGTAGGGACACTGTTTTCCCTGAGGATGAGTGAAGCTGTTTTGGAGGTAGCCCTCTTGGAACTGGGAGGGGTGATGTAACCCCAGCAGGGACTGAATGAGAGACTTTAGTAAAAGCCTGGGAAGAGTCCTGTCCTGGGATTGACTGAGAGGCTTGGTTAAAAGAGGGGAGAAGTCTTACCAGCGGGAAGGTCAAAGGAGAGAGAGAGGGGGCAAGAGACAGGATGGAGACCAGGAAAAGGATCTCCCCACAGCCATCCCTCTGAGAGCACTGTAAGAGGAGCCCTGCAGAAGTAGCACTGGGAGGCTGCAGCACAAGAAGCTACAGTGTCTGTTCTCCCTCCCTTCCCTGCCAGCAAGAGAGACGCTGCCTGGGAAGACCCTCCTGCAACCACTGTGTGACTGAGTGAGCACAGCAGGGGAGGGGGGCACAGGGCCAGGTTAGGAGACTGCCCTGGTTTTTCCCCTGCGAGTGAGAAGGCCCTAGGGAGGGGCAGGCTCAGGTGCTGGAGGGAGCCCTGGGCTAGAGGGGCAGGGACTGCTCCAGCTACTAGAAGCCCTGGGCTGGGCAGGCAGGGCCCAGAGAGGGTCTGAATTTACCAGGTGCTGTGAGGCTGCCTGGGCAGGAGAAACCATTGCAGCCTGCAGCCCAGACTGCACCCTGCGGAGCCAGGCAACGGGTCTGGGCAGGAACCAGCTGTCTTGCAGGGACTGCAGGGGAAGAGCCACCGCCTGCTGCACCCAGACCCCTGGAGCTCCTGCTAGGGTCGCTAGCACCAGGGACAGATCCTGCGTCAGGGCCACAGACGCAGTCCTGCTCCCTGAGACACCTATCCCAGGGGCAGTGCACATGGGGTCCTCAGTACACAGTGTACAAGCTATATAGACTGTGTAAATAAGTTTCTGATGGTTTATTAGTTGGAGTATCAATGTTTTTGTTTATTGGTTCCTTATTTATAGTGGGTAATTTGTATACCTTCCCCTAGTACCATGCTTTTCCAAGAACCATTAACCCTTAAGCCACCATCACCGGGTCATGTGGTGTAACATTTGTTTTATTGCATTGGTATATGTTACCTTGTAAATAAATAAATCCTGTAGGTAGTTTTATAACTGTGTACAAGGTTGGTTGATTGTAAGGGGAGGCTCTCCACTTGGAGACACTGCAGCAGTTACCCAGGGAGCTTGGCGGAGCCACCGAATAGTGGGTACCCCAGGATCCCACTAATCAGGTGAAGGTGCAGGTAATGTTGTGCCCAGGGTTACATAAGGAAATGCTGAAATGTTTATTTTGAGAAGTATAACAGTCAGTTTTCCAACTTTTGGGGCTCTCATTACATCCAGACTAAAGTCATAGCCTTTCCTCCTTCCATAACACTTCTTTAAAAGAGTGGAGGGGGAGAATGGTGTGAAAAGTTTACTTGCATATATCCCAAAGCTATTTGTTCAACATACCATACATTTCATTAAAATCCACATTTTTTATAAAACTAAAAGAGCATTTGAAAAATGTACATCTGTATCGACAGCTTGCAGGCACATTCTATCTCAGTGCAATTTAAAATATCAGAGCTATTCTCTCCCTCTCAGCCTCTTCAACATTGGGATTTTATAATGAAGACACCTTTAGTTTAAAGGTTGCTAGATGCTGCCTTGGATTATTTTCCCTGTAAGGAAGAAATAAATTTGTCATTTTATGCAGAGATTTACATTAATCAAAAACCTTTCTCTGAACTTTGAACAAACGCCCCATGGGTAGCTAGTGGAGCCTGAAAATTGATCTTCAGCACCAAAAGCCCTAGCATCTGCAGTAAAGAAACAACTTCCATCTAATCTGGTTACATTTATGACCCCCATTTCCTTGCCATCTAAGCTTTATATAGTGTTTGATGTATTGATCCTTAAGATGCTGTGAGGTAGAACAGTGCTGCTGTCCCTATTTCACAGGTGAGGAACTGAGGAGCAAAGAGACTTGATGACTTGTCCATGTCATGGCAAGGGGAAGAGTTTGGATGAAGAAGAGAATATTACAGCTTCCTTCTGTAGCTTTACTGGATCTTTCCTTACCCTTTCAGCCCAGAGGCACGTTTCTTTAAAGATATGCAGGTGGGTTTATCGGAAAGATAATCATTTCCTTTATTTCAGCAAAGCTGAGACTACTCTTCATAGTATGAATTCCTACTGAACTGGCTGTTCCAAGGGTCATGAAACACTTCACCAGAAGATTTGAGCCCAGAACCCTGGGATTGTAGGTTCTTGTCTCCTTCTCTAACTGCTAAGTTGCCTGTAAGCAGGATTTTGCTTTTCAAAGTGGCTGAGTTCTTTCCAGGAAAGGCTTTAGTGCTCTGTGCACATCTGGCAAGTGCCAAATGCCTTTGCCATTTGTGCAATGTAAAGGTGGTGGCTCGGAAGGTATATTTCATGCTGTAAGTGACATCACGAGGGGTAGATTCACTCATAAGGCCATCTATCCTACTATCCTTAAGCTCACTTTCTCTTTGTTGAAAATGAGGAAGAGCAAGAATTTGAAGCTAACTCGTCTACTCCATTGGGCAAAACAAAATACTAGAAACACGGGAGATGGAGAGTGTGTGTAATAACAGGACACAGATTCTTGATGGTCAAGGAGGTCTATAGTCTGCTGACCACCAGGTTCAGGCTCCAAGCAGGGAAGGAAGGGGAGGAACATTATGTTCTGAAGGTGTAAACCTAGCAGGCTCTTAATTTCCATAAGTGAGAAATGACAGCAGCTACCTACCCAGTACATAAGGATGAGATTCTGAAGTATATATCTTTAAGATTGGTAAAGTGATCGGAGATCCTCTGATTAAAGTTACTCTGCAAATTCCAGACAGTGTGATCCCTTCAGCCTGAAGAACCATAACATCTTCCAGTACTTTTCATCAGGCGCATAGTTTGTAGTTTGCATCAGTGAAATCTGCCGAGCAACTCGGTTTAGTCCAAAAAATAAATGAATTCTGAAAAGAATGTGTATGGACCAAACTGGATTCTATGAGCCTCATCCAACAGCCACCAAAGTCAGTGGAAAGTCCCCACCAACTTCAGCTTACTTTGGATTGGGCAGCACAGAGTTGACCCAGTTTTTTCTGACGCCAATGGGACTCTTTCCATTGTCTTCTTATTAGGAATGGAATTTGGCCCCAAATGAGCTTCTGCAATACTTTTGAAGAGCCTAAAAGAATTTAAAGGTGGTGCATTATTGCAACTGGTACCTTGCAGCTGCCATATTTCCGTCCGGTTTCATTAACTCTGGAGAGAAGCTTGAGAGCTGCTCAAGAGGCCTGTTGTCTAATGTGCTGATTAGAACTCTCTTTGGATCTGTCATTTCCTTTTTGGAATCTGCTTCCTCTGTGTTAAATTAAACATTTTGTTAAGTATATCCAGGTATTTGGCTTGTCATTTTTTTTCAATGCTGCACAGGAACATCGTGGCCAGAAAAAGGAACTGTCTTAAATACAGGAATGTGCAACACTACCAGTGGGAATTGTATGTATTCAGACACTGTGATACTGATGTCAGTGGGCAGTGAATTTTGATGCCTAGCTCTTGGAGGGACAGTTAGTGTTCTCAGGCTCTATAGCATGGCTTTACAGTTGATGAACTGAAGACAGCTGGTTAGGGAGGATGAGGGGTGCGGGGTTAATACAAAATAGTTTTTTGTCAGGACCTGATTCTGTGAAACTGGAAATCTGGAGAGCCACTCCACATAGCTAATAGCCTGTTAGTAAGGGTATTGACCTAGGATGTGGGAGAAACAGGTTCAGTTAATATTACACAAATGTGAATGTAGGTTTCCCACAGCCTGAGCGAGCAGACCATCTCTCTGATTTTTCATGTTGATCTTGTTCCGCAGGATGGAAAACATTTGGAATCTCAGATTTATGAGACAGGAAAAGAATTTTTTTGAGTTAAATCAGTGCTCACAATTTGATTTAAAAAAAATAATAGCGTGCCTCAAAGTATCTCTTTAATCTGAAGTACAGGACCTTTGAAATAGCATACCTAAGAAACACCATAAAGGGATACAAATCTTTAACATTTGGAAAGGACTTTTTTCTCCCACGTTGACCATTGGAAGGGCTTTCTGAGTAAGGGAGAGACTCAGGCCCTGATCCCATAAGAAGCTCTTCAAGGGTGAAGCTCTGTCTCTGCAGAGATCTGTTGATTTTAGGGAAGTTTTTACAGCAGTGCAAGGTCCGTACGTGCTCACAAATCACTTTGTAGAAAATGCCTCTATCTAGTGGGAACAGTGAAACTGATTGCTATTCAGAACTGTCAAGTGCACATAAACTGAAAATCAGATAAAATGTTCCCCTGCTAACTTCTTTCAGTTCAGGGAATCATGGCCATCAGTTTTAATTATATTAAGTACGAAAAAAAATTCAGACAAATGTGAAAGGTGTCCTTTTATGAGTGATCCTCATTCACGTTAATAATCCTGCTTCCTTTTTACTTACTATGCTTGCTAGCACCCAGTAGTCTGAAAAGTTAACGTTGTGGTTTTCTGAAGGGAAAGTTCTCCTGCACGTTTTGCCAGGATTCTGATTCATTATCTCCTCCTTCCATCCCGAAGGGTAGGGTAGAAAGTTTTCTCCCTTTAGCTTCTTTGAAATAGAAATCGATCAAGTAAGCTCCTGAATGGAATGTGAGAGGAGGAGATATTGTTGTTTCAAAAGTTTGGATTAGTTTCAGAGGACAGTTTTCATTACCCATCTAGAGCCATGAAGTGTTAACTAAACCAGTTTGGGGGGGTGCTTTTAGGCAGGCTTGCTACAAATTAGCCCTGTATCCTTCCTGAGTGCCTCTCTGATCCCTTTCCCCTGCCTGATCTGCTGCTGAGCTTTCAGCTTCCTGCCCTGTGATCCCTGACCAAACTGCTGCTCTGCTTCCTGCTCTCTGCCCTACCGGCCATTGCTCTGCTTGCCCTCGCCTTAGGCTCCAACGTGCCCCACACAGAGGCTGTCTGTGCCACTTTGGGCATCCGTGGTACAGCCTGGCCACACCTGAACTAAACTTGTCCCAGGTCATGACAGTATAGTCCACCAGTTAAAGCATGGCACCCTGAATTGGGAAAGCAGTGCATCTCCAAGGGTGGATCATCGGCTGATGTAACTTAATGTAGTGCTATTGAAGTTGTGGGCACTTCAATAGCATACATCAGTTTGTAGTCATTAAACTCCATGAGTATCTCCTTTCTGACTCAATTTAATTATAAGCAGTCTCCATGATGTTCAAGATTTTTGGTAGAAATCAGAACATTACCTGTTCTATTTGAAGTTTGGGTTTCAGGGAAACAAATTTGGGGAGGTCATTGAAATAACATTAAAAAAACCCCAACAACCTTTTTTTGATAGCACCCATCTGAAACGTTGTTTCTTCTTGTCATCTTGCTTTAAAATGTGTGCACATGCCATACAAAACAACATGAAGAGACTGTTAAAGCTGTGCTATTAAGCCATCAGGATTTAGGAGCTGCAGCAGTTGAGGCTGGGCATTATACTTCAAAGGGACTGGAAACTTTAAATTTTGTACCACTCTCTCACTTACTGTTGTTAGAGTTAAACCCATGATCATTATAATTGAAACCTGGGGAGGGTAGGGGAGGGGGAGAAGAAAACCCTTTGTTTGCTGATTTTATGCATTTAATAGTCCATCTGTACAGACAGTTTAATTGTTTCCTTTGTACATTCAGTTTCCCTTGTTTGTTGTGTGAAAGAGCCACAAACATCAGGGGACAGAAAAACATTTAAAACATATAAAAATAAAAGAAGAAAATATGCTTGTACAACCGCAAATATTAGCAGGGGGTCTCGAGAGAAGGTGTGATACCTGAAACTGCTTTTAGCTAATTTTATTTAAATTGACTGAGTTTCAAGTTGGCAGCGCACCTGAAAGTAAGATGACAGTGTGTTTGTTCCTTAACTGGGGAAAAACATATCATGTTTTACAATTATTAATGTCTGTGTATAGGACCTAGACTTTTGGGATGATGATTTCTACAGATCTGCATCTAAAATATTCTCTTTCTCTTTTTTTTGTCAGCATACACTTTTGTTTCAATCAGCAACCTAGCCTTTAGCTGCAATAGAGAGACATAAATTGGTTAACTATAAAGTAAATTGTGTGTGTGTGTAATCAGTAAACTTTCAGTACTGCATTTTTATTCAGTAGTACATGTTTCAAGGGCTCTCAGCAGAATTTTTGGTGGACTAATACTTGGTTATCTCAATGACCTGTGTTCTCATTTCAGCTCTTAGCTCATTGACCCAGGAATGCTTGCATTTTATTTCTGGTTCTGGCCTTTGGGAATGATGTCCCAAGGAAGACTGGCAGGCAAGGGAGGAGAAGGGATAATTTACTTTTGGGGGATCTGTGACAGGGGCAAGCTTACATGCCTGGTGCAAGCACCAGCCTGCTTCCTGTCTATGAGCCGGCTGACCACCTCGCTCTTCTGCCATGCCTTGGTGTATGAGTATTGAGGTGTTAATTAGGTGCAAGGCTGCCCATTTTGAACCCTGATGTTTAGGGGGTATCTGCAGCTCCATTCTACCCCATTCTACCTGCTATGGCAGGCAGCTAACTCAGCTGATTCCTTCGCCTGCTAGCTGTGGTTCCCTCTCTGGGACCTTCAGCTCCCCCTTAGGCCCTGGCCCTATCTCAGACCAATCGGGATCCCGAGCTTCTTTGCTCTGTGGGAATTTCTCGCGGTGGACCCCTGGCCCTTTTGACCCCTCTCTGGGTCCTGGTCCCAGCATGGACCAGTTGGGTCCCTTGGGTCAGGTCTAAGCTGCTTGCCTGGCTTTC
Source organism: Caiman crocodilus (assembly GCA_030014935.1). Lineage (NCBI taxonomy): Eukaryota > Metazoa > Chordata > Crocodylia > Alligatoridae > Caiman > Caiman crocodilus. The sequence continues at coordinate 113,156,632 of JAGPOW010003648.1, read as the reverse complement.
AGGGATTGGGGGTCCCCCATTCCCAGCTCAGGTGCTTTGCAAAGCATGCCTGGTCCCATGGGGTCACATCCCAGCAGGCTCAGGCACTTCAAGAATCTTACCTGGCCTTCCCTGCATTAAATAACCCACCTAAAGGTGGGGACTGATGTTAAGGTGCCCTGACCTGCCTTACACCAGGGAGGTGCTCACTCCTGGCACTTACCTGGGGACTGCAACACTACCAGCAGCCACACCAGGCCTTCCTGCCCTGTCAGGGTGCAGTTTTAGGTTGTGTCCAGGACCAATGAGGCCTCCAAGCCATCTCCATAGCCTCACCCTGACCTCCGCAGCGTTCCTGGCAGAGCTCAGTAGAGAGGTGTTTCTCCTCTGCTGGCTGATCATGAACTGCCCGTGGCTCAGGGAGCTGGTCACCCTCATCAGGCACGTGCCCCCCCAGGGCCAGTCCTTAAAGTGGCAGCACCACCAGTGCCCTGCCACAGGATCCGAGATAAGATCCAGGGGCAAGGTGTTCATGCACGTCTTTGAATTGATCCTTCCCTTTCCTGTAGTGCAAAGAGAAGAGATCCAAAGGCTGCCTCTGTTCATACTGAAGTCAGTAGCAAGGTGGCCTTTACCGTCTTTGTAACTTAGGACCCAATTCTGCGTGTAGTTTCAAATCGTCCTTCTTGGCATTCAGTTCCCTTTGTTGTTCAAGTGCTGAAACAGGGGAGGCCTGTCAATTCCTCCTACACAGAACAGTCCTTCTGCCAGCTTTCTTTGTGTCCCCATCTCCTTCCTCCCCTCAAGCCAGAGAGAAAAGCTGCAATATTTTTTATTAGCATTGTTGTGAGGGGGCAGTTTATTATGGTGTTAAGATTTTTGTCTGGAGGCCTGTTACGCATTCTGGGTGGAGGTGTTTGGCTTTGATCAGTCACATTTATCTGTCTATCTGTCCACGTTTCAAGGATTTCCATGGTATTGACATTTCCATTTGAGGAATTTGAAGAATGTTCAATTATATACAGGCCATGAAACATATTTACTTTTTTTCTTATACTCTGCCAACTGTTCTCTGCCAAACTTTAAACTGGGCTGCTATAACTCTAAGATTTTTTTTGCATAACTGTTGTACTGTAATACACACACATGCAGACGCATACACACACACACAGGCTCATACCACAGCATTATAACATGGCGCTAGATTTTATCTAAGGGATTATTGCTTGGCTGCTTTTAATTTATATAATGTTTTTGTTAATAGCAATACCTCTTTAAAATGCCCAATAAAACATTGTAGCATTCATTTAACTAGAAATTCCAGTCATTTTAGATTTTCCCCCATTATAACAGGTCAGGCTTTTAACAGATGTCTCAATAACTTTGCTATTAGCAGGAATATTTCATGAATTAAAATCAGTCCTCTTTGTCTCTGTCACTCATTGAAATGACCTACATATTTGGCAGATGGAGAGGACTTGTTCATTCCCTAATACTGATGGGGTCGGCTTTTCTTCAGTTGTGTGTTTTGGAGAGAAAAGAAAGATTTAACATAAGTTAACACAGTCTATTTTTTATTAATACCATACTTCAGTTGCCCTTTGCAGCAAAACCATGATAGACACATCTTGCCTGTCTGCATCAGAAACATCTAGGACAATTCTCTGGGGCACCAAACTTCTGGTTTTAATGTGAAGCTTTCAGTGGAGTGAGGGACAATTTTATATATGTGTGTAGACTAATGGAGGCTGAGCAGAAGGTGTGGTAATTCAATTTTCTCAAGCCAAGATGCTGGCTGAAAGCTTCTCCTGAGATCGACAAATCTACCAAGGTCCATATAGGGTGTGGGTTTTTATGCTGGAGTATATTCAGTTCACTTTTCAGGAATGGAGAGAGTTTCAGCATCAGGTGCAGGGTCTCTCTGAAGCAACTTCCTGACGTGCTGTCATGCCAACATGTACTGTCTTCTTGCTAGAGTCAAAGGAGACCCTGGAGTTGAAAACCTCATTGGTTGTCCTGATGACAGCCAAGCCTGAAGCCCTGCTGTGAAGAGACTAGATATGGAGAGAGATTTAGTTGCCGATTTGGTCTGCTAAGCTGCTGCAAAATCACTCCCCGGTGTCCTTTGCACTAGTGCAGGTAGAAATTACTGCTTATAATTTTTATTGTAAGTTAGATTGGAATGTAACTAATTACCCAACAAAGTAGAAAAACACCAAGCATAAATATGGCTGTTTGAGAAAGAAACGCATCCCACAATCATTAATCAACAGATAAAAAAAAAAACCCATCAAATTTGAGTGAAGTTACATCGGGGATACATTTAACCTATTATGATTTACTCCATAAATTAAGGGCCTGATCCAGGGAGAGGCTGATTTCCTGCAACTCCCACTGACTTCAGTGAGCAGCATGTGCCTGGCATTTCCACAGAGTTGGTTCTTTGGAACCAGTTATTTCAGTGCTGTTTGATCAGATTAATGACATTTGCCCAACACTCCATAAATATTTGCAGGAAAAGTTTGCAATGATGGATACTGCTCTTAAGATGGTACTTCATTGCTGAAGATTTTTACCTGGTTGCAGAGAGAGATTAATTGTTCCCTCTAATGAGAAAATGTGGGTTAGTCTGCAGTCATGAATGCTTTCCTAGCGATCTCTCCATAGTAGGGATTTCCACAGAGTGAAGTAATGAATTGGGGAAGGTCCTGAGTTAGAACAGCAAGTTTCTCATGCATGCTCTCTCTTCTTCCCCTCCACACTGTGCTGTCTGTGTAGTGGTTGTGCAAGTAATACTCGGAGCTGTAAAAATAGTAACTAATTTATTTATTTTACTATGACATGAATAAGTGTACCTGAGAGACAAGCTTGAGAGCATCAGACCCTGTTTACATGGGACTTGATTAAAATAAAATGCTGCAGGCTTTTTTCAGTGAATGGCACGTCCATTTTAGCTCTTTAGTGCCAAGTGTGTTTTTCTTGTTTTAAGAGCTTCCGTCCATGGAGAAACCTATTATAATCCAGTTTGGCCTTCTCTTTTCTGTTTTTCACCTGTGCACCATACCGTTAGGGGAAGGAGCTGAGAAGACAGCATGGGTGCAAGGAATTCTTGAGTACCCAAGGGAAAATTATTGTTGACGTAAAAGCGTTAGATTATTGGGTTAATCTTCATCTTGTTGGGTATCTTCAATGCAAAAAGGGGGTTTTCAATTATTAGAGGCTTTCCTACAAGAGGGATTAAACATGTAATCTCATTGAAAGCCATTGGATATTTATTATTTATGCATTCAAAGGAGGGGAGGGGGGCACAAAAACACAATTCAAACCCTTTTAAGTATTACTTTAACTCTTTTACTCTTTACAGTCAGCCTTTGAGCAGGAGAGTGAAACACTCACAGGCGAAGGCAACAGGGGAGAGGATGTGGTACACCCTGCACCCATTAACACTGTCAATTAGCACCATTTATCTTGAAATTTCTCCAACTTGGAATACATAGGATGTACGTCAGGATTTGGGCCAGACAGAAACATGAAAAGATGGTATTTGTGGAGGTGGTGAGACATGGCCACTGCAGGAGGAGAGAAGGTTCAGAAAGCATCTAAAAAGAGCTGCAATTTTTTTGTTGAAAATTTGAATATATGATGACTCTTTAAGCATAAATGCAATTCCCTAAGGATATATTAATGCCTGCTGAAAGACACAAGTGCAGTCCGCTTTAATAGCTTCCTGGCTTGAACCCCGATACATAATGTTCTAGTAATAGTTTATGGGTGACTGCAGTAAATTGGTACCGAGTGTTTTCCATTTTTTTGGCTCTTCTTATCAGATCTGCTGGTGGAACATTTTGTTCTTAGAATATTATAAAGGCAATTGATCAGCTTTTGATGTGTGCTCAACCGTTTTTTGTGTTACTCTAAAAAATTTGTTGAACTTTTTTTTTCCCCCTTTCATGTATTCTGAGACATGCATTTTGAGTATGACTGGGGTCAGCAAAATGTTACACAGGATCTGAGCAGTTGGTTAAACCCAGCCAGACTCCACCCACCCTAACTAATGTTCTTTGAGTGCTGCCAAAAAGACTTCTCCCACCCCCAACACTTCCATTGTTCTAGTCTGTTCAAACGGCAGTGGAAAAATTGTCCTTGTCCACAGTGAAATAAAGTTTTTTCCTGCAGGTTCGTATTAAACCCAAGCAGCTTATTGAAATACTAACAGAGCTGGATTATTTTGTGCTTAGCCATAAGGAAATAGAGCCCTTTATGAGTAGAGGTAGGTTTCAGTGAATCACCTTTGATTTTGCGGTGTTGGGCTCTGAATTTTGCTGAAATTATGGATTGAAATGCTATGGACTCTGTTATGTGGCAGCTCAGATTAAACGGCTTTAGATTTGATTAATTTTGATTTGAAGACTATTGTATCATGAGTGAGTTTGAGACTCTCCCATTTTCAACATCTCTCTTTTCCCCATCATCTCCCACAACTGGAAGGGTCACAACTACATAGCTGGCTTCTGTTGATATTGAGCTGAACAGAACTTGTCGATCTAGTTAGCTTTGATTTCTTGTCTGGTTACGCTTAAAGAGGTGGAATTGGGGACAGTCGGAGGGTTGGCAGACATTATCTGTTGTCCAGTGAGCAGTACCTTGGAGCTTCCACCCCATGTAATGAATTCTTTCATTTCTTCAAATTCTAACCATGCATGCTGTATGGAGAAGTAACAGATTAAAAACTGTTGCATCAGAACCACCTATAATTGTCTTGTCAGAACGACCACATTTCCACAGGTTTAATTTGGATGGAGACTTCTTTCACTGAGCACTATGTTTTTGAAAGGGTTTTTGAAGCATGCTGTTGAGACTTGGGAAGAAGCATGTGTGCATGTGAAGGGCAGGGGGTCTGATCCTGACCGTTGAGGATCTCCTATTAGCTACAATTAATTTATAAGCAGTTTGTAACTTTGTATGACTGATTGGTTTCATTGACCATTGTGAATTAGGATTTTATTTTTGTCCTATTAAACTGAATTAATAAGATTATGCTTCAGACAGTTTGGGAGGCCCAGACTACAGCACAGTTTGACGATCAGATTTTACAGGAAAAAACTCTCTCATGCTACTTTTCTGGGAAGCTGGTTATTGAATACACAAAGAAGTATTATTATTGTAGCTGTTGTTATCAGTAGCGTTGTCATTGTTGTTAATAATAATAATAATAATAATAATAACTGACTTTCTGTTTAGTTTCACAGACACAAAAGCACCCAACTTCCTGTTAAGGATTCTGGGAAGTGGGTCCAGCTTGCAATTACCCATGTTAAGTAGCACTATGATTAGAACTACCTCTAGAGAGCTCCAAGTAACCTATGCGTGCTTGTACACACGGCAGGAGTTTAGTCCTCAGGGTTTTATTCTACGCCCCCTAAATTGAAACGGTGGGTTTTTAATTGAAACCCACCGTTTCAATTTTTCCATCAGGTTACAGCAAGGGGCCAATCCTTTTTTATGTATTTATTCATTTATTTTTGGAGCTGGAGCCTGCCTGTGACCAAGGAACAAGCTGCTGGCAAGCTGAGTGGCCCCTGAGCTGCCCTGGTTCTTCCCTCTGCCAGTGGGCCAGGTGCTGTCTCAGCTTGGAGGCAGGCAGCACCTGGCCTGATCCAACTGTTCCCCGAGCTCACCTGGGAAGCAGCACCCACTGGGCTTCCAGTGAGCAGACTCAGTTAGATCAGGCCAGGTGCTGCTGATCCTTTTTTTCTGTGGAGCCTGCCTGCCTCTCCTCTGGTCTGGGGGCAAGCTAACAGCTGCATTATTGCAATTTGCAACAGTGATCAAAGGGAAGGTTGCAGATCCCTTCCCTACTGATCAAAGGAAAGCTGGGAGACAGTGTCTAGAGCTGATCACCTTCACTATCCACTGTAAAGCTGGCAAGTCAGTCAGCAATGCAGAAGTCCTTGACTTCAGGAAAGCTGACTTTGACAAGGTCAGGAGGCTTGTTGGCAAGGCCCTAAGGGACCACAGCCCAAAGGGGAGGGGAGTTTGGGATGAGTGATTGCTCCTCAAGGGAGGGATCCTGAAAGTACAAGCAATGTGTATCCCATCTTGGAGGAAAGGCAGCAAAAGGGCACAGCAGCCCCATTGGCTCTTCAGGGAACTTGTGGACCTCCTACATCTAAAATAAAAGACCTACGAAGGATGGAGGACTGGGTCCACCTCAAAGGAGGAGTATTCTGCACTGGTCTGGACCTGTACCGGTTTTTCATCAGTCCCAAGGCATGGCCCTGCTCCATATGGTATGGGACACCCAGTGTGAGGGAGAATTGTTACCCTTCATCAGTGTAGATCATATGAAGGAACACCTTGAGAGGCTGGACACCTTTAAGTCAGCTGGCCCAGGCAGTTTACATCCCAGAGTACTTAGGGAGCCGGCAGGCATCATAGCTCAGTCACTGGCATGGATTTTCGAGAACTCGTGGCGCTCAGGTGAAGGGCCCAAAGATTGGAAGAAGGGCAACGTGGTGTCTATCTTCAAGAAAGGGAGGAAAGTCGATCCAGGGAACTACAGGCCTATCAGCCTGATGTCTTCCCAGGGAAGATCTTGGAAAAAATGATCAAAGAGACCATTCTTGACAAATTGACTGATGGCAACTTCTTCTGGGATAGCTAGCACGGGTTTGTTGTAGGTAGGTCTTGCCTGACCAATCTCATCTCCTATGACCAGGTGACATATCACCTAGACAAGGGCAAAGATATTGACATCATATATCTTGATTTTAAAAAAGCTTTCAATCTGGTGTCCCATGATCATCTCATGGAAAAATTGGCCAACTGCAGCTTCGGCCACATCACAATCCGATGGCTGAAGAATTGGCTCGAACGTCGGACCCAGAGAGTGGTAGTTGATGGAAGTAAATTCTCATGGTGCGCCGTGACCAGTGGGGTCCCCCAAGGCTCTGTTCTTGGGCCTATACTCTTTAACATCTTTATTAATGATGTGGACATTGGTACCAGAAGCAGACTGGCCAATTTTGCCAATGACACCAAATGGTGGGGTAAACTGTCCACACCTGAGGACAGGGTGGTGATCCAGGCTGACCTAGACAGGTTCAGAAAATGGGCGGACAAAAACCTGATGGCATTCAACACTGAAAAATGCACCCTGGGGGAAAAAACCTGCAGCACGCTTATAGGCTTGGCTGTGCTATGCTTGCTAGCACCATGGCTGAAAGGGACTTGCAGGTCAGGGTTGACCAACAAGATGAACATGAGCCATCAATGCGATGTCGCAGCTGGTAAAGCGAGCAAAACTCTGGCTTGCTTCCATAGATGCTTCTCAAGCAAATGCCAGGATGTCATCCTCCCGCTGTCCTCAACTTTGGTGAGGCCGCAGCTGGAGTACTGTATCCAATTCTGGGCTCCACAATTTAAAAAGCATGTGGAGAAGCTTGAGAGTGTCCAGAGGAGAGCCACGCACATGACCAGAGGGCAGGAGAACAGGCCTTATGATAAGAGGCTGAGAGCCATGGTACTCTTCAGCCTGGAAAAGTGCAGGCTCAGGGGGGGCCTGGTGGCTGCCTATAAGTATATAAAGGGTACATTAGGAACTAGGGGAATGCTTGTTTACCAGAGTGCCCCAAGGAATGACAAAGTCAAACGGTTACAAAGCTCCTCCAAGATCGTTTCAGGCTGGACATAAGGAAGAACTTCTTCACGGTCCAAGCCCCCAAGGCCTGGAACAGACTGCCACCAGAGGTTGTGCAGTACCTACTCTAGACTCCTTTAAGAGACATTTGGACGTTTATCTTGCTGGGATCCTTTGACTCCAGCTGTCTTCCTGCCCCTGGGGCAGAGGGCTGGACTCGATGATCTTCCAAGGTCCCTTCCAGCCCTAATGTCTATGAAATCTATGAAACTTCAACTAGATGTAGTTCAATTTATATTGATGCAAACTCCTTTAAAACACCCCAAACTGTCACACATGTAATGTGTGATGCCATTAAGCCACACAAATGACATTTTCATCATGTATCCACTGTGACAACCATCATGTACAAGTGCCCTATGCTTCCATATTGCCGCATTATAGAAGCCATGTGAACAACAATGATAAAACGAAACTGTTTGCTAGCAGCTTCAGTTCAGGGTAGGTAAGATGTACAATAAAAGAATGGGAAATTGGAGAATGAAGTATTCCGTAAACAGTTACAACCTATAAAAGTGTATCCGGATAAGGTTGTATGCATGTCTGTGATCTGTTGTATAATGCCAAAGCTGAAGAAGGCAAACCTCCTCCTACAATGGACTTCTTTCCTTACTTCATAGTATAGTTTCCCTACTATTAGGGTTTTTATATTCATTTGTTTTGCTTTTTTTAAATAGGTTTGTACCTGTGTGCACACAAGTAATCACATTGCAGACAACCAGTGAAAAAGGTTCCATCTAACTGACTGTTGTAAAAGTGGACCCTAACGTTTCAATGAAATGTGGGTTCTTTTAGAGCCTGGGAAATGCAGAATGATGGTGAGGTCAAGGTCACACACCAATGAGAAGCACTGCAATAGGATACAGCACAGTTTAGAACAAATTAACAACCCTGGTTAGTAGGTGGCAAGTTCTCCTCTTCAAGTTTTTTGTGGGGAGCGGCTAAATACATCAGGGTGCATGATACTATGGAGTAATAGTATATGCCAAAGGGAATGTCCTGTTCAACAGGATGGGGAACCAAGGAAATCTGGAGAGAGATGCCTTTGAGATTTTACTGCAATCCTTCCCTATATAAAATTCTCCCTTTCTAGTGCTGTTATCATGTGTTCAGAGCACACAGTGAAGTGCTCTATTTCACTGTAAAGTCTGTCTGTGGATAGGACTTTCTCTGATATGCTGGGGCTCAGATCAGCTGTTTACATTTTTTCTAAAAAGCTCCCATCTGTTACCTCAAACTTGTTAATATAGGTCTGAAGGATACAATAACATTAACGCTTTAAGTATTCAAATGAAATGTTGGAGTCCAACTATTATACAAAGTTCAAATGCGGCAATGTCCTGAATCCACCAATGTTACTAACAGGCCATTTAATCTGTGTAAGTATCTATAGACATCTAAGCATGTGGCATTTGAGGGGCCAGATGTACAGATCCTGTTACAGCAAATCCTAGTAAAAGCTTTTTTACTGTACCATCACAACCACACAAAGTCATTTCCTGGTTATTTCTTTTTCTTTCTTTTTTTTTTTTCAATTTTCTCAGCTATATCATAGTCATGACCTGAGATTTAAAGAGAAATCTGACTGACTGTGGCATATCTGCTGTTCCATTGAAGTCAACAGCAAAATCCACACTGGAAGTTGGATGTAGATCCAGCAAAATGTCTCGTTACTCCTTTGCCCTCCAACTTTGCAGCTTAAGTTTTCTTTTTAATTTGGTCTCCGAATGAGTCCCTGATATTTTTCATTTTTTCTGTGAGTTATTGTAGTTTATTTGCACAGTAGCCAACTGGTTGCAATAAAAATATATGCCCGGTTTTGATCCTTGCTATGGCAGAGGGTGAAAAACAAGTTCTGTATATTACTTTTCTTGTTCTGTTCTTTTGTATTCATGGTTTTTTAATTTACATTGCATTGTGAGTGGGAACCCTTATCTTCTGTTGTGTATGTATTTTTTGTTATCCCTCTGCCATTCAAATTTTGCATCAACACAAAAGGTTTGTTCTTCACTTTGTGTTCAGTTTTTGGTCATGTTCATTACGAAGCGTATCTGGAAATTATATATGAAATATCATTCCTCATTGCTGCTTCCTCTATTGATATCTGATTATTAAGGGTTATTTTTCAGTGGATAAAAACATAGTCCATGGACATAACTGTATCCAAATGAGCTTTGCACATATAATAATGTTTATTTTTATTCCTATTCCTAACTTCATAACATCTGTTCTAAGTGCCAAGCACTTTACAATATTTTAAAATACAGTGATTGTAAAAAAGTTACAGATAAGCACAAATCGACTGTTTTAAGAGGACCTCCAGTAGTTTAATAGCCCCCAACTATAATTCAAATCATTCCATTCAGTTTAATAATAATCTGCCTTCATGCAAGCAGTGACCCACCCTCAAGTTCCCTCTTACTGAAATCCCAGAAAAAGAATGGACTTTACTGCATACCCAAAAGGTTAACCAAATATCTAGATTTCAGCAGGTTCAGCAGAACACGCTGCCATCACTTCCTGACCTGCTATGCTGATAAAACTTCAGGTAAATGGGAAGTGCTAAATATCACAAAGAGGTCTTATGAATAGCAAAATCCAAGACATTTTATGTATTGTTGAGGGTATGGTCACTTCAGGGTCTATATGACTACCTCTTATAACACAAACATGTCAGGTATGATTGCAGCTACAAGAATTGTTTGCACATATTTGGATTGTTGAGAAGGGTGGAATGAGAGAGAGAGAGA
>JAGPOW010003648.1:113119670-113142679 GCA_030014935.1 Caiman crocodilus | reverse complement strand
TAAGATGGCAGTTGTTAGGCAAGGGGGCTTCGTGTCCTTCTCTGTCATCCTTTGATTCCAGTCAGTTCCCATTGTGCTCCCATACAGCTTCTTCTTTTACACGTTTATTCTTTATCTGGACTACATTGGCCCAACTTCTTTTTTTTCTTCTTTACTTCTTAGTTTTAGAACACAAAAGTCCTCTCCCCCTGCCGTCAGCTTTGTTTGCAGCATAACTTTAACCATCCATTTTTACCCTGCTTCTCTCATTCATTCTTCATATGCTTCCCCTCCCCATTGTGGTCAGTCCAAACATATTGTTTGTGTTGGTCTGTACATAATGCTGACTTAACTATAAGGTAACTGTAGAGCTTATTTTATATTATACTATTGTCTGAAGCCTGCTCTACTATAGTTGACAGTCTCTGTTGCTCTATAGTTACTCTTAAATTGTTTCATAGTCTAAAAGGGTTACTGAAAGGTTGTTGCCTTTGCAAAGGCAGCAACAGAAAGCAGGTTTCTGTCTCTGGGCTTTACAGGTTTTTCAGGAGTCTAGGTGCACTTGCAAAATGAGCTATAGGCTACACTGATGTGTTGAGCTTTGCTTTCTTTGCCCTTCCTTGTCGTCTCTGCCTGATCTGCTGCTATGTTTTTTGCTTCCTATCCTATCTGCTGCTGTGCTGCCTTTCTCTTCCCTGCTCTGCTGCATGCAGAGACTGGCTGTCACTTGCAGCACTGTTATATACTGCAGGTTGGCGACCCCTGCCCTAAGGAAGAGGCACCACCCCAAAGAAAAAGTATTTACACTGAAGATAAATTAAATAATAATTATAGGTCTTAACCTCCACTAGAATGGGCTAAATTCCTCCCTGACATCTTTTTTTGACTTTTGGTAGCATTACATAGGAGGTGAAATGATTCAATTCAATACCCAGTGTAGCATTGTGTGATGACAATGAATCTTCAGCTGAAGTAGATGATCTCTTTAGGTGGTTTATTTGTTGCTTAAGTCTGTATGTACTTTAATATTTGCCCAAGAGAATAATAGAATATTCTTGTCCTGGAGATAGAATGCCACATAGCAAAATATTGCCTGTTTGTTATCTGAACGTTGTTCATTCGTATCTTTGAATTGAACAAGGGTGTTACTAAATCTGCCATCATCTTCAAGTCCTTCAAATCAAGATGAATATTAAATAATGTGAAATATCCTATTAACGGGATAAGAAATGTTATAACTGTTGTTTTTATGCAAATAATGCTTTTAATGGATAACATTGGGTCCCTGCCCATTCTTGTTACTTAGTTTGCATGTATGTTCAAAAATAATTCATTGTAGCCTTCCCAGTCAATCATTTCAATGGAGGAAAGAGGAACAATGTGTAAGTGATGGCAGAAAATGAGTGGTGTGGCAGGTGGCGTGGTGGGTGCCATTGAATACTCAACATCCACTACATCAGATTAACAGTGGTGTCTTCCTATATTTAGCACAAGTGAAACCTATTGCAATGGCACAATCTCTGCAAAGTGGCAGTGTTGAATTTTAATGGTGCCATAGTACAGCACTGGGAAAAAGATAGACTTTCAGAGGAAGTTTTGTAGATTTTTTTCCCCCTAGAGGAACTGTTAATAGAAATACTTTATTGTGAGTCACTTTAGTATAGAACATGTAAGTTGCGTATATGTGCTTGTTGGAATAATTTTGAAAAATTCAATAAGGTACTTGCAGAAGAAAAAGAATGTGAAATTCACTCAGATTCTTTTTTTTTTTTTAACAGTTTTAAATGACACTCAACAAACATTTGAAGTAATAGAAAAGCTTTGGGACTGGCGCTGCTAAAAACACAGCCCGCCTGTCCCCCCAAAAACAATTAAGGTCCTTTTAAAAAAGAAATAGTACATAATTCATAGTGTGTGTGTGTGTGTGTGTGTGTGTGTGTGTGTGTGTGTGTTGGGGATAGGGTTGCTGTTTATTTGGTCACCAAATTTCACAGAAAGACAAGTCTGCTATTTGCTAGAGTTTCAGCTTATGTCAGCTACCCAGGCCTCACTATTAAATGATTTATTAACCTGTTGACAAGTTATAACTTTAGAAATTATAAAAATCGGAAGCATCTTTGCTGCTAACAAGACCCTCGTCACCAAATGATATTGTCTGTCTTGACTGGGATTTGCTCTGCTTCCGAACCAAGTTTGGGACAACCAACCCCAGAATTTTACTGAGGTTTATCCTTGTTTCTCACCTGCAACCATAGGAATCTTTGAAAAAAAATGTTTATTTAGATTAGTGAGAGTGATATATTTTTCTAGAGATCGAGGTCACCTGCCTTTTATATTTTCCCATTTTACAAAATAGGCTATCTAGTGTGACTACTGCTTTCCATTTAAGTAGGTAGTAGAAGGTGTCATCCCAACTCAGAATGGCTCAATAATTTTAGAGGTAAGAGAGTCTAATTGTGATCAAAACTATTCTACCTGCTACTATAGTGCAGGGATGAATGTGGCTCATTGAATTCAGCTGCAAGTGAGACAGGGCTAGAGAATTTTCAGGTTGGTGTGGCAGTAGTGTAACTGAGGGTGGGTGAGTGTGGCACTATCCTCAGGTGCTGCTTTAGTTAGGGGAGGGGGAAGCAGAATAGAAGCCTCTGGGGGGATCTGCAGAGGCTGCTGCAGCTGTTGTGTAGGGAGCACATCCTGCAGCTGCAGCAGCAATAGCCAGAGGCGGTGAGCCCATGCCTTGTCACTTTTGACTCTGCCCCAACCCAGCTGCCTAGTGCCCTGCAGCAGGGGTTCTCAACCTTTTTTCCCCCCCGAGTCCTCCCACAGCCCACATTTGCCACTTCCTGCGTGGGAGAAGACTGGCCTGGCTCCCCAGCCCTGCTTACATGGCCCTGGGTGCAGCAGGCAGGACTTGCTGGTGAGGAGCCCCAGGGCCCCGCTTACTTGAGCAGCAGCACTACGAAGCCTCACCTGCCTACCCACAGTGTCACCCTCAATATGGAGGCTCCGTGGCAAGGTGGACCCCCTGAAACCTGCTTGTAACCCCCCAGGGGGTCATGGACCCCCAGTTGAGAACTGCTGCCCTGCAGGAACTTCCCTGCCCAACTCTGCCGAGGTTGCTGAAATAGGTAGTTCTGTCTCGGCTCTCTGGATGTCAGAGACACCTGCTGGCAGATTCCTGATCCACCCTATTTTTTAAATAGGACAAGAGGGATTAATAATAGATGTTCCTGATTAAATCGCTGGGAGGGGGGGCGGGAATGCGCAAAATGGCTGTGTTGTAGACAAGCTGGCATTTGGCAACGAAATGATTTGCTGGAGATTGCTTATTTTTGGAAAATTTGGGTTGACTTGGTTTGAGTTATTACTTGTTGGCATGTACTCATGCACTGGGCATTTTGCATTGGAGTTTTAAACTTAACTTGTTAAATGTACTCTAGGAAGCTGTGAGTGCTTTGCTGATGTGAAAAGTGCCCATAGGCAAGAGCTCCAGCCTATCTCTCCTGGCCTAGGAGGATGCAGAGGGGAGATGCAAGACCTACTTCAGAGAAATGCTTCCTTTGTTCATGATGAACTTCTACCCATATTAAAGATCTCTGAAGATATGGAAGGCATTTTATGCCTTTTCCCAGCCAGGCAGCTCCTACAGTTCACATTAGGAGGGTTTTCAGTCAAAAGAGGTTTAATAACAAAATGTGCACTCTTAACTCACGTTGCATAGACTCACTTTGTGTCTATGCATCTTACGGTGTCTCTGGGTGCATCTACACAAGATAGTTATTATGGAGTTATCTAACTAACTCCGTAGTAAAGTGTCACTGTCTACATGAGCAGTGCTGTGAGGCTGGAGTAAGTTAATTAACTCTGCCATGGGATAATACTACCCAACCCAAGTATTATTCTGTGGTGTAGTTATTTACCCCACTGCAGTGCCCATATAGATGGTGACTGGAGCTGGCTGGGACATGAGGGTGTTATAGTGTGGAACTGCCTGCCGGCCAGCCCCACACTGTAGCACCCTCATGCCCCAGCCAGCCCCTCCACAGCACATTGAACCAAGCAGGAGCAGCCCTAGGCTGGCAGGCTGACCTGACCCCCCAGGTCCCCTGCCAGCCAGGGCTGCACAGTCCTGGCTCAGTATGCTGTGGTCCTGGGTGCATGTGTAAACACTACTCCTGGGAGCACTAAATTCCAGCGTAAAAAGTGCCAGAGTTTGTGTCAAATTAATTTTACATGTAGATATACCCTCTAACTCCATAATCACAAATGACTTCCCAAATATTTTCACTCAGTGTTGCTATAGTTATATATGGAGCCATGAGTATTTCTTTAGCTGTGTTTTATATAGCTGAAGCAGAAGTTATAAGTAATTTGTCTAAGAACACAATAAGCCATTTTCACACAATATAGTCATTATTAAACATCCAGCATAAAGTGCTAATAAAAAGTTTGCTAACATAAGTAGGCCACCTAAATTTAGTAGCTAAGCTGGCTTGATAATTTAGCTGTCTTATCTCCTGAATCGTCCTTTTTTTGGAAGGTCGGTGTTTGGAAAGAAAATACATAGTTTATTGGTACTGAACAAATTATTAAAAAGCAAAGAGAAAAGAAACCTCCTCGTGTAACTTGCATGAATCAGTGAAGTCAAAGCTGGACCGTTATGTCAATGCTTACATGTCCCAAGATATAAAAATATTATGTGAGAATAAGCATGTGACCAAATTATTAAAGATGGTCATAATGTTTAAGGACAAGGAGAGAAGTTTAAAGCAGTCTAGGCACGCTTCAGCATTATGAGTCCATTTCATACTTATCATCCTACTTGCATTTACATGCGCACCTTTTTTGATCTAAAACCAGAACATGGTGTTACTGCATCCCTTCCATTGAAAGGGTATCTTGGCCTTGTTGTATTATGGCATTTGTTCAACCGTAGTGATTTAGTGCTTTTCTAGGACCTGGGCCCCTCTGTAACCATAACCCACGTGTGATGGCGTGGGGTCCCCAGAGAGGCAGTAACTGTTTTGAAGAGCATGTACTAAACTCAAAGTAGCAATCTGTTGATGCTCCACCACATCACAAGGAGAGGTTGAAACCCACCTCCTCTGCCATCAGTAGGATATATTGCGTCAGGTCAACAGTAAGAGGCAAAAGGCTTTGAGCAACCGAACGGCAATGGCTCCTCTGTGCTGGGGAGAATAATGGGAAGGAACAAAGAACCTCAAGAGAGTTTCTGCTTGGAGCCAACCTAAAATGGTATATTACGAGACCCTGAGGGACGTGTGACAATGACTTCTTTTGCTTGAGGCACAAACAAGAAATTTCCCACAGTCGGCCTAAAAATGAGCACGATCAAGCTGTATAAGATGGATTGAGAAAAGGTAGAGACAACGGTGTCTTCTGTATTAATCAAATCAGTAGGAAGTGTCATGTGACAGAAGCACTGTCTTCAAATAGAACAGGATTTCCCCCAAAAGTGCTTTTCCTTTCTCTCATTCACTGTGGAGCTTCCATCATGAACCTTCAGCAGCTCCCCTCCTGCCTGGTTACCTTTGGCAGATTTAAAGAACCAGTTCAAATATCCCCACAGGATATGCATTTTCACAGAATTACTAGACAGGAACAAACAGCTGATTCACTTGGAATCTGTTCAGCACAAAATATTGTTTCTGAAACTTGGTTCTGTGCTTTAAAACCCCGTCAAAATACGACTCGGAGTACAGCTGTGTGGGGTTAATAAGAACGCTGTGTTCCTCCTTAAAAAAGCCTATAAAAAGGAACAGTTTTGTGTCCTAAAAGAAAGCACGTACTTCATGCTCTAAAATTCTGAGGTTTGTAGTAGAAAAAGATTAAGTAAATAATTCAGGATGTCGTGTTTACCTGTTAATAATTAAGCAGGCTAGTCTGTGTACTTTTTAGACATTGAGCTTTTTTATTCTATTTTATTTATTTATTTCCTGTGGGTTGATTTGTCAGTTAAGCTTCTGCCAAGATGCAGGTAGTAAGGGAGAAGGATATGGAAGTTAAGTGCCACGCAACAAAGCCGTGTGGACCGGGAGCATGGTATCTGGAAACAATGCAAAAGTGTTGATCCAAACCCATTTTTGCAACTCAGAGCCGCCTCTAAATGGGGCTCCAAAGCAAGTTTCTTTTTTTTTTATGGTTTATATTGATGTGTGAGGGAAATGTGGTGAGTTTGGATTGGGTCAGTCAATGATTCCAATTAAGAAAAGAGATACTTTCTTTGCTATGAAATGAATTTCAATTCTGGTTTTGTTTTTAGAGACAGCCCATTTGCATGGAGTCAGGTTTGGCTCTGGCAAAGGAAATGGCAGATATTTTAGCTTGCCTCGTATCCGAGACAGGATAGCAGTTTGAAGAAGGAATAGAAGTAACAAGGCACATGTTGTCTTCTTCCTTTTTTGTACTGTGAATTACATCCTGGTGAAGGTGCTAGGTTGACAGCTCTGAAATCTGCCATCTTTATTGGCAGAGTGGGTACATCAAGGCCAGTGGCAGTATGAGCTTCCTTTGCAAGCATGCTTAGCACTGCCCTTTGTGTTGGAAGATACTTTTATTCAACATGACTCATTCAGCGCTTGGAGTCTTTGCTTTCACTGGTAGTGCCAAGTGGTTGTTGGAATGTGAATACCTGTCTGTTGGGAAATGGAGTGAGATCAGCAGCAAAGTAAATTTAGACATCTGTTTTTTTGTTACCGCTGCATCCATATTGATGTAGGCTAAGTTTGAATCTGTAACTTGAAGGACTGAGTGACAATCCTACAGTCCCACTGCTGAAGCCATTTAACTACTCAGTAACATGCCTTTCTAGCTTGACAAGAGGTGTATCCCTCTTCTGCCCCACACTTCTGAGTAACCGTTTACCCCAGCATTGATTGGACATAGCACGAATTGAAACAAAATCATTGCCTAATTCACTGAATATTTGAGCTCCCCTCCTGGTCTCAGTCAAGGAAGGCAACCCTTGATATAATTGCTCACCTTTCCCAAAGTTGAGAGAAAGCAACGTTAGAGAGCGAGCCAGTTGGAGTGATTGGCATTAAAAGACAAAACTGCTGAATTGTGAGTGTGATCTTTGAACTGTATATTAAAACCCGAAGTTTAAAAAAGACTGTTTACTCGATAATTAACAGCCTGATTTTGTTGACAGTTGAGGTCTTCATCTGTTATCATGGCATATTTTATTTCCTTCTCTGCGTTGGTACTTTCCTCTGAAGAAACGCACATTGCAACTGGTGTCTCTCTTCCCAGGGCTCCCTTCCTGCTTCATTAATGTAACAGAGTGCCCTTTGTGCCTCATGTTCCAGGCCTGTTTGGGTTTTGTTTTGTTTTTTTGCTTTTAGATTTAATTAGAGATACAATGCATAAAGTTAGTAGCTGGTTGGTCTGACGGACAATGCTAAAGATGCTCTTTACCCGCCACCACAGAACTAGCATGTTCACAGGTTGTTCAGTCCTGAGCCTGACAGTTGACAGAAGGCTTTCAGAAAGAGAAATATGGACAAATAGACTCCTTTGAGTGAAATGTAGAACGGCACATGGAACTTAGCTGTTTGTCTGAGAGACTTTTTGCATATTGAGACCATGGTTATGACATTTGAGCATTATCCATCTAAACTCACTGCGTAAACATACCAAACTTCCTCTCTTGCAAATAATCCAGAATCAGGAGTTAGACTTAACTTGTTGAGTACAAGACAACTGTGGTTTGCCTTTGGAAGTCTTTTTTTTAATTTCTCCAGGTCTTCCCATTAAACATGGTAAGTGAGCGTGAATCATTGGAGAGTTTTTAAAAATTTTATTCAGCTTCACCCATAAAATAAGTTAAGTGGATCCCAGTCTAGTGCTCAGTGGGCAAGTGACCATAATTGAAACTAATTGGTCTGTCTTTAGTTCCAAAACCGAGGTTATGAATAGGTTACTGAAACAAACTACTCTCCATCATTAATTGCTGATACTGTTTGAGGCACAGTTCTAATCCTATGTTAGGGAAATTTTTGCTGCTGCAAAATTATATACTGTTCCTGCTCTCAAGTTAGATGTTTTCAGTCTCCAATACTGTCAGTCTGGCACTGTTCATGAATGTGAGAATCATAGAATAATAAATTAGTAGGATTGGAAAGAACCTGAGGAGGTCATATAGTCCTTGACTAAAACCTCCCAGTCAAGTGTTTGCCCAACTTGCTCTTAAAAACGTCCAAGGATGGAGATTCCACAACCTTTCTGGGCAGTCTGTTCCAATGCTTGTCTCCCCATGAGGGTGGTTATTTCTTCCTAATCTCCAGCCTGAATTTCCCTTGCAACAATTGAGAGTCAAATTTAAACAACAATATTGTTTTTTCTTTAAAGAATAAAAGGACTCGACACTCAAGTATTGTCCATATTGATGAGGACATGCTTTTCCTAATGTTCACTCTGGGTTGTGAGGTTAAAGGAAAATATATGATTAGCATATAGTCGCACAGTGGATCATTATTTGAAATCCTTTTCACTGTGTCCTTATCATCTGGGATCCGGGTTTTCTGTTTGCTGAAGAAAAGTGTGGAAAGGCATAGTTTTTCTCCTTTAATGGGTCCTGGATTTCTCCTTTAAAGGAAGAAAAAGGTGGGAAACCAGGGGTTTCCCCTTGCAGGCTGGCAGCTTTCCAACCTGCAACAGGCTGCTTGGGGATGGGGGGAGCAGGTTGGCGGGGTGCCATGTGCATGTGGGCACGTGGCACCCAGGCAGGGCAGTGGAGAACTGCTCATGTAGCTCCCTCCAGGTACGTGTACAGGGAGAGGAGAGGACACAGGCAATGCGTTTGGGGGGGAGGTGCGGGAGAGTACAGGCAGGGTGACAGTGCCTCCTGTGATTTCTGTGCCAACAATGGGGCATGGGGCTGCAGCAGGGCTCTGGGCAGGAGCCACCTCCATGGCCCAGTGAGTGGCACCCAGGACAGGAGGGAGTGCCATGCTGCCATGGTCCAGGCCAGCTGCAGCCCCATGCCCTACTGTGGGTGCATGTGCCCCCCTGTAGCAGGTCACCCTCCCGGTGCCATCTTTCTGGTTGTCTGCGCCTTACTCAGGGTGCCCTTGGGCCTGCTTTGTAATTCTTCGGTCCCGGCCTAATCTCTCCTGCCACGTCTTAATAGATTAGTTTTTTGGGGGGTGTTTGTTTTTTTTTTTGAGCGGGAGACTGCCTATTATTTTGGGTATGTTGAGGTCCCTCCTAATATGACTTGACCCCTGTTTTCTCTAGCTAGGCCTCCCTGTCCAAACGCAGTAAACAGGGCTTGACTCTGAGGCTCTAGTTTTTTTCCCTTCCAGTGCCTGGAGGCTTGTGGCCCCCTTCTCTGCTCCTTTATGGAGCCCAGTGCTCTCTGGCCCAGAGGCATGGGAGCCAGACCCACAGCCAGAGGGTTGCGGGCTCAAAACCTGGCTCAGGTACGAACCCATAAAAACAAATGAAAAAAACAAACAAACCAGAAGACAAAATGTAGCCAAAGTCTGGTGCATCAGGACTCTCTGACTTTTTTAAGATAGTCCTTCAAGTACTGGGGTTTGTGTCCTCCAAAAACTGCGCCCTTGCTGGCTGATGGGTCTGTGCCCCCAAAAGCTGTGCTCTCACTGGTGCCGGGGTCTGTGCCCCCAAAAGCTACTCCCTCACTGGCGCTGGGGTGCCCACTCCATAGAAGGTCCCCAGAATGGGTCCCCTAATGGCCTTTCCCAAACCTCTGGAGTCATAACCAAAAGAAATATGGACAGTCCCGTCTGGATGCAATACCCGCTCTCAATAAAATAATAATAAAAGGAAAGATATGATCATGTCAGCTTACGTTTATGCCGGATTTGTGCTTTGGATCCCATCTGTCAGCTTCCAAGACATCCGTTGCCTCTCAGGGTTCCACGGTCCCCTCTTCCAACTTTTGTACTGCTCGCCAAGCTTCTCCCTGGGAGCTTTGGGATACACTCCCTCACC
Organism: Caiman crocodilus; assembly: GCA_030014935.1. Taxonomy (NCBI): domain Eukaryota; kingdom Metazoa; phylum Chordata; order Crocodylia; family Alligatoridae; genus Caiman; species Caiman crocodilus. The sequence continues at coordinate 113,132,722 of JAGPOW010003648.1, read as the reverse complement.
TTCAGCTGTCTGCCCCCCTACTGCTATTCTGCCCTGGGTTCTTATAGTCCTGCCTCTTCCGGTCAGCCGACTAGTTGACCCAGCCCCGCCATTAACCTCTTCTGCACAAGTTCTCCGAGCCCAGAAGGTTCAGGCCTTAAAGAGGTGGACCAGCTTTCTAGTGACAGGGCTAGGGTTCCCTGTTACACCCCTCTACCATGTCAGCTGTGTCCCTCTGCCTCTCCCCACATGTTGTCTGTGCACACACACCCACTCCCTTTCTCACACACTGGTGGGCCTGGGGCGGGGGCTATGGACTGGGATTGAGGGGTACCAACAGAGCTGGAGGGGCTGTAGGTCCAGAGTGAGGTTCACTGTCAGGGCCAGAGGTTTGTGGGGCTGTAGCTTAAGGGTGAGGGGTAATGGCATGGGCAGGAGCAGGAGCGGGGCACCAGCATATTGGGGCTACTCAGCACCACAAAGCAGCAGCGGGGACAGCTGCAGGTGGACCCGCAGACTGGTGGACTAAGGGGGCAAGGGGAGCTCTGATTTTCTACAATAAGAAAATCAAAATCCAACTTCAAAATATATAGGTATTTAGTCTTTCTTTTATGATAACGATTGAGGCACTGGTAGGCTTCCAAATTCCTTTAAAATTGTAAATATATCAATAAAACACTGTGTTCAGCTGAGGTGTGTGTGTATGTGTTTTTGTGCATGTGTGCGCTCACAGTAGTGTTTCATTTTAATCTCAGAAAAAGTGGATTTTGAGGTTTTTAAAATGAGATAATTTTGGAATTTTTATCAGAGAATCTGCGATTTTTAAACAGAGGAAACCAGGATCCCTGCTTATAATGAAGCAACAATGATTTTCCCCAATATAACAATTCTTTTTTTGTGAATGAGGACCTGTGTTTGCTAGGTTAAGAATTGTGCTGAGGTGGTATGCATATTAGGGGATATTTTATTCTCCATTGAGTACAGCGTATTATAGGAAAAATAAAATTCTATAATTGTCATCTTCCAAGCTTCTCCCCCATTTAAATCGCACAGAAATCTCAGTAAACTCTAGAACAAGCATGAATTACACATGTTTTTCAACTGAGAGGTTGAGCATATCTGTTTCTCTTGGCCAAGTTGTAGTTCATTAAACTTTCTATCAGTATGGTAAATAAAGCTTATATATATTTTATTGGTTATATTTTATTGGTTATTTTATGTTAATTATGCCAGCCAGTTTATTTTAGGATTAGTAGAAAAAGGAAACAACTAGGGATGTCAAATCTAAGGCTCAATCCTGTTTGTAGAGGGAATGTTAATCTCCCACTTTGCTTCTACTTATACTGACTGTGCCTATATGTAAATTGCTTAGATTAAGCAATGTCAGTTCTTCTATGGAGCATTGTTCAGACATGCATTTGAATCTTTGTATTCTATGTCCAGTGCCAGTAAGTTTAGTTTATTTTAGAAAACGAGTTCATTCTTGTAAACACATTCCTTTCCAGCAAATTACAAAGGCTATGTGTTCCCCACACCTAGTACCTATATGGGGTCATTAAGTGTCTTGTGATCTGGGGGTCATAAGTCAAACGTAAGATAGTCTTGTTAGATTTTTACCTTTTGATTTGCTGTGAGGGGCTTGTTTTTAGAGAGGAATCAAGATCATTTCCCTACATTATGCCCAATTTTTTTGCCGTATTAACACTTTGAAAGTATATTTGACACTGAGATATCCAGATAGTAGGATTTGTATCAGCAGTTAACATTGGCAGAGAAGTATAAGCAAAATTGATTCTAAAAGCAAAGGCTATCCTTGAAAATCAAGTGAACAACTTACGTCTATTAAAGCCTTTATAGCTCAATAAGAGTTCATATCTAATGCATCTGACATATTGAATATATCCTAGAGGTCAAAGTTTATTAACTTAGATTTTGTTAGTGGCAGCATTTCTGCTACGTAGTTTTGGCAATGGTTATTTTAACTAGAAATCTAAGTTTAATTGTTTAAAATAAAAGTTTGGAAATGATCAGTTAAAATATGCACGTAAGCAGTATGCTACTCTAACCACCTATGTGAAAATTCATATAATGTATTCTGCTAAAAACTGTAACAGTGACCCAGCAGATATTGCTATCCACATATTTAATATATTATTTTTGTAGTTATACAAAGTCTCAGGTAAACCAGAGACAAAAAGTTAAGAACGAAACCTTTGCAGAATTTTCAGGGGTTGGGATACAGTTCTTTGCTTTGTCTCCATTGACAAGGTAGTGGATGAAATACAAAAAATAGCCTCACCCCTCTCTGACCCACCTATAAAAAGAAAAGAAAGTGTTGGCACATTCACAGCTCATGGCTGAGTCATCTCAAATGGCAGCATGTACTTCTCTACCCATTCAAATAAGTTTTTGTTGTCAGTGTATTTAGACATTGCCCAAGCAAACCAGTTTTATACCTAATAATGTTGTTTAAGTTGAATATAACTTTAAGCTATACATATAGCATTTAAAGGTCAAAATCCCCTCCTTGATTCTTACTGCCTTGATCACTATTGACTTTTATTCATGGTCTTGCAGCCTATATCAGGTCAGTTATGTTATGTTGGGAGGCATTTAAAGTGGCTGCAATAAAGTTTGTATTTTGATTAATAGGCAGTTGCAGTTCTTACTAAAGCTGGTGGATTTGGTGCCTACTCTTCATTTAAACTGAAATAATAGAAGCAATAAAGGTTATTTCTGTCTTAAGATTGCTAGAGTCAAAGGAAGCCACCATCCAGGGCACTAAATTGCATGCCAGGCCAGTTAAGCACATAGACCAAAGGATTTTCCTGGGAACTTTATTACAAATGCTGGGCCTGGGATCACCCAGGATGGTTGCGTGTATGCTTTCTGGAGACAGAAAGGAACTAGAAAACAAGAGAGAGCAAACAGTAACGAACAGAGTTGTTAGATGATCTTGAGAGGGAGCAGAGACCGAGCTCTTTGGGGCACAGGAGCTGTTGGAAAGTGTGAAAATGGTGAGTCAGGAACTTGTGTGCTGCTGCTGTTTCTACTGTGTCCAGGCCTTTGTGTACTTTCCTAGTAAACACACAAAACCGCACCAAAGACTACATCTCACCTTTATAATTAACATTTTCCTGCTAATGGCTAGTGAAGGCTCAAAACTGCTCTACCTCAATGATTCTTAACTAGGGTGCCTCAAGACCCTTTCAGCGGTGCTGTGACATGGGCACCATTGAGGCAGTGGCTAACTGGAACTCCCCCCATGCACCTCTTGCAGCGCTGTGCCTAGACTAAGGGTGGCCCCAGGCAAACTTTTAGTGGCCCCTTTGACAGAGATAATGATAATAATAATCAGACAATGGAAACAAAATTCCCATTTTCAGTCCCCCTTTCTGTCAGGGTCCCAAGCAGCAGCCCAGTTCACCCATGTCTGTTTCTGACCCTGACTTCATGTACAGCCAGATCAGAGAGGGCTGCAAATGAGTGTGAACTCATGCCTGCATTAGGGTTATCTGACAAACCTAAAGTTGGCAGGAGCACCTGGTTGTGTCACAACCCTTCCTGGTCTTACTTTGCATGGCATTTCTTGGAAACAGAGGTGTGTGGGACAGGTAAAACTCCTGTGTGGGGAGGAACATGCGGGGGCTGCACTGGAAAGGGTTGCAGCCAGGTAAGGATGCTCCTGCCTAATTTAGGCGGATTGGATAACCGTAATGCAGGCAGGAGCATGACGTCATGGCGCAGCTCTTCCCGATCAAGAGGTGCACAAAGTCCTCATGTGGTGGTGGTGGTGGCAACAGCAAGCTGGGTGAGAACCACTGCGGTAAGCTGAGGCAGCGTGACAGTGGTTCTCAACCAGAGTGCTGTCAAATTCAGAGAGGTTTTGGAGGGGTGTCCTGAGTCTAAAAAGGCTGAGAGCCACTGCTCTAACTACTTGAGCAAAGGGGCAGGCAAGAAACAAGCAATTAACAGTATATGGACGCGGGATACTAGTTAAGAGGCTCATAGCATTGGTGGCTGGAATGTCTCTGGGCACTTATACATGTGACAGGGGTATAGGTCCAAAGGTTTTATTCTATGCCCCCTAAATTGAAAAGGTGGGCTTTTAGTTTAAACCTACCATTTCATTTTCCTGTCACATTGTGGCAAGGGGCCTGATCCTTTATTTATTTTTTGTTGGAACTGGAACCTGTCTGTAGCTGGGGACAGGGTGACCTGCCAGTGGGCCAAGTAGCCCCTGACCTGCAGGAAACCCCAGTCCTTTCCTGTGCAGCAGCAGTGCCCCCTGGGGTGCCTGGGTGTGTTTCTAGTGGGTGGGGTGCTGCCCCAGCTCAGAGGTAGCATCCAGCCTGATCCAGCTGTTCCCCTGAACCCTCCTGGGGAGCAGCGCCTGGTGGGCTTCGAGTGGGGGGGCTTGAAGAAGACTTGGATCAGGCTGGGTGCTGCCTCCAAGCTGGGGCAGCACCTGGCCTGCTAGCAGCTTGCCTGGGCAGCCCCGAAGGGCACTGCTGCTTCAGAGGGAAGACTGCTTGGCCCACTGGTAGCTCACCCCCTAGTTGCGGGAGACGCAAGCAGGCCCTTTGCTGCTTCTGTCTTCAGCAGGCACCAGCTGGGGCTGCCCAGGAAGTGGCTGGGCTACTCCTGGGGTAGCACAGGAAGATGGCAGAAGAGTGGTGGTGGCCAGAGAAGGTGGTGGGGATGGCGCGTGGAGCTCTGGAAGCCCAGGTGGGCTTGGTGCAACATCGGATCAGGAACCTCCAAGCTGGGGCAGCACGTGGCCAGCTAACAGCCCACCTAGGCTTCCAGCGCCCTGTGCACCATCCTTGTCACCTTCTCCTGTCACCAGCAATCCCAGCTGCCCTCCTGCTACCATACCACACTGCCCCAGGGTCAAGCCAGCCCTCCCTGGGAGGTCCCTGGCCGCAGGAGCCTGCTGAAGGCAGAAGCGGCAAGAGGTCCAATCCTTTTTTTCAGTAGAGCCTGCACACCTCTCCCGCGGCCAGGGTGTGAGCTGACCACTGCATCGTTACAGTTTGCAATGCTGCAAAATCGTTTGCAAACCGGCAAAACTCTTGCACGTGTATAGCAGAATGGCATTAAGCCACACAATTTTGGTCACGTGTTCATGGTAATGATGTCACATGTACGAATGCCCTGCGTGAACAGGTATCCAAACCCTGCACTGACCACAAGATGATTAAAGAGCAGGGTTGGCCCATTTCTGCCACACCTGGCCTCCTATTAGGCCTAGCAAGTAGGTTTCATAGGAGAGGGAGGATCTAGGAATAGAGAGAAAGAAAAGCAAATGGTGGCTTCTGTGTGGAAGAAGAATCTTGGCAGGATCTAAGAGTTGTCTGGGCACTGATGCTTGCCCAAGCCCCTTGGAAAGGGTAAATGGGTCTAGTCTAGTGTGATGTTTGATTGGCTGCTGGGGCAGCACCGTCACAGGCAGGGCTTCCTCCCGTAGGGAAGAGACCTGGCAATGGCACTGGCTAGCCCGTTGCTCTGTTTGCCTTGCAGGGTTTTTTCTTTGTCTGTTTATTTTGTTTGTGGAGTTTGATTAGTAGAGTCCATTCCCTCCTGAAAAGGGACTGACCTCTCTTGGGCAATGAGGCCAGAGGCCTGATACAAACGTGTGCCCTCTCTGGGTGTCATTGTGTGTTTCACAAGGCTGTACCTGCCACTAACTGTTGTGTAACAGCTGGGCGATGGAATATAACTACAGCTGAATGTGTTTCCATGAACTCTGATCTAGTGTCATATGCAGGATGCGTAGTGTAGAGCGTATGCCAGACTTGAGCTACGTTTTCCAGAGAGTCTTTTTTCCCTTCCCCTCCCTCAGAGAAGGCTCCAAGAATCTTTGGTGACGCATAATGTGGTGATCACTGCTATTGCTAATGCCCCTGCCATGCTTAGGATTTGGGGACTGAGGTCATGTGCATTTTTGCAGAAACAAAATGGTGGCAGCATTCTGATAAACACACAGACATCACAGAAATCAGAGAAAATTAGAGTTGGAAGGGACCTCAGGAAGTCATCTAGTTCAACCCTTTGCTCAACTGAAGAATAATATATCCCCAGATTCCCTGGAGTATAACCTTGTTGTGGATTGCAGTCTCATTGGGTTTGCCTGAAAACCAGCAGGGACCTGCAAGCTCTGAACATTTCCAAAAGTTGCATCCTTTTTCACGTCTCTGTCTACCTATGAATTTAAGAATTTGGGAATTTAAACGTGGTGGGGAAGGGAGATGATTTCAGTCAGCAAAGAGCAACGAGACACCTACCCACTGCACATAAGTAGAAGGGGAATGCCCACGTTCTGTCCCTATGCTTGAGCACCTCTCCCTCTGGTTTTTTTTTTTGTTCATAGTTATAGCGTCAGAAAAAAAAACTTCAATTAAAAAAAATGTTTCTTTTTAATTCCTGAACTGTTTAAGAGGGTTTATCTGAAATACTCCCATTTCTATAGCAAGTATAAGGGGTGTCATTTGATTACGCGTGCCTTTTTGTCCCTAGCCCCGCTCTTGAGAAAAAAACCGAAGCAATTTTTTAAAACCATAGCATCTTTTCTGATGCCTCCATAATATGGTATTCACGTGTAACTTCACAGGAAAAAAAGGATACCCATACAATGTGATGTTTTGGTTACTAGTGCTTCTTGTTTACCCATTCTTCACCTGTGCGCCAAATGTGAATGTGTAGGACTTTGTTTTGTCTTATTCTGTCAGATGGATCCATGTTGATATGTACACAGTAAGCCGCCTACTTCCCCACTGAATGCCGAGTCATTTGAATGTTATGAAAACTCAAGGTGTTATCTGAGCAGATCCCTAAATATAAGCATTTCTTTTCTTTACAGCAGCATAAAAACGAAGTGTTAGGAGCTGCTCTTAACCCTTTTGGAGTCCGAAGTCGAAAGGTAACATCACTCAACATTTTCTGGGTCTTTTAAGGGTATGCACTGTAATTGTTTATAAATACTGTTTACTTGTTATGCTCAAGCTGAGACTTTTAAAGAGCTCACAAGTAAGGACTTGGCAGAACAGTGGGGGGTGGAGGGCGGAAGAACAATCTAAACATTACAAGAACTTTTTTAAAGACCATCAGTAAATTCAGGCTGAAATTATGCAAATTACAAAGTGGAAACCACTAGGAACAATAACATCTAATTTACTGAATTCAAGAATATGGACATTAAGAGCTCACTGGGATTTTTCAGAGGTACTTAATATTGATCGGGGAACCATAATTTTTCTCATTATGATTTGATAAAGTTTTTGATACATTATGTTTTACCAAGTCAGGAGACAGGCCCTGTATCTCTTTTTCTAGCAAAGAGCCCTTTAGTGGGAATTTTGCCTGAGTAAGGATAGGAACAGGGTCAAAACAATTATCTCTTAAATATTCAGTTATTTTGCTACTCCACAGTATAAAACAGTGGACATATTAAAAACGGCAAATCTTCCTATTCTATAAAATGGTAGCTGCTTAAACGCAGTACAGTTTAACACTTTCTGCACTTGGTTTTGCTGTTCAGTAAGTATGAGTGAAATATTTCCCACAAGCAGTCATTCAAACTTGTAAAGGATTGATTTTTGTCTGTGTCTCTGCCCTGTTAGCAAATTTCAGGGCAGTACTTTCTATGGAAATGTCTATGGACATTTTAAAGCAACTTCTGGAGAATATTTGTGGAAGGTACATTTTGATTTAGCATCTGCTTTGGAAACAAGGTGCTGAGAGACTCTCATTTGACCTACAGGAAAAAAGCCTATGATGAGACCATCCAATCAGTGTGTCTTCTGAATAACCAGTGCTTGATGCATACTGCCTACAAATGAGATGCAGATTAAATATTCACAGATATTATTGGACAGATACTTTTCAGTTACGGATTTAAGAGAAAAAATCATAGATCTTTAAGAGGTTAAAACGTAAATTGGCCAAGTGGTAAGTCAGCTCTACCAGTTAGTATTTGTACCATGTCTTTCTGTTGTATTAGAAGTAAGGGCGAGATTATTTCATGTTCCTACTTTGCTCTAGAGGGGCAAGACCTATCCTTCTCCTACACACAGTGACCACAGCTGGCCATACAGAGAGGTAGAGTAGATTGTGTGTAGATATTTCTTCAGCTTCCTCCTCGCTGCCAGTGAGTGGAAAGGGGATGAACCTTGGCTCTTTTCTTTGCTTGTGCTGAGTGATGTAGGAGGAAGAAAAGGATAATAACCTCTTACTGGGAAGACACAGTAGCTGATTACTTTACCTGGCAGCAGATGGGGAGTTTTGACCCTTTGAAGTATAGTTCCTTTCCTGGTTTCCCATGATGGTGTTTATAGCCATTCAGTACCTGTTCTGCTAAGCTTGGCCTCAAGTTTGTCCTAGTCCCAGGCATCTGCCACTGGGAAGAAATTTTGTTGATTTAACACAAGCGGATTGCTTGAATGGTGCTATTGATATTGTTGGACTAATCCTAGTACCTAACTTTAAGCAAGTATGTAAAACTTCGCAGAACTGGGGACACTGTTTTTATACCCTTGGACGGGCTCAGAGTTAGTAGGGGAGAATAGGAGATTTAATATTTTGAGGATTTTCTGTCAGCTTTGTAGCACGTTTGGTTGGGGTGGGGGGGGAACAAATTAACATTATCCTTTTGGTTCTTTGCATGTGTTTCAACACTCCCTCTAGAATACCATGACTGAAATTTTTATTATAGAGGAGTAAGCTACAGATTGCTTTGAAGGGGGATGGGAGACAGGGCAAGAGATCCAGTGGGCAGATACTTGTGTGGTATGTGAACCCATGTTTACAATTTCTTCACACTGGTATGCACCTCAGAGTTATTTTTTATTGTGATAAGATATGCAAATAGTCCTGGAGCCAGCAGCAGTACTTTCACCTGAATGTCAAAACTGACAGGGATCTTAAATTGGATTTCAGCAACAACTAGTATTTTAAAGCAGCTAGTTCTAAGGTTTGGCCACCAGAGAAAAACAAGTCTGCACTTCCTCCATGCCCCCCCAACTCTTTAAATATTTTTCATCTCTTCTCCTTCATCTTTTAAATTTGGAGAAGCAGAGTTGCAGGATGACCTGTTTAAGTACTATGTAGCTATGGTGTAGCTATGGGTGTAGCTATGGGCAACAGTGCAGAGGAACTATAAATCTAAATGGACGTATGAGCAACAGAGTGGAATTCAAGTTGAAAGCCATTGCAAGTTAACTTGTCATTTCAGGCTGCTCGGAGAAGATGTTTCTAATTTTTTTTCAGATATCTAGAATTCAGGAGCCCAACATGTTTGTTTGGATGGCTGATACAAATTCCTAATTGCACCTGCTTCCTCCTTATAGTTGTACTTTTAGAAAATCTGATACAGGATTACAGAAGTCTTGGTGAATAGACTCTCATGATAAAGTGATTGCTTTTTCTTGAGATTTGGAACAGAACTTCCTGAAAGTTTGGAGATGGTTTGGTTTGCATCTACGGCTTTTGTTTTGACTTTATATTCAGTGAAGGAGAAAAGGGGTAACTGTGAAGTCCAACTAGGCTCCAAATCCTAGTGTGTGTTCAGCTCTGGAGCCCTGGTTCATACCTAGCTCTGCTTCATATGACATGAATTCCTCTTCCCCTCCACTCCATCTTCCTTCAGATGACTGTAGATAACAATATCCACCCCACCTTTATTTTCTTGTTGACTATACTCCCAAATAACTTGATCCCTATGCCCAGTAAATCCTTATGTTCAAAGGACTGGATATATAGATTTCTTTGCTCTAGTCAGCACTATTCTTTTTTTCTGCTTTTTAAGGTGGAGTCTAAAAGGCAAAACAAAGAGTGTAACGTTGTGCTTGTAATCAGAATGGAAGGACCTTGGATATTAGGAAGAACTTTCCCACAGGGTGATTGAGCATTGGTCCTCGCTACCCAGAGAGGTTGAGGAATCTCCATCCTTGGAAGTTTTGAAGAATGAGTTAGACAAGCACGTGTTTGGGATGTTTTAGATAAGGATGTTTCTGCCTTGAGCAGGGGGTCAGACTAGATGACATCCTGTGGTTCATTCCAGTGCTGCTTTCCTGTAATTATGTGACTTACCTAAATGGAATATATCCCATAATATGTGCTCTTGAAGAGATACTTGAGTTATAGCAGCATTCAGGGCCCCCAGTCATGTTCCCTTTGGACTGTTCCCTTTGTCATGTTCCCTTTGTTCCTAAAATCCTCAGCATTTTGTCCATGAGCAGATTTAGGCCAGAGTATCCATTATAGAACATTGTTGTATTTAATTCTGAGGCATATTTTTGTATTGTGGAGACTCCACTCTTCCCCATTCTGCGTAAAAATCATTCAAGTAAATGAATAATCCACACACAGAATTAAGCCTTTCAGAGAGTTTGTTGAAGAGAGGAATTTGCTTTTTTGGTAAATAGTTTCTTTCAAGGTCACGTTAAATAAACAGCCAAAGCTTGTGTTGAGGAAAAATACAATAAAGCTTTAACTTTAAAAGTTTGTTTCTGCTTAACCTCCAATAATTTGAGAGATACTAAATCACTTGATAGAGTAGAAAAGATTTGAAACCACAATCCTAAAACAGGGCGTCCAGGTGCTAGAGCTGGCTGGTTGGCAGTAGGATAACCAGAGACAGCTTTTGTGGTTGGGTCCCCTGTTCATGTATAGCTTTTGTTGTTTGTAACCTCTCTCACTAAAGAGCTTTCACTAGGGCTTGTACAGTCCCTTGTTTGGCTTTATTTGCTATCTTTTTTGCATCCCATAGTTTGTGGCAAGCTGCAGGTAAAAGGGCCAAGTGAAAGAGTGTGGCCATCAGGTGTATGATTTTCGTTGGTTAGGAACAGAGGCATCTGCAGCCTATTCTCTCAACAACGTGGACACACTGAAGCCATCTGGAGCGTTGGCTCCATAACCACACCTATCCATACTGATAGTTGCCAGCTACCATTAAAGCAATTCACTTGCAGCAATATAGGGAGTAATTTTAGATAGCTGATATCAATAACACTGCTATAAATAGTTGGTAAATAATGATTTCAGTATTTGTCACATCCAGTAAATAACAAATATATGATTTGAAAGGGAGGGTTTTTAGCCTGACAGATAGTTCCTCATGCATATAATCCAAGAGTTGAGGAATCAGCTTTTGGTTTTTGCTTTCCTTTTCTCTAACTCGATTGATTCCAAGCATCCAACCCAGAACTGGCAAGTTTGCCCGATGTGGAGAGGCCATCAGCGTTGCTGGCTAAGCCGCACCTGCCATGAATAATAGCTCAGTGTGCTAGTTAATCATTACATTGTGACTTTTCCTGTTCCCTCCTAGCTCAGGGTGCATAGGCAACTGTGGTCCATCTTCCAACACAAAGTTCAGCACTTTGTGGGTATGCTTGTTTTTATTGACATGAATACATTTACTCAGCATTTTCCAACATATAGTCTGATAAAGCTAACAGAGTAGGGCAAGTCTTCCCTTCTCTTTCTCGCTCTCTCATTTTTAAATCAGTGTTGTTTACCTCTACCCGTTTGCCTCTTTTTGCCTCTTGCAAAACTTTTTGATTTCTTCAGCCAAAATTCTGGCACAGTGGGTGGCTCATCTCTTTGTACCAGAAGAGTGGAATTGTGACATGCCAAATGTTGCCTGTCTGTGGATCCATTTGAGGATGAGTTGTCCCCTGAGCTGTGTTGGTTTGCCATGACTGACATCTGGCATTTGGGAGAGGTGGATACAACTTCTGTCCCCATCTACTGGAATTCAAACCTCTGCAGCTCAGGGGAACTGTTCAGAGTGACTTAAGATGCCAATGAAATCTTTGGAATGAAGCAATGAACCACAATAGTCTTTGCTCACATGCTTATGGTTAAATTGATTGCCAGGCTAGAAGGCAGGAAGTTGTTTACCCTCACAACACTTCATAGTTTTCATCTTCGTGACCATGGGTCCCCTCTCTTATGCTAGGGACAGACATTAAGAAAGTCTGAGCCTGAATTGATTCAACCTTTGCAGGTTAGTCTAACCTAGGTAGGCTGAACCAGTTTCCAACCATACAGACAATCCTTCTGGACTGAGGAAATTCAAGCACATGCCTGCAGTGGTTCAGGCTGAAAGCCAGAGGGCACTAGAGCAGCCCTCCCTTCCCTTGCAGAGCTGAGCTGAGGGGAGTGTGGCCAGGTCCCAGCACAAGGCTTTGATTAGGGAGGGGTGTAAACTCCCAGCCTGCCTTCAGTCTCAGGCTTTTCCAGCTCTGCTCAAGTGGCAGGAGTGTTGCCAGCCCCCAGCTAGCACTGAGGCAAAGGTTGTATATGCAGTGCATGCATCCGTTGATGATACGGAGCTTTTCAATTTCCCTCCCTGCTTCTGTACACTGTCTGCAGGAAATTGACAGGCAGGCAGGGGGGTGGGGGGAGGGCTGGTAACAGTCACTCCTATCTTGGTGTTTTTCGCCTCGTTAAGAAAACGAGGACATTACCAGCTACCTGTTGATTCTGCCTGTTGATTCAGCATGGACCCAGCATGTGGTCTGATAGCTAATACACAGATACCTTCTCTGCAAGGCAGAGGGGAAGGGGAAATTCCTTAGGGAGTGGTGAGGGGGAAGAGGGGGAGAGCAAACAGCTCTTAAACAGCTTTTCCAAGGAAGGACATTCAGCTACCTGTTGAATAACTCCAAAAAGCCTTTCTGCCTTTGTCTTCTCTCACAGCACAGACTGCTAGCTAATGCTAAGGTGTCTATGACGGAGGGGGAATGCCTGCTTAGCACAGCATGGGGAGAAGAGGGGAAGGGGGGAACAGAAGCCAGGCAGACACCTGCAGAAACTTTGGAGTTGCAGCCAGGGAGCAGAGGGGAGGGGCCAGCCCTGCTGTGGAGCAGAGAGCCCCATCTAGCCAGAGAGCATGCTGGGATGCTGAGGGACTCTGATTTATCTTAAACCAGGAAGGGGTCTGGGATAGACTTTGCATAAACTGGTTTGACCCAAATCAGTTAAGTCTGATACTACATTCAACCAGGTTTATCTCAAACCAGTTTCAGCCATTTTCAAACTGGTTTATGTGCACTGAACATCTGTTCTGT
>JAGPOW010003648.1:113075629-113095392 GCA_030014935.1 Caiman crocodilus | reverse complement strand
TTGGACTTGGGTTTTGTTTATCCAACAGAAGAGGAGTCTGTTCTCGTACTCTTTTAAAAGTGCAAATGTCTTTTGGTAACTGGATGTCTTTTGTGCTTACAAGAACTGTTTGGTTGTGTCCGTGCTGCATCTTATCTGCTCTTGTAAGCATGGCTGAGCTGCATTGGCCTTCCTATACTTAATTTACGTGTTTGGCCATATTTGTGTTGTGAGATCTGGAAAAATCTGGATAGCTGGACTAGAGGGTTGTAGAAGGGGTTCATGATGCCCTTTCTATTTATACCTCCACTAACACCCGGGATCTTTGGATTCAATAATTTGATAGCCCTTTTCAAGTGGTTAAAATTACTGTATTCCACATTTTTAGGAGTTCCTTCCTTGGCAGCTGTGAAGGTAGGGATGCTAGTCTCTTCATTGACCAGAGAGAGATGGTTGTGTCTAGATCTGCAGAGTGAGTAAAAAAAACAAACTAAAAAACCATTCCCTCTCCCCAAAGGCTCCCCCCAACTCACTTCTTTGACAATTGACACCTTTTTCAGCTTCATGAGCATGACAAAGTTAACACTAGGATAGCATTAAACCATGCATCTATTACTGTTTCTATAGGCAAGTGAGTTGTCAAATTCAACTACCAAGCTGAGTCCTGGCAAGATTACACCCAGTAATACAGTTAGGTGCCTCCATCAACAATTCTGGAGATGACAGATAGTTTAGTTTAGAAGGGAGCAGTTGCTTTGCCCAGGAAAATTTAGATTAGATGTGGACTTTGCTTTTAAATGAGGCCCTGTTTTTACTTAGTGATGAATATTTCCTTAGCACAAGTGAAAACTTTACACATTTTAGCTCAAACTGTACTCTAGTAAGCCTCCCACATTTATACCCATCTTTTTGGCAGTCATCCCAAAATATGTTTGGGTTGAGGCATTACACATTACATTTGGTGAGGCTTTAGCATTCCCTCTTGCTCACATCAATCCTTATTTCTGTTTGCTCTTGTAATTTACAGTTAATGAAAATTCTAAGTTTACCTTTGTTTTTGTTGGCGTCTGTACAAGAGAACCCTTCAGCCCTTGCAGCCTTTCATCCAAATGGAAATCAGAATCAGGGAAGGCAAAAATCTAACAGAATAGTTCCGCTTGAGAAGCAGCCCTAGCATTTTTATCAGTTTTGCAGTCATTACAGAGGCACAAGGAGAGAGCCTTGCTGCTGGCTTGACCTATGGTCACCGAGGTGAATACATTTATGAAGAATCCTGGGTGGGCATTAGCCCCTCATTAATCATTGCATTAAAGAGCCAAATTCTCAGATCCTCATATGGTTTCTGCTTGGTCTTTTACCGGAGCAAAATTCCTGTTGATATTGACAGAAATTTGCCTGAGTAGGAACATCAAAATGTGGCTCATCACAAACTCATAGAGATGACCTTAACACAAATGTAGGCAAAGTTGACAAAATAAACTGCACTGGCGTCATTGCAGTCTATTCCTGTTTAAATGAAAACAAAATGTTTACCCTATAGATATCCAGTTCTAAAAGAAATCTGTCAGTCTGCTAGCTACCACCCATACCCAGGGACTGTGTGTACATTTAATAGATTAGGCTGTTAAACAAGTGGCTGTGCAGGTACAGCATGTATAATGTGCGTCTGTGTGTGCGTTTACACAAATATATCGGGTTTACATACACAGTCCATAGTACATGCACACACACCCCTTTAACATGCTAAAATGAAAAATATGGAGCAATAACAATTCCTATGCATCTACTCCCTGCCTCTTCTTTTTTAAAACCACAGCTTTAAAATGCTTTTTTATTTATTTTGTGCCCTTATTTTCAAGGGATACTTTTTTTTTAAAATGTAAAACATCCTTCCTTGGGTAATAACATAAACAAATATTTTTTAAATTAAACCAGAAAGAAATGATGTATAGTTGTACATTTCTGGAAAAATAACCAAGTCTTCACAATGGCAAGCCTGCCCAACCCTTCATATATCATCATGAGCACACTGACATAATACAAACCATTTGTTCTTATGTCATGAAAACATAGCTTTATCTGTACTGATTCTGATCGCATTTTAAAACTTCATTTGGTGCTTTTGGTTCATCTTGCATAGACATTGCAGATGCTGTATTGTCAGATGTATTGGCGGACAAGGCATGGAGAAACACACTGTTTGCACCTGTTTAAAATCTCCAATGCTTTGTGTGGTTCCTGGGCAACAGGCAGGAATCCTGAAAAGCTAGGCTGCACTTGCTCAATTGTTGCTGGCAGCTGTGACTTTGAGAGAGCACATAGCAGCTCGTTAGCAGGTTGCTTGTGTTATGTGACATACACTGAGCATGGCAAACTCTTAGCTGATCTATCTTTCTTCATATGCTGCCTTCGATCAAGGCTGAGTTGCCTGGGGTTGCAGACTCAGCCAGGGGAAGAATTAGAGAGCTCTAAGGTGAGTTTGTCATTGGTGAGGGGCAGGGAGGTGAGGTGAGGAAGTGTGAATCAGTGCTTTCTGACAGCAGCACAGACTACACCACAGGTCTTTTCCTCTATATTCCATGTTCTTTTCAGGGCTTATCTCCAGGGGTGCCAGGTGGAGCTTGTGGACTTATATCTTTCGAGTAATATGGATTTGCGTGCGTGTGTACCTGTGTGTGTGTCTCAGGATGCGAGTCTTACAGGGTTTTTTTTTGTTTGTATTGTGGATTCTGATTTATTGGGCTTTGGCAGTCCTTCTCATTTATCTATTGGGTATCAGAATTCAGCCTGCCTTAGCTGTGTCTTTGGATCTGATGCAGTGAGACTGTCCAAATTTGCCAGTCAGGGAGTGCTGTTTCATCTTTCTGTCTGCTCAGCTTCTGCTAATGTATCTAGCATTAAACATCACTTTGCTTCTCTTTTCGAAGTCAGTACTTTGTTTGTGGATTTAAACTCTCCAAAGTGCAGAATATTGCTATGACCTGCTGAAATCCTATCACCAGGGAATAACAGGCCTGGTATTTCTCTGAGATCCTTTTAAACAGGACTCATACTTACCTAACCCTGGTTCAGTCCAGAAGGAGTGTTTTGTAGGCCAGTCTCTTGTTTCTGCTTGTATCAGAAACTTTTTTTCCTGAAGCGCCTAAAAAAAACCCAACAAAACCTTTACAGTGGAACTGACAACAGTTATTAAATCTTCCAACTAATTTACCAGCCAAGATCAAGAAAAAGTAGACATGTTTGCCTTGCTTGCAGAGAAAGATGGAGAGGTTTTAATTTTTTGCACCAAAAGCATTGAGATGCTTATGTGGAAAGTGCTATAGAAATGCAAAATGTTAGATTTGTAGATTGTAAGGCCGCAAGTCACCTTGGAAGGTCGTTGAATCCACCCCCCTGCACCAAGCAGGAAAGACAACTGAGGTCAGGTGACCCCAGCAAGGTGACTGTCTAGTCTCCTCTTGAAGACAGTAGTATAATATAGTTAGTATAACCTCTCAATTCCTTGGGCCCTCAAGTCCTGTGGGGCTTGCATAAATTTAAAGAACCAGGCTACTGCTACTGCTTTAATATCTTAAAAATTTAGTTTGGATTTAGTCATTGTTGTCAAGTCCTTTCTGAGTTCATTAGCTGCCTCATTTTCAATTGGTCAGGAGGGAAAGGCAGGTCATTAATGATAATCTCATTTCCTTGAGATCTATGTGACTTGGGTTTTTTACATAAATCACATGGCTTGATATTCTGGCTCCATAGAAATCATAGGTAGCACTTCCACTGATCTAAATGAAACCAAGATTTCAGTGTCATTGTCTTAAGTTTGGAATAATAAATATATAATCCAGCTTTTTCAGGTAATGCATGTGATTCCTTTTGGTCACTCAGTTGGTTAGCCTTTGATCGGGTATGCCACTCATGTCGGTGCCTTTCTTGACTTCCATGAAGTAGCTACATGAATACCAGCATCATGTGGGTACTGAAAACACCGGGAGTTCACAAATTCCTTTTGATCATACGCCACGGACTTTGAGGTCACAAAAGTAAGATATTTGTAGAACATGTTCTGCTAGTTTAGGACTTGTTCTAAGATGGTAATAATAGCTGTGCTTCACTACACACAGAAGTCTTGGGCTGAATGTTTACAAAACACCCAGTAATAGGTACTGCATTTTTATGTACTGATTACTTTATGCAGAAAGGCTAGAACACCAAAGCCTCCCACTCGCAATAGAAAAAAATGGCATGAAAATATTACGTGTTTGGTTTAAATTCTTATAATCAAGGACAGCAAGGCTAAAGTTAACATTTTCATTCTGTTTTTAATCATTGTGTAGTCTCAAGAAATTCAGGCCATGTAGTGCTGAAGATAGTGTTGAAGTGAGAAAGATCTGAACTAAAATATCTAGATACAAAAGGGTGAGCTGAATATAGTGGTATCAATCTCTAGCCAAGGTGCATTTGGCAAGTCTCTGTTCCCTTGGATCTTGTTACTTTAGACTCCCTTCCCCTAATTCACTCTGTAAATTCTTCTTCCCACTCAAACATTCCCAGCTGCTGATGGCCTGAGAGGCAAAATGCCCTGTTTCACTACAGCATACTTGCCATGGGATTGTCCACCCTGTTCAGCCTATATTGTTATGCCCCCAGGCAGATCCTTCACTATTTCCATGAACAAAATGTTGGCATAAAGAACTAGTGGGAGTTTTGTTGCACAAGAATAACACGGATTATTCAGAAATATCAGTGAATCTCCTGTCCCCAGTATCTCTGGTTAGAATTCAGTGTTGCCAGACGTGGTTCGCACACGTGAACTTGACCACTTCCAAGTAGTTATAGTATCTGTGGAGGAAGCCAAAGGATGCCAGTGGTAACATGCTGAGTGTATTCTGCATGCTGCTTTCAAAATTTTCTTCTCAGTTACCCTGATAACTTTTCCAGGGATTTGAGTGTGGGCAGAACCCATTTCTTCATTCTAGGATTAGTGGTGGTTTTGCGTTGCAGTCTGAAGCCTCTGTCTGTCTGTAATGTGGAATGCAGCATCTCTTCAGGGACCAGTGGTCATTCTTCTCTTTAATGGAGCCAGCGGAGCTGGTAGTTTGATGTTTCTTGTTAAACCTCCATGCTAGAGTGAATGGATGAGCTCAGAGATGGTCTGCTGCAGCATTTAGGTGCATAATAGAGAATTAGCTACTTCTTTGACTGGCAGTTTTTGTAGGAAGGTGTCAGTGTCTGGGTGAAAACAAAATCATGGTGGAATGAAGGAGGTATGGGAAGTTTGCAAAACATGAAGTGAGCTCTTCTCATGGAAGTCCTGAAATTGAATTCATGTCCAACTACAGTTTGCTTGTCTTTTTATTTTTAGAGTATAGCTGAACACATTTTAAGAAATGTGTAGTCCTCTATTTCCAGCATCTGGAAGGGAAAGTAGCAGGTATTTTTTTCACCTCTGGAAGTTCTTAACTCTTTTGCAAAATAGACACAGCACTGGAGAGCTG
Organism: Caiman crocodilus; assembly: GCA_030014935.1. Classification (NCBI taxonomy): domain Eukaryota; kingdom Metazoa; phylum Chordata; order Crocodylia; family Alligatoridae; genus Caiman; species Caiman crocodilus. The sequence goes on along the minus strand of JAGPOW010003648.1, from coordinate 113,089,924 downwards.
ATGCTTAGCTTTTCATTGCCTGTGGTTGTCTGGCACCTGTAAAATCCTTTTTCATGTCTGTCAAAATGTCTTTAGATTGTAGTACTGTACAATAAGACTGCCTTCAAGCAACACAGTATCCAAGCATACAGTATTTGAGCACTTGAACTGATCTAGTACAGAAGTTTCTTTGAATATCAGGATAAAAGTAGGTTGTATTTCTCAGGTGTGCTATGCGTAGAGCTTTTCTAGTAAAAAGCTGTGTGTAGAGACCAGTTTCCTGGGAACACTGAGGTGGATGCATGGAACTGGCATGCGACTGTTCAGTGAACATTATAGTGGGGTAGCTTGGTAGAATAGCTCACATAACTGGATTACAGTCATGGATGGGTGTAAAATCTTCAGGAAGGACAGGCAGGGGAGAAGAGAGGAGGAGTTGCTCTTTATGTAAAAGAGCAGCTGTATGTTTGCTCAGAGCTCCAGTATCAAACGGGAGATAGGTCTGTTGAAAGTCTCTGGGTTAGGGTCAGGGGGCTGAACAACAGGGGTGATGCCATGGTGGGTGTCTGCTGTAGACCACCAGGCCAGGAGGACAAGGTGGATGAGGCTTTCTTCAAACAGCTAGTAGAAGGATCACAGACCTTGGTTCTCATGGGGGACTTCAGTCACCTTGACATTTGCTGAGAGGGCAAATACAGCAGTGTGCAGGCAATCCAGGATGATTTTTGGAGAGTGGACAACTTTCTGGTACAAGTGTTGGGAAGGTCCATGTTTTCTTGATCTGCTGCTCACAAACAAGGAAGAATTGATGGGGAATGTAGTAGTGGATGGCAACTTGGGCAGCAACAACAATGAAATAGTTGAGTTCATGGTCCTGAAAAAAGGAAGGAAGGAAAACAGCAGAATAAGGACCCTAGACTTCATAAAAGCAGACTTGAGTTCATTCAGGGAATCAGTGGGCAGGATCCCCTGGGAGACCAGTCTGAAGGGGAAAAGGAGTCCAGGAGAGCTGGTTCTACTTTAAAGAAACCGTACTAAAGGTGCAAGAATGCACCATCCTGATGTGCAGGAAGACTAGCAAGTATGACAGAAGACCAGTTTTGCTGAGCAGGGAACTTTTCAGTAAGCTACAACACAAAAAGAAAGCTTACAAGAAGTGGAAACTTAAACAGAACTGGCATGTGACTGTTCAATGAACTACACTCCCGTATACTACATGATTATGAGTATTGCTCAGGCATGCAGGGATGAAGTTTGGAAGGCCAAAGAGCAATTGGAGTTGCAGCTAGCAAGGGATGTGAAATGTTACAAGAAGGGTTTCTACAGGTATGTGAGTAACAAGAGGCAGATCAGGGAAGTGTGGGTCCCTTATTGAAGTCAGGAGGCAACGCAGTGACAGATTATATAGAAAAGACTGAAGTAGCCCATGCCTTTTTCACCTCAGCCTTCACAGGCAAGGTCCCAGACTAATGCAGCTGGCAGCACAGTTTGGGGACGAGGTGATCAGCCAATAGTGACAAAAGAAAATGTTACGGACTGTTTAGAAATCTGGGCATGTGCAAGTCTATGGGGCCAGATGTGATGCTGGTGACCATTATCTTTGAAAACTCATGGTGATCGGAAGAGGTCCTGGACAATTGGAAAAGAACAAATGTAGTGCCCATCTTTAAGAAAGGGAAGCGGGAGGATCCAGAGAACTACAGACCAGTCAGCCTCACCTCAGTCCCTGAAAAAAATCATTCTGCAGGTCCTCAAGGAATCCATTTCTAAGCGCTTGGAGAATAAAGTGATTAGCAGAGATCTGAGTTTTCCATTTTCCATGGGAAAATAGAGAAAACTGTGGATTTTACCCTTTACCGTAGGAAAATGCAGATGTTTAATTTTACCAGAGACACCTGTGGATTTTTCAGTATATGTACATGGCTGTTGGGCAGCCTAGAGAGCAGCTTCCTCAGGTGTGTGTGTGTGTGTGGGGGGGGGGGGGGGCAGTGATTGCAGCAAACAGTCTCATTAAGTTCAATAGGGACAAGTGCAAAGTCCAGCATTTAGGATGGAGCAATCCCATGCACCCGTGCAGGCTGGGGGTTGCCTGGCTGGGCAGCAGCTCTGCAGAAAAGGACCTGGGGGTTACAGTGGACAATAAGCTGCATACAAGTCAGCAGTATGCCCTAGTTGTGAAGAAGGATAACTGCATACTGGGCTGCATTAGTCAGAGCATTGCCAGCAGATCAAAGGAACTGATTCTTCCTCTCTGTTCAGCACCGATAAAGCCACATCTGGAGTAGTGTCCAGTTTTGAAACCCCTCTACAGAAAGGATGTGGACAAAATGGAGAGGCTCCAGTGGAGGGCAGTGAAAACAGCTGGGGGGCTTGAGCCCATGATTTCTGAGGAGTGGCTGAGGGAACTGGGCTTATTTAGTCTGGAGAAGAGAAGACTGAGAGGGGACTTAACAGCAGCCTTCAAGTATGTGAAGGTTGGTTGCGAAGAGGATGGAGCTGGGCTGTTTTCTTAGTGGTGGCAGATGACAGAACAAGGAGCAATGGTCTCAAGTTGCAGCAAGGGAAATTTAAGTTAGATATTAGGTAAAACTTTCTCAGTAGAAGAGCAGTAGAGCACTGAACAGGTTACTCAGAGAGGTGGTGGAGTCCCCATTATTAGAGGTTTTTAAGACGGGTAAACAAAGTCGTGTCTGAAATGGTGTAGTTGCGGATGGTTGTGCTTTGATCTAGATGGTCATCTAGATTGGACTAGATGACCTGACATCTCTTCAGACCTTGTTTTTTCTATGAGTCTATGATTATTTTCAGTTGGTTGGAGGCGTGTGGTTACTTCTGCATATGCTTCCCCATTCATTCAGTTCCTTTTGTGATGGTAAGGTGAGGAAAGGATGGTTTTGTCCAAGTCAGCAATTTTCAACTAGGGTACGAGGGCACACTGAGGTGCTGCAAGATCCTATGAGGTGTGTTTCAGGAGGTGTAAAGCGATAGGTAGATGAGGAAGGTAGGCTCAATTTTTTCTTGCCTGGCTGCTGCCCAGCCACTGTGCCTAGCCACTCTGCAAAGAGATAAGCAATTTAATAAATACATTCGTTTTTGAAGTGGGATGCTGTTCAATTCACAAATGTTATGGAGGGGTACCTTGGCTCTAATGAGGGTTGCGTTCAGTAAAAGGGTTGAGAACTGCTTGACTGACTCGGTTGTTTGGGTGATTGTGTGAGGCTTACCTTGTCAGTAGTACCCAATCTTTCTGGGTCTTTAGCTTGAGCGAGTGGCACAGGTTGCCCTGTGGACTGGATCTGCTCTGTGGGATTGGTCCATGGGCCAGGTCCAGCTCAGGGGTGGTGATCCACCAGGCATGATCCAGCATGTGGCTTCAACCTGCACATTGGATGAGGTCCAAGGACCATGTGTCACACTGGACCTGCTGCCCTGACCCTGGCCCTGCATGCACCACATTTTGTCTGTTATCTTGTGTGCTAATTGGGCCCATGGCCCTGGCCCCTCATGTCAGCTTGATCCAGCACAGAGGTCCATTTCATCTGGCCTGTAGGGCTTTGAAACTTGGGGGTGGGAGAGCGGTGGCATCAGTAATTGCCACCACTTTCCCACTGCCAAATTTCTGGCCTTGTGGGCAACTCCATGGCCCAAATGATGTGACTCTGCATACTGAATCTGGCCCATGGGCTGTAGAATGAGCACCCTTGCTTTCCCCTGCTTTATTTTGTCCTTTGTTAAATAGATTTTGTTAAAAACAATGCTTCTACTTTGGGTACAGTATATGGATTTCCCTTCTTGGGTCTTTTTCTGCTTGCAAATGCATGAGGAACTCTTAAAGGACTGGTGCCTAGTGGGACTTGCTGTCTACCATTACTGCTGAGTTGTCCCACCTGCTTGCTGTGTTTTCTCAGTTTGGTTTCTTTCTGAACAATCTAGCAGAGCCTGGTGGAGGGTGTCAGTGCCCTAATTGTGGTGTCAGGAGGTACTAAGCACACCTAGTGGCTGAGGTCCCATGTCTTTAGAGGAAGAATGAAATGCAACAACCACCTAGGAAATGGTTACCAAGCGTAATAATCAAGGATCACATGTTGGTCAATGTTAGCCATTTCTGCAATTGCCAGGTCTAATGAGAAGATTGCAAAGAGATTCCCAGTCTGGGATGTAAGAGAATGTTTTTTTAACAGCCTTGCTAATAGGTGGAATTAACAGCAGCAAAATCAGAAGTGCAAGCAAGGATACATACCCTTGAAAAGGTTTGGTTTTGCAGTCGCAGGTGGCAGAATATCGTACTCTTCCATGCGTGCATCTGTTATTTTATCAGTATTTACTCCATTCACTGATCAACCTCCCCCATTCCTGTGCTACTTGAAGACTTGCCTTGGCTTCTTTGCCTTGGAGGAGGATTTTAAACAAGGTAGACTCTGGACATTGACTCTGAGAATTAACGGTTGGCCCAATTTACATATAGAGGATACTGAGCCAGTTCTGATCCCAAATGTCTGATCAGTTAAAAACATGCAGTACTCCATTTTTCCTATTATTTTGTGTGCCAGTAAGCTGTTATGTTTTTCCAGCCCTGACCTGGCTGACGGCTATTAGAGGGGCATAGGATGGGCAAGATTTAATGCTGGCTTGTACAATTTAATGGGCAAGATTTCATGCCTAAATACCATGTTCTTGGTAAAGCTTTTATCATAACACCCTACAGTTCCTTAGCACCTTCTGCCCCAGGAACCCGCTATATTTGGCACCTGCTATCCTTTACAACCCCTCTGCTAATGTATTGGGGTAGCAATTATGATCTTCCTTTTACTGAGTATGGGAGGATGGTTCTGACAAGCCACATACAGCAAGACAGAACCAGAAATAAAACCCAGGTCTCCTGATTCTGGGTCTTGCCCCTTAACCATAAGACCCTGCTTCCTCCCTTGTATAGGAAAGTGGCTGCACATTGTTGTGGGTAACTCATGCTGACGTTAAGAGCAATGTGAATTGTATACATCTTACACATCAGATTCTCTGTTTTATAAATGAAGAAAGGTTCCCCCCCTTCCTTTGAAGTTTTCAGGCAGAACTTGCTGCTGACCCACTTTCACTAACAGTTCTCTTAACTAACCCCTGTACTCACTCGTACATTTTTTTTCCCTCTTCCACCCACTGTCTGTCTAGCCTGGTTTAAAATTTTTATATATGTACTTTTAAAAAATTGATTAGTTGGAGAGCTGCCCGTTCTTCTGCACTGTATAATAAGGATTTAGAAACTGCACACTGAATTCTGTATAGTGTAATTAAAACTGACCCAGATTTGGACCTGAGAATACCAGGACTTAGCCAAACTTGCCATGAGCTGAGTTCCGATGGCAGATGGAAACTAATGAGGACACACTGCACTCCAGAATTTCCCAGCTGCTTGGCCCCCTTTTTTTGTACAAACAAGGTTTGGAGTAGAGTCCCAGTCTCAAGAGCGTGTTCAAGCAAATGTGCTGTACCCAGTGTCTTGGGAAACAAGGTGATGTGGCTCGGCTGTTTCAGAGTATTTGTAAGGCCCGAGCTCCAAAGAGCTTTCTAAGCTCAATCTAGCAGTAGAACAGACACAGTTGTTCGCTGCTCCCTTATATCCCTGGGGTTGATAATGGTTTGTCGATCAAGCTTTGTTTGCATATCCCCCTCCCCAGTCCCCTTGTCCCCATTCCCAAACCAAGGGAGGCTTGACCTTCATTTTAATGGGGCACTAAAACCTATAGGCCGAGTCTCCCTTCAGCCTGCCGGTCTCTTCAACCAGTTCAACGTCCTGGGACTATTCAGGCAGATGTAATTGAATCAGTTTGAAGCAGCTGTAGCTGGCATGTGGTCTCTCAGATTGCTAGCACCTGCTTGTTTTTTTGTAACTCACTAGAGCAAAAGTAGTGCCAAAACCAGCATTGGTCTTGGAGCGGATAAAACACTCCAGATCCTATATCCTATTCTGCTTCCAACCTAGCCATCTCATTACTGGTACCTGCAGTAATGTTGTTGGTAGTGCTAGTAAGCAGAAGCAGGTTTATGCTTCTCCTCCTTCCCCCTTTTTAAACCATTGCATTGCCAATACAGACTCTCTTCTTCATCAGCAATAAGAGATGGGTTAATAGTAATCAGGTGCTCTGAGTCTGTGTGCCCTCCTTAGAAAATTGGGCATCTCATGCCTCGCTGTATCAAATTAAAACACATGCACCAAATTTATTTGCTGTTTTAACAGTCTTGCTGGCACAAGGAGGAGACAGTTAAATGTCTAACAAATGGGGAAGTGGTCCTGAGATGTTTTGTACAGTATTCCTGTTCTCCTCTAGTGGGGAGTGCATAGATTGGGGCAGCAACACAGTAAGTACAATTAGAGCTTCAATTTTACTAAGGCTTCAAAAGGGAATGTGTATCACTTGGTTGCCTTCCTGTATTGTGTGATCTATCATAATCAAACATTCAAATTAAACACATTGGTGCACTTGGTCAGGTACTGTAACGACACACGACGGGTGCAGTTTTTGGATGTGATATTATAAGATGGTACTTTGGAATGTTAATTTCTTTGATATATTCCTCTACTGACTCCCCATCACTTTCTGCAGCAAGTTTTATTCTGCTTGTCCTATTTTTTTTCTTATAAAGTCTCTGCTTAATGTTACTCCAATCCACATCTGTGGCAGGACTTCCTTCTCCTTCTCCCCGCCCCCTCACCCCAGCCATTTTTTCACTCTCTCTGCATCTCACACTCCTCTCTTTGTGTTTTCCATTTCTTAGTTTGCAAACCAAATTGATCTAATCTATGTGTCCTTTTAAAGTGTGGCTGGCTCTATTATCTGGTGGTGTTGGGAAGATCACATTTCCTGATATAAGTGTAATGACATTCTCTTCCTCTGTCTAGGTAGGTAGTGTTTACATTAGGATAGACTTTTCCATAGCAGAAATCACTGTCATATCCTATTACACAGGCTTGGGTTTTTTGTACTTTTAGAAGGAATGACGGTGACTGTTGCTGATCACGGCCATAGCATACAAAGGCAAATCCTCAGCTCCTTCAGAATCCTTAAATTCTGCTGATTTATGCTAACTGAAGGCTTGGCCCACAAATTCTTCCACAGAATTTAAGATGAACTTCTCTCCTTTCAGTGTACATATATTAGAAGTTATGGTTTAGCTACTGGAGTTTGCAGTGGGAGTAAATGTTTCCCTTGCTTGGAAATGAGGTATGAGGAAGCACTAAGGAGCTTTCTTTAGCTAACATGTATGTGCTATGTTCAGAGCAGAGTCACTTAGAAGAGCCAGGGGAAACTTTTACATAGTGTTCTTAGTTGTAGCTTTCCCAAAGGAAGGAAAATGCCATGTTACTACCCGTGGATATGATGGATTTTGTTGTCTCTGTGAGTGCTTCTCAAACTAGCTGTTGTGGCAGACCGGCAATGTTTTTTTCCAGTGGGCCAGGGACCGGGGACCGGTTCAGCCACTGCGTGCAGCAGTGCTACACAAATGCACGGCTGGCTGTTTCTTTCTCTTTCCTCACCTCGCGCGATGTGACGTCACCTGAAGTGTTGGAACGTACGAACTGTGGTGCTATGACATATCAGTGTTATGCTTCTGAAAATGTATTTCTTTCCTGGCAACTTGCTGCGGACCAGCAACCGGTGGCTCGCGGACTGGGACTGGTCCACGGACCACCGCTTTGAGAAGCACTGTTCTAGAGAGCTAGTCACTCCTTATGTAGTGTTGGAGTGATGTTGTATATGTGATGGTCCAGGAAATATGTAAGACGCAAGGATTTTGGGGGTGATGCCTTTAATTGGACTAACTGTATGGTTGCGATAGACTTGACTGGAATAAGTCATTTAAGATTACCCTTATTTGAAAGCTTGTCTTAGTCTATCCCAATCATGCAGTTGGTCCAGTAATAGTTATCACCCACAGAAATCCTTGATTCTGGCATCACTCCTTACATGTTATTCCATGTTCTGCATGGGATCAGAAACTAGGAAAACTAGATTTGAAGGGTTTGCCTTCAATTCAAGTCTTGTAAATTTGGCTAGATACAGATAAGAACCTTAGTGATGCATTTTTAATAATAGTTGAAAGGTAATAGGGAGTTTCTTTTATAAGGGAGAGAGAACCTCTCCTCTCCCCCCATTCTTTACATCATTTTGGAAATGTGTTTCCCCTTTTCTGGCTGAGAGACATGTTCACTTGATTTTTTTTTTCCAGGGAGAATACCCACCCCTCATTCTCTCCAGTATTTTTCATTTTGGAATTGCACAAAATTCTTAATAAAAAAAGCTGAGTTATTAATACTACTTCTTAAAGTGCTCTGCAGTCTGATACTGCCAAAGCAGCGAATACTGTAAGCACAGAACAAAATGGCAGTGATCAGTTCTAAATGAGGCAAAATTACCAAGGCCTAAACTAATAATAATAATGTGCCACTATTTTGTATGCTTCATGTTTTAGATACCCAACTGGAGAGTCTTCAGAGAATCTTTGTTATGTTTATTGTGAGTGGAGGAATGGTGAGGTAGATATTTAGTCTTAATTTTCCAGATGTGCTGAGTACTCTCAGTTCTCACTGACTTCTGAGAGAGCTGCATGTATGTAGTAGCCTCAGAAAATCAGTCCTTTCAGAAACTAGATGACTGTAGAAAGAGAAAGCAATAGCAAACCATAGATCGGTGTTTTTTGTGCTGAACTGATCATTATTGAAAGACGACAAAGGCATAGGTATGCAGATCTGTCTCTTCAGATTGACTGCTAGCAACACTTCAACAAACAGAACAAAAAATCTGCAAGTGTTGTGGTTCTCTGGGAAAAAAAACCCCCATATTTTGGGCTAAGTGACTATTGTTAGCCAATATCGTATAATCCCAGAATGCTTTGTACTCTGAGCTCTACTGTGTGAAATTTAATAGTAGTTAAACTGTTGCAACCTCCGTACTAACCAACACATGCCTGAAAGACAGGAGTTATGTTCTTGTTGAAGTCTGTACAAGTTAAAATAAGAGAAAGATGTATTAAATATCTTTATGGTCGGCTAACTTCTGGGATTCAAAATAAAAGTACGTATAATCTGAAGTAATGTAATGGGTTATTTTATTCCCAGTGGAACTGAGAAGCTGAAGATGTAAATGCTGTCTGACTGCTCTCCAGATTAGTACTGTCTTGACCTTTCTGTACTTTGCCTATTTATCTTTGATTTAATAAACTGATTGAGTCTGATTATCTGACATCTTGAACTCCATAACTATCCAGCCCCAGAAGTTAACACTGTGTAGTGTCCCAAAAGCTTAATTGAGACTGTCAGTTTTAATACAATAAATTACTCCTCTACATATCCCTCTGCATTGCATGGAACCATCCAGTTTTAAATGTGCAGACAGAGGCAGATGGGGAGGTGGGGAGGAAGGGGAGAGGTAAGGGGCAGGGGAAGCATGGCTGCTTGGACAAGTCACTTGTTCCTGGCTTGTCCCAGTCCCTGGCCACTGTACTGCAGCCACCCAGCAGGTGTTAGTGCACCCTGCTGCCGCCTGAGTGCCTACCAGGGCCACCACTGAGACCAGGAGTGATCGCAACACTCCCAGTACAGTTGTACAGTCAGTCCTGGCCAGGCAGGATGGGTGCGGGAGGAAGAGGCAGGGCAATTGTCACTGTCTGAGCAGGTAGACCCATCTCCATCTTGTCCCTGTCCCCGATTGCCAAAACTGCTGTCCAAGCTCACATGTGGAGCCATCATTGAGGCTGGAAGCAATTGTGAGATGCCCAGCACAGTTGTACGGCCAGCCCCGGCCAAGCAATTGGGGGGAGACGGGGGAGGTTGGGGCATGGCTCGGTCCCTAGTGTCTCATTGGTCCAATCGGGGGGTCAGGAAATGAGCTTCTGCAGCCACCCACGCTGCCTGGCCTGGCTTCTCCTGAGTAATGGCTGGGGTTGGGGGGGAATCAGTGGGAGTGGAACAGGGATAGAGTGCTTCTGCTGCTGCTGCTGTGTATGTGGCCCCCCCAACACTTCTCTCAGTTCCCCCCTCCCTCCAACCACAGTGCCCTGGGCAGTCACTCACATTGCCTACCCCTGAGGCCGGCTCTGCCCACAGTAAACAAAGGAAACAACAAAACAAAAGCTGCAAACAATGCACAAACAGATCCAGGACATGCCGTCTTTCTTCAGACCTTGAGAGGGCAACCCAAGCTCTCTGTTTCCCCCCAACACCAGGACCTCTCTTCTCTCTCCTTGCATTCTGTTTCTGGGGCTTGTCACTCTCCTTGTGCCTCTGTCCTCATTTACTAGTCACCAGTTGTAGCTTGCTCCCAGCTTGCCAGCCAGTTAACTGCTAACTACCTGCCTGTGGTTTTCAGCCTCTGAAGGCTGAGCCTGTCCTTACAATGTGCTTATATTTGGAAATATCAGTTTAGGGAGTTCTGTGAAAACCCTTTATTTTGATGCAGTTAATCATTCAAGATTATGCAAGTAGTGAGTGCATCTACACATGCACCCCACTGCACAATTGGTACTGCAGTCATTTAATTCTTGCCTTTGCACGTACTAAATGACTGCATAGTAGCCACTGGTAGTGTGCAGTTCTGGCGGTGCATGGGTTGTTTCCGACCCTGCTGAGCAGCAACAATGAGCTACTGTGCAGTAGCAGCTGTGTCACAGTTGGTGCCTGCCGATGCTATATCTCTAGTGTCTCGTGTAGACACAACCAGTGTCAACTTCTTGTCCCTATGGAGTAGAGTACTTTCAAAAGAAAGATCTGACTCGGGACCAGAACGGGGTAAGGATGACTTTGAGAGTACTAGAAGGCCATTGATAACCAGAAATTGAAGTGGGACTATATATGATTGGCCATGGGATACAAAGCTTTCTGCTTCAGGGTACCATTTGAGAACCATGTTGGTAACGTGGTGGAAGTTATCCTCCTCTGATAACTTCCTTCTGGCCTTACCCTGAAGTATATTGCTGGGTTTCTGTCCCATTTCCTACTGAAAAAAAATTATATATGGCACAAAAAAACCCCAAACCCCCAACAAAAAAAACAAACAACACCCCTCTCACCAGCACTGCTGGCAGTTAATGTACTTGTTTGTAATCCTTGTGGTGGCACAGAAGCTAAATGGATGGTGGAAAAAATTTGTTCTTTCAGTGATGCAAATAGTTCCTTTCGAGTAGCTTCAGAATAGAATGAGAAGTCCATCTGGGAAGCTTGCAGTGCCTAATCTGTGAAGCAAAAAACTTTATTCTCTGGTCTTGAATATGTTAATAGCTTTTAGTGAACCAACTACATTGTTGGAAGAGTTGCTAAACAAGCTTTTCACCTGAGAAAGCAAAACCAAGCAAAACTACCTGAGGAAGAGTGTTTGGGGCCCAGAAGCTTGTCTAACATCTCTCAGTTGTGTGGTCCTGTTAAGGATGATCCCAAACAAATCCTGTTTCTTGTACGTTTCCTGGAAAATCATAGCTATAATACTTTAGCATGTCTTTGGATTTAGTGGTCCATCGCTAAATTCATACACAAATACACTTTTACATAGCTTTGTATTAAAAAACCAAACAAACCGACAAACAAGCACTGAACATTTTCACACTACAGAGTTTACAAAAGCACTGTTGTTGTTTTAAGTAACATTTTTGCCAATCAAATGGGAGTAGTTTTGTGTGCCGATACAAATCCTAAGGGAAAAGCCATAAAAAAAAAAAAAAAAAGAAAGTTGTTTTTAGTTTAGGAAGAGAGTTTGCAAGCAAGAATCCCAGCTCGGAGCCCTCGAATGCTGCATTCTCTCCATTGGCCCAGAGCATCCCAGAAAACAAAACAAAACAACAAAATCCAAACCCTAGCCTCATGGAATATGTAGCTCACCCAGACAACTTCTGCATCGCGGGGCATAACTCCCACAATTCTAAGCTTGGCCTGTGAACCAACCAGATGGGACAGAATTTTAAATGGCCAGAAGCCCTTCACACATTGTATGATAATTTACTGGTGCAGTACTCCTTGCTTAATCAGAAAATCTGTTATATGAGGTTGCGTCCCATGGAACCTATTTAACTTAACGACAGCAAATGGTAACGGATGCTGCTTAATCGGGACAGCATTGCCAACATTTCTGCTTAATGGGGACACGTTTGGCTGGTGCCACTGGGTTAAGTGTTTTTTAACCAGGTGTTTAATGGTTGTGAAATTCTAGATTCTAGTCTTTGAATAGAGAAGGTGCCAAATAAAGGTGAAGAGAAGAAGTAAAGATCAAATGCTGTATAAGTCTTTTTTACTTTGCATGAAAGCTAATGCCAATATTCAGCCCAGGCAGACCTAAAACCCAGCTAAATATGGAAATTTGGTGTTATATTTTCAGTGGGAAAATATTAACTTATGCTGTCACAAAATGACATGGTTTTGTTTCTATAAAATACTCTTAATGGTTTGTCTCCTTGGTTCTTTTCTTCATCAAGGAAAGTCAGGACAGACTGCTTTACTTTTCCCTTCACTACTGGTCCTAAAATGCATCTTGTATAGGCTAGGGAAAGAGGCATTTGCATGTCTTAGGTAACGTGTTTTAAAACTTGGTTCCAAACAAGGCAAATATTTTATAACAAGTTATCTGTTCAAACTGGATCTTAGCGGGGAGTGTAGATTTCCTTTTGACCAGATAACTTGGCACAATGGCCATGTCCTAAAATATTCTTTCAGTTGTGAAAGATTCTACTAGGTTGAAAAATGTTCTCTATATTTGAAAGGGAACTGTCAGTATCTTAAAATTTGATGAAAGTGTATGAGCTGCCATTGTAGCTACAAAAAGCAGACAGGGGATGATGGAATTTTACTATTTCTGTGTGCAGGGCCAGAAGTGGTGCAGGATTTTTAAACAGCACTTAAAATTTTCCTAGGTATGCTCGTATTGAAGTCAACTGGGATTTTATCATTGATATCAGTAAAAACAGAATTAGGCCACTACTGCTTTTGATAATCCCACCCTTAACATCTAATATAAAATGCAATAAGACAGCTATGTACAAAAAATGTAGTTTATAAAGGCAGAGATTTATTACTGTATCTTAAGTTCAAGTTTCAGACCTTTATCGTTGGTTTGAAGGCATATTACCTGTAGGCTATGAACAGACAATGCACTTGTCCCAGGATAAAGCCTTTTTTTTCTGCCATTATACAAATGAACATGTCCACTGTTTTGGTTCAAGCCCTTTTGAAGCATGGTGGATTAAATGTACTAACACTTTTTCCTGGGACTTCCTCTTGTATGTCCATATGGTTTATGCTGTTCATTCCAGGGACATACCTGCCAGACTGTATACTTTCACTGGCCACCTACTGGTGAAGGGGCAGCAATGTAGTTTAAAAGAATGATGTGTAAATGACTGTGCCACTCCTGTTTTCATCTGGATCAAACCCTGGGACAATTGGTTGTGGGCCAGATGAGACATCTGTTTATAGCCATAGAAAACTTTAGAGCACAAACCAACCAACCAAACACCCCTTTCAATGTTAGTAATTCAAGAAAGGCAGGGTTAAGACCACTTTTCAAAACAGGTGTAGGGGAGACAGTTTACAAAGTGATGATGAAACAAATTGTGGTACTTTACAGTATCTGGAATCTTGTCACCCGGTGCGTTCTGAATTGTATAAACTGTTTTTATGTAGGACAGAAATATTTGTGCTGGATGTTGACCTGATGAAAATGGATGAAGGCCATATAGAGGCTCTTCCGGCTCAGTCAACCAACTTAATTTCTACTGGTGGTATTTGATTTATTGGCACTAACAAGTGGAAGGGTACCTTATGAGTGGCTTTACTGCTTGTTTTCTGAAAAATCCCGGAGTATAAATTTGTTCCAAAGGCACTGTTGATTGCTGTTTAACAAAGTTGGTCCCCAACTAGTTGAGACTCAGCCTAGGCAAGAGTGAGTGCTTATGGAATTAGAGAAACAGTTGAAGGAAATAGTAATAAAAATATGTGGGTATCTCTCTCTCTTTTTATATAATTGAGGCTAGGGGGTATTATATCTAAAAAGTGTATCTGCTCTTTTTTTCCAGGTACACTTTTGTAGAATTTTTTCCTGGATTTCCATATGTTTCTGGGTGTCCAAGTAGTCATAGTTGCTAACCATGTTTTTCATTATTTGCCCTTGGCAAGAAGGTTGCAGAGTTTCTTTCTGGGTGTGGGACCTTGTCTTTATCACTTCAAGGCAGAAGTAATGTAATTAATGTCACGTTAGGCTAATTTAACATGCCACATAGAAATTGTCTCTGGTGCTGATTGTGGCAGAGCATCACTCTTTTATGGTGTTTTTGATCAACAGC
>JAGPOW010003648.1:113060881-113075529 GCA_030014935.1 Caiman crocodilus | reverse complement strand
TCATGGCAGCCATTATTATCTGAGGCACTCAGTGCAGCAACCCAGTGGATTTAAAAAGATGGAGCTGCAGGCAGAGCATGATGCCTTTGAGAGCCGTGACACTGAAACGTCTTTCTTTCCCGGACCTGTTACCTCCTTGTCTTAGTGAACTTCAGGATAACCCGTCAGGCTCAGATGTTTTTTTCAAGTGTTTTACTGAAGGAGAATGGAAGGATATAAAGGTCTGTCTTTTTTTTTTAAGTTGTTTTCTTTTTTTCTCTCCTGAGGAGTGGTTGACATATGTTCATGGTAGGCTTGTTTGGAAAAAAACAAGCAGAGGGGAAAATATAAATGAGAGGAAGAAATTTCCCCCTTTTAAAAATTAATGTTTCAAATTGTTGACCAAATTCAACCCGTTTCAATTCAGCATTTACTTGTGAAAATATTTTGTGATGGGCTTACCCTCTAGTGAAGTGCAGCAAGGAGAAGTCAGAACAAAACCTTTCCTGTGATGCTCTTTTTTTCAGACTTAGGCTTTTACATCTCAGTCTGCAGGTTTTGGTGTCATTCATTCATGTGAAGCTGATGAGGGAATTAACCCCTGGCTTCCTGCTATTAGATAGTGCTGGTGCCCCTGTTGTACCTGTTCGGAGATCCTGAGCAGCTCAGATTATAACGATTCCAAATCATAACCCTGGATCAAACACTACCTACTGATGTCTTTACCAAGAACAATCCATTCCCATTATTCTAATTGGCCCACTCACAAAGAGAAGTACAGTGCTCAGTAATATATTTCTGTAGGACCAGACCCCACAGTTATTCACTGGCTCCAAAGTGGAACTTCCTTTTCCCATTACTAAGCACATGCCACTCCGCTTTGGTGTATACAGTTCCAGAAGTATACCACTGAGAACAGGCTAATGTTAAAGTGACATAGTCATGCTGGGTTATGGGTGACCGCTAGATCTGGGGCCACTTGGGGATTGAGGTGCCAAACAGGGCTTGGAGAAACGAGCAGATCTGAAGGACAAGCCAGGTCAGGAAGTCAGGAATCAGTCCGGGAGCAGAGTCTAAGAACAATCCAAATCAGGACATGGAGGGATCGGGCAGAGAATGGAGTAAGAGAGCAAGCTGGGTCAGGAAACCAGGAGATCAAGCAGAGCGGAGTCAGAGCACTAGTTGGAGGGAACAGCAAGGCAGTCTGGGATCAGATTAAGCTGTGTTGCCTGGACAGGTCCTATTCTGGGTCAGGGCTTTATATGAGGGCAGTGGAGGGTTAGATGACCCTGGCTCGTTACTTTAGGCCCAATGATGGGCAGAAGGCTAGGCTTTGCTGGAGGCTCTAGGACAGTCGTGACCAACTGGGGTGACCAGATGTAGGCTAGCAGGCTGGGGTGAGTAACCACTGCAGGCAGGCCAAGGCTCCAGGCTGAGAAGGAGGCATTCAGGTGATTTAGGAAATGAAGGGACTAGTTGTCAGATAAAACTAGTAACAATGGATTCAGCTTGCTGCTCACCTGGGGCTTGTCAGGGGCTGAACATTAATATGATTAGTATACTAGTCAAAGGCTCCCTCCCCACCCTTCTTTCTGTGTAATTACAGTGCCGTTTACACATGCACCGGATTTTCAACCAACTGGTGCAGTGGTGTTTACATTGTGAAGCTTTTGGAGCGGAGCCTGTTAGCATGTGTGCATGTGCATGCATGTGTGTGCGTGTGGTTCAGGTGGTGTACGCGCAAGGGTCCCTGGCCTCTTTCTGTCTCCCTGTCTCGCCATATAAGATCTTAAAAACCTTTTCCTCCTTCTCTTATAGGGAACTAGAGGGCTTGAGACCTCTTTTACATCCTGCATTGAGTCTGACCACAGTCCTTCTGTGCTCTCACAAGTGGAGCTCAGCCCTGCTTTCCTTCCTGTTGATTCCCAGTCAGCTACATGGTAAGTTTCATTATCTCTGCTCAGTGCCACAAGGTAAAAGTCCTGACAGCCGCTGTGTAAAATCCATTAGTGCTGGGTGTGGATGGCAGACTACTGGATGCCCATCAAGGATTATTCAGTCATTTCCCAGTCCAGCTGTAAGGAGAGGGTGGTGGTATTGAATTAGCATCGGAGCTGAACTTCAGCATAGATTGTTATAAGCATAAAATATGAACTAAAATATGTGACAGAATTAAATCCATCAGTTCTAATAAAGGAAACAGTAGAAAGCAAAGAAATCTTGGACCCTTAAATCCCATTAACCAGGCCAGAGAGAAAATGTGTTAAAAGGGAGCTGCTCTGTATCTTTTTTCATTGTTTGATGAAATAATCTTTTTCACCCTTTAAGTGGTGTGTTTAAAAATCCTGGTATTTCTGAAACAAAGAGAATACACAGCCACCGAGCTAGCTGGTTTTTATACCTTCCTTTTTTGAGTATTGTCCTTCAGTACAATACAGAGCCATTTCTTTGTTCTTGCAAGCTAGCAGTTAAATTGTATGTAAATGTATGCAAATTAGATGCTGTCTAATAAAGAGAGTCATTAGATGGAAGAAATATTTAGTTTAGCAAAAAAAGAAAAGAAAAGAAAGCAGGTGTATTTTGCAATAGAAAATGTAAGATTGCAAAAAACCCCTCAAACTTTGGGTGAAGATTTCTAAAAAAGCTATTAAAATATTTTCTAAAAGGTCTACCCTACTTTTGGTCTTTCTGTGTGTGTGCAAGAGGGGGGAGAGAGAGGGAAGGAGAGATTACACACAAATGCACAAACTTGTATATTATACATTATACGGGCCTATATTTAGACACATGCATATACACAAATATTGGGCATGGAGATGATATAAATATTGAGCACAAACAGTATTTATATATAATATTTTTGTAAAATATTTATATCACCTCCACATATGATATGTAAACTCATGCATGCAATTATCGATTTGTGATTTTTATATGCCACATATGTACAGGCGACATCTATGTAGTAAACTAATGTTTAACTTAGCAGTTTATTTATTATACATTTTGTCTGGCTTACCAACATTCTGCTAATTAATCAGTCTCTCCTGGATTTAGTCTAATATTGTACGCCCTAAAAAGCTTTAAGCTTCCACCATTTTAATGATTTTTCTTGGTCCCCTTCAAACATGCTGTTTCCTAAAAATAATCCTTTCTTGAGTGATGGGCAACATTCAGTCCTTTTGCTAGGCATAAAAAAGACACAGCTTAAAAGCCTGAAATCTTAGCAGCCTAAAATGCTAGGGATTGGGACCTTTGCACCAACAAGAGGTGGAGAAATTTATAGTTGCAACATACAGCACTCCCCAACCCCTAAACGCTGTTAAGTAATGGAACTTCCATTTTTCCTTTTCCTAGAAACTAAAAAGCTGTTTTTGATCATTTTGATCGCTTCTCTGAACTCTACCATTTTAGCCTGGGGACCCAATCTTGTAGTTATTTTGCTTGAGCAGATCAGCTTATGTAGGGTTGGGTCCTCGCTGTCTAAAGGCACCTGTTGTTTTTGTGATCGGTTATCATGGTTCAGGCAGGTGAATAGATATTTGTGCTATGACTAGTATTTCTTTTTCATGGCAAATTTGAAAGGCTGGAAGTATATAGACATATATGCATATGTGTATAAAATATATGTATATAGAAATAATGTTGTTTAAATATTTACATATAAAGCCAAGGGATTGGACTCCTTCCCAGAATTACTGGAACTACCTTCCCCAGGAACATTTGGACTTGAATAATTTCGACAGCAACACTTTTCTTCTGAAACTAAACAACTTGCGAAAAGAGTGACTGGCTCTGGACGGTTTACTGATCACATGGGCTCTTTTTCTTATGCTGTTGTAGGGGCCTCCATGGTTGGGATAATATATTTTTAGTTAATTACGCTAAGATTCCTTTTTGTTGCTCTGTTCCCCTAATGGCTTCATCTTGGTTTATTTTACAAGGGAACATCCTGGGACTGGCAGCATGGGAGTACTTTTTATAACAGTTCTAGGATATCTGGCATTGAGTATCCTGGGAGACAGGGGCGTCCTTAAATGTTTGGCCAAAGCCATGCAGCAGTGAGAAGTTTCATACAGTTTTCAACCAAACCAGTCAAAAAACTTAGCAGAATCTTTATATTTCTGGGGTTTGTTTCAACCTGAAAGCAGGAGGATTCAAACAGGAATGGAAACAGAAGCCACTCTCTTATCTTTCTATAACTTGAGTTTGTCGCATGGGAGGTGAATTGTACCTAAAGAAAGGAAGGCTGGTCAGGAGGTTAAGGGCATTAGTCTGTTGCTTGAGAATGCAGCTGGAATACTGTGTCCTGTTCTGGGTGCCACAGTTCAAGAGGGATGTAGAGAAGCTGGATAGAGTCCAAAGGAGGGCCACGTCAATGATTAGAGGTCTCGAGAACAGACCATGCAAGAAGAAGCCGAGGGACGTGGGACTGTTTAGCCTGGGGAAGAAAAGACTCAGAGGGTACTTGGTGGCAGCCTTTAAGTATATAAGGGGCAAACATATAAGGGGCTAGGAAAACACCTGTTCACCAAGGCAGCCCAGGGGAAGACTAGGAATAATGATCATAAACTGATAGTGGATTGCTTCAGATTAGAAAAAACATCTTAATGGTTCATGTGTCCAGAGTCTGGAATAGACTCCTCCCAGAGGTGGTACAGTCACTTTCCCTGGGGATCTTCAAAGGATGACTGGATGCACACCTCGCTGGGGTCATCTGACCTCATCAGTCTTTACTGCCCTGATCAGGAGGGCTGAACCTGATGATTTCTGGGGTCCCTTCCAGCCCCTAAGTTCTATGAATCCTGGGTTTACTACCTACCACCAAACGAGTGACCTTGGGAAAATCATTGGATGCCAGCTCAACAAAGGTAGTGAAGCACCTGAGTATCTTTGAAGGTGTTTCTTTCTGTGTCTTCATTCCTTATCTCTAGAATGGGTGAACAAGTACCACCTGACTTTATAGTGAGTAATGTAGACCGTGTACATGCCTGAGATGGATAAGGGTGCCAGCTCTGTGACATGGAGAATACCATACTAAATCGGACGGATGGTTTATCTAGTCAAGTATCCTCCAACAGTGGATGTGATCAGCTACTTCAGAAAAAGCCTGAGGTGGACAGCTGTAGAATAAGCAATATTTTTGTCAAAGATCTGAAAATAAAAATAAAAGGGTGAATTTTCTCAATTAGTTATCATGGCTTGGGATGGTTGTTAAAAAGAGTTTTAAAGAATAAAATATGCTGCACTAAACTAATCCTGGTGCTAACGAACAGGCTGGGGGGCTAGCAGCTTTTGATATTACCTAGTGCTTATTATTGTTATTATTATTATTTCTTTTTAATTATGCAAAGTGCTAATCAGTTTGATTATGCACAGTGCTAATCAGGTTAATTATGCAAAGTGCTAATCAGTTGTTCTCTAAGCACATGAGGAGAGCAGAGGTTCTGGCAGTGAATGGTGGTACTGGATGGGGGTAGTCACGGCAGTCATTCCTTATTAAGAGTAGAGTAGGTGAGATGACAGGGAGATTTTTGTCTCTTTAAAAAAAAATATGGAAGGAAAAAGTCATGAGGATCATGGTTCTGGAAGGGCAATGTCTTCTCTCTCAGCCAGGCAGGTTTTTTTTTTTGTACTGCCTGGTTGGGTTAGACAGTATATGTTAGACTTTTAGAGGTTACCACTTGAACTGGTGAAACAGAAAGGCGTGTTGTTGCTGGAGGACAGCATGAAAGTCTTGTCATCATACAAATTATCTCTGGGGTGTTGGAATCCAAAGGCTTTCACTAGCTTGGGAAGCTAAAAATATTAAGGGAGTCCACCCAGCGATAAGC
Source organism: Caiman crocodilus (assembly GCA_030014935.1). Taxonomy (NCBI): domain Eukaryota; kingdom Metazoa; phylum Chordata; order Crocodylia; family Alligatoridae; genus Caiman; species Caiman crocodilus. Next base: position 113,069,716 of record JAGPOW010003648.1, on the reverse strand, counting down.
ATCTGTGAAGCATGCATACTCAGAATGCTCCGAGTGGTTCTTGGAAGACCGTTCACATTCTGTGTTTTCTCAAAGAAGAGTGTGCAGGAGAGGATTATCACCTGAGCAGTCAAAACATATTCTGTTAAGTAACATATTCACAAACTAAACTGTGTCTGAAAATATTTTAGGTGGGCCTTAACAAGGGGTCTTGCCATACTCTGTAGTTGCTCTTCTTACTCTGTAATCATGGGTGAGTTACACATTTGAGTAAACCAGAACCTCCCCCTCTGCTGACAATTCCTGCTAACTATTGTGCCTGACAGCTGACTGATTTCTGCTCATTTTCTTTCATCTGAATATATCTTGCTGCTAGTGTGGGGGTTCCTGTTCACTGTAGGTCTTGCAACTGGAACACAAGAGCAGAGAGTACTTGCAGTTGTAACGTGTTGGAAAATGCATTGACGATATTCTAGCGTAAATAAAAGACCATTTGATTATAATGAATTGAATACTTGAAGGGTCGAGCAGTAACAATATAAGGGAAGCAATGCTTGAAATTAACTATTAAAAATGGTTACTTAATGGGAGTGGTGCCAAATGTCCAAGTATATTTAAGCCCTGCCTTCCAAGTAGATTTAAAACAGGAGTTAACATCAGCAATTTATGGCTGAAGTTTGTATTTGAAAGTGGATGTACATTTCCTTGCTATTGAGTGAACACGACCCGACAAAACTATTGCCATCTTAAAGGAAGGAATCTCACTTGGAAGAGAAGGATTTGCTGCCCATTACCTGGGCTTACCCTGTCTGTACACTTTCTCTTTCCTTTTCTCTCTCACAAGCCTTGAAAACTACCACTCTAATATTAGGAATATGAAGTTCCCCATGCCACATTAGAGTCTATCATTAGGTCTGAGATCCTGACTTTGAAGAATACTATGCTTACTGCAGAAGAAGGTGAAAACCTTATTACACCTTGGCTGCTTGTATAAATATATTATGTGAGGAAGAAACATTCCTTTCTGATGCTAGTGCTAATGGACCAATGTTCTGAAGCAGAGGTTGACTTGACAGCATATAGCCTAGGGGCTGGAACTAGCTTGTGGAGCCCCTGGATCTGACCTGTGGATCTGGAGGGCTTTGCCTCTGCTCGTGCCTGCGCTAGGGCTACGCAACTGGAAGCTGTACCCACACTGCCAACACTTCTGCCTTTTCCCTGGCTGCAGGTGGTAGGAAACTGAACTGGGGCTGGGCAGGTTCAAGCTACACCCATGCTGCTGGCAAGGCAGGTGAGGGGAGTGGCAGCAGTGCGGACTTGGCTTTCAGCTGCCTTGCCCTGACTCAGTTCCCCACCAAATGGAAGCTGCATCTGAACAGTAGGTGGGGAGCAGGGAGTGGGAACGGTATGGACAGCTTCCAGCTGTCTGGTTCTAGTGCATCTCCTCTCGCTGAAAGCTGGGATCGTACCCCAACTAGTGAGCAGGGGCCTGGGAGAAGCAGTGGCAGTGTGGGCACAGCATAGGTGCAGGCAACTCTTCCTCTCCTTGCCTCCCTGTCACATCTCATAGGTCACCAACGTCACCCAACCTGCGCCAGACTGGAGCCAGCTGCTTATAAAGGTTGCTGGCCTGTATCCTAAAACATTAGGTTTCCTTATAACAAGATATTCAGGGATTGATCCCAAGTTGAATGGAAAGACTCCCATGGACTTCTGTAGGACTTGGTTTGGACCCTTACAGAAAACCAATCACTCTAGGTGTTGCATATCCATTTATACCAGTTCTGACGTTGGCTTTGTGGTTTGAGGTTTGAGGTAGTGAATTCCACAGGCTGACTACAGCTGATCTTGTTTGGTTTGTTAGTTGTGGCTGTGGTATGAACTTGCTTTCTCTGCGTTACTTTTGCTGAGCAACATCCCATCCTCCATGGAAGGATTGTATTTTTAAGTCCTTTAACTCTATCCATTGATAAAGGGTTTCTGCTACCCAGGAATGCAGTTCCATCTTGCATAACTTAGTTGCGTAAGCAAATCTATCTGATTGGTGTGAAATGAGTCCACTGAATTTTTCAGACCCACGGTTACTATTCAGAGGCCTGGTTGTGTACTTCTCTTGAACTGGCTTGGCGTACACAGCCTCTAGTACAGAGAGTGAATGCTTTCTATGTAGGGTAAAATTATCTGAAGTGACTTTATACCCTGGCTACCAGTTCTTTTGTGTTGGTTCCTACTTAGCTGGTAGCTTTAGATGTTTTTCCCCCATATTTTCTGCATTAAATGAGCAATTAATTGTAGCAACTTTGAGTACAGAGCTTTTCTTTTCCATGATATGTATATAAATGTGTTTAAGAGATACAATTCCCTCTAGGTTTAGGTAATGTTAAGCATATTGATACACAGAGAACAGCAATATTATAGCCATCAAGCATAAATTGGTAATGACATTGATGGCATTGTGTACACATTATTTATGGAAGACAAAGTAGCCAGTTTGGCACAGAAGTTAGATAAGGAATTAGCTTGTGTCTTTATGAAAGATATGAAACTGAGACACTTGGTTTGTAAAACAGTCACCCTTGAAATTTGGCTTCCAGCATCTACTTAAGGGGAGAGACTTTGGCCTTGGCCTCTTCCCCTCACGCTAATTCTGGATGGATTTTCCTATGACATTTAGCAAATGCTTAAGCTGGCAACATTAGGCATCTATAGCAATAAAACATTTTCTGATCACTGAAGAATAAAAATATTAAACACTGCTGATTACTGGCTGACTAGGCTAGAGACAGTAAGAGCTGGAGGCACTTTATGGTAGTTACGCTGGTCAGGAAGCAGCAGTCTCGGTTCACTGCAGCCTTTGAATCCCACATTTTGTATGTCAGAAAGGTTTAACCTTCCCTTAGATTTACAGGCAGCTGGATTTTCCCAAGCGTCTGAGACTCTGTTCTCCACTCCTCTCTCATCAGTTCTTTGATGAGACACAATGGGAGAGTGTGTAGTCAACCACAAGAGGAGGGAAAAGGGGAAAAAAAGCCCTTATTTGCTCATGTGAAGCCACTGGCATCATGCAGCCTCAGAGGATGCAGATGCTCACTTGGTTGCTGTACAGCAAGCACAAGTGGCCATCGGAGAAGTTGTGGATTATCAGTGTACCTTCCTTTTGCTAATTGGCTTTCTTGGCTTTCTTGGAGGGGATTTGGTTTGAAAGTTTCTTTTGTATCCCCTGTTATCATTCAGAGCTCTGCCAATTTGGTTTTATAGCCTCTGTCAAAAAGGAGTTAAAGTTGTTGTATTATAATTCATGTTTTTTTCACTGCCTCTAAGCTAGGAGCTGTGGCAATCCAAGGCTCCTAGTGAGACCAGTAGCATAACCCACATACTGCTGTGTTTGTGTGATGGATCTAAACCCTCCTGAGGCATACTCATACCATCTATTGCATTCCACCAGCTTAGAAGGATGACTCCTGGTTGTGGCAGGGGGGCTAGAAAGTCAAGACTTCCCTTTTCTGACAATAGACCTTTTTGTGATTCACTTCCTCTTTCTTTACTGTCATTGTCCTGTCTGTAAAATATGGAGAGTGATGTAGCTCTACCTTGCGAAAGTAGGGGGTTGCGGGGGGAATGTGGTTTTTGAGCTTGATATCTTCAGATGAAAAGGGGGGATATAAATGCAGTGTATTGTGGCAAAATCATTGGGGATCTCAAATGTCATCTGTAAATGTTGTGATCTGGTGTAAAGTAGGTGTTACTATAAAATAAAACCACATAAAAAGCTCAGGCAAATCCTTAAAAGCAAATAAGAGGAGTAAAACTCAGTTGGGTACTGGGCTAAGGGGTTAGAGAAAGTTATTGAAACATCAGTAGAGAAGCCCTAGCCTCCAGTGGTTTGGGAAAGGGGGGTCTGGTTGCTGGGCTCTTAAGCCTTAATGGCAGAATGCCAAAGTTGTGAAATTATTTTTGCATCTCCTTGAGGGTCTGAGAAACTGAGCACCCTCAACTCCTATTCACCTCCGTTTGCTCAGCCTCAGGGACAGAATAGGCTCCTCACAGCAGACGTAATGAAGAAAAGGCTATAAAAGTCTTTACGAGTTACTGATCTGAGTTCAGGCTAAGAACATACAGTCCTTTTTTTCTTCTTCTGGGAGGATCAAGACCCTTAGATCAGCAACTAGATCAGAGTAAGAGCCGTTCTCCTCTCCTATTCACTTGTATCCAGCTGGCATGACAGAGGAGTAACAGAAGAAGAAAAGTATCTAAACACATACATGTCTTAATATGACACAACTAGTTGGAAGAAACCCCATTGGCATAAACTAACACAAAGTGACACTTTGTTTGGAAAGTTGTTTTGAATGTCTTCTCCCATTGATCCTATGCAACGGAGATAAATAAACACCGTGTGTGTGGTGCAGCCAGGCCGAGCACTTATGCTTCTCCAAATGTTTATACGTTCCCTGGCAGTTGTTTGTATTGCTGTTTGTTGACAGTAAATTCCAGACCTGTATATGTTTGTAATATATACATTAGCTGAACCAGGGCAATCTTAGGAGTATCTTAGGGTAGGACTTTGGTGAACATAATCAGATGAATGACGTGGTGGTTTTTGGGGGGTTGTTTTTTGTTTTGTTTCCATCCCTCCACTGCAGTGAATTAGTCTTTGTGCCTGTGGCAAAATAGAGGGGTTGCTGTAGCAGGCATTTTACTTAGCAGGACGTGCTGTACCCTGCTCAGATCCATGAGGGTGAATATGCAAGATAGCCGCACAGGATTTGTCTGGTAGGAGTCAAGTTAGTTTATTAGCTTTTCAGCTAATTAAGAAACAGGTCTGTTGGGCTCTCAGTTTATTCACTGATGAGGAGGACGATGCATGTTTCCTCTTGGGGAGGGAGAAGGGGAATGACTGAAGTTGTCATCTGTGCTGAAATTCATAGTGACATAGCCTCCCCCTGCCACTCTATTGTTGTTTTACAGTTTTTCCACTCCTTTAAAATCAAATACTCCCTCTTTCCCTCTCTCTCTTTTCACATACCTCTACCTTCCCTTCCCCATTATTGCCCACATCTTTGTTTCTCAGATGGTGGGTCAAGCAAAAGCTCTGAGACCGATGCAGGCACTTCTTGACCCACAAAGGGTGAGCTTACACATTACAATTAGACCATGTTAAGAGCACTTATAACTTGAATGATCACACATTAAAGCTCATTAACAAGAGCAAGTGCCCGTAAAGTTTTAAGTCGTAAAGTTGTGTCGCTTTGGGTGAGGATTAAGAACATAAGAATATGTGAATTACGATTCACTGGGTCAGACCATGGGTCTATCTTGCCCAGTCTCCTTTGTCCATGAGGAGGGAGGCAGGTGCCACAACTTTCCCCTTGCTGCTGAGCCAGGGAGGAACAGGAGCCCTGCTGAGCTGCCGCAGACTCCTGCTCTCCCCACCACCACCTTCACCTGGACCTACAACCCCCATTTCCTCTTGAGGGGAGAGAAGGCCTCATCCATCAGCTACCACAGCTGCCTGCAACAAGAAAGGACCCCACAGTTCCAGTGAGTCCCGAGTCCCCTTCACCAGCAAACACCACCTGTTTTCCTGCTATCTGCTCTGGCAGCATCCTTGTGTCTACCTTCCTTTGAGTCTTGTGCTCCACTCCCCCATTTCCTGTTTTGTGTACATCTGAGTAAGGCAGCAGCATGCTTCCCTCACCCCCACTCTTTCCTGTGGACGTCCTTGTTTACCCCCTAGCTCCAGCCGCACCCCAACCCCTCACACACATGCCACTCTTCCACACAGCCCCCTCCCCCAATCTGCTGCAGACAGTGGAGGTACCCCCCCTCCTGCAGCAAGTTACCCTCTCTCACCTAGATGGAACAGGAACCCATGGCTCCCTCTCCCATCCCACCCAACCCCTTTCCACCTAGCCTCTCATGGCAAGCAAGAGCCCCATAAGGGGGCTGCCATAATAGCAGCCTCTATGCAGGGAGATGTTCCTGAGATGGGGAGACCCCACTGGGCCAGGGAACTCCCCTTGGACAGTCTTCCCCAGAGGGGGCCATAGGGCCCCCCAAACCTAACCAGGGCAGAGGCTCCTCATCCTCTTTCTCCATAGGAGGGGGTGGGAAAGGTAAAGGGCCTGCAAACAAAGCCAAGTCAGCAGCACTTGCAGGGACCAGTGACACCTCATTGGCAAAAGCCCTGCCCACTCAGCCTTCCTCCAGCTTTGCAAAACTGGCTGCTCAACCCAGCAACCTGTAGCCCTGGAGCCTAGACCCTCCACTGCCTTTGCCCACATCATTACTGCCTTTGCCCATACAACCTAGAGCAATCAAGGGGCCCTCCAAGAGCCCAGGAGCTGGCATGTGTGCTGCTATATGCCCAAGGTGAAGCTGCCCATCTCATTCCCCTTTGAAACATATGTATGGACACTCGCTTAGGCAGTGGAGGCCCCAAAAATCATGGCGGCCTCCAGACACTATGACAAGGGAGTCTTCTACCTTGCCATGTGGGCTCCACATAGGAGGCAGTGGAAAAGGGCCTTGCAGTGGATGGGGCTTCTTGAAGTCCTGGAAGAACTGGGGACCCAGATTCTCCTCCTCCCCTCATCAGCTTCCTAACTATGCCCTCATGACCTTCCTGAAAGGCCTGGGGAGAGACCTCTCCTTGGTCACCACCTTTAGGCTGGGGTGATGGAACTCCAACCTTCACCACATCCAAAACTTCTGCTGCCAGGTCACTATCCAACTGGCAGTAAGGGAAGGGTAGAGGTGGGGAGAAGGGGAGGGACTTTTCTGGAGACCCCTGGAAGGGGACCATAAAAGGCCTTTTACGTGGCGGGGAAAGTAAGATGCTTCCAGTGCTGAGCTCTGGGGCAATTTTTCAGTCGGCAATGGGGGGCACTGCAGGCCCTGGCCAAAGAGGGGGTTGCTACTACCATGGGCACACCTGACAAGCCAGCCCCAACATTAAGCTGTCCTGCAAGCTCTGGGGGCCCTGTGTCACAGCCATGGATGGGTAGGGTCCCAGGATATGGGGCACAGGCTGGGGGAGGGTGTCAAGAGACACATGCCTGCCTCCACCACCCCACCACCACCATCACCCCCTCTTAGCCCAGATTACTCCAAGCCTCCCAGGCTGATCCTTCCTCAGTCCATGCTGAGGCTGGCTGGATGCTAGTCCCTAGTCAATGATATGCCACCCAGACTGAGATTAAACACAAGGTCTGGGTGCAGCTCAGGCCCTCTGATATGATGGAGGCCCCCTTACCACCGCTTAAGAGGGGTCATGCTAACCAACTCCCAAGATGTGCCAGGAATCCCACCCCCTGAAAAAAATTAAAAAAGCTAGCCATCCCCACCACAGAGGAGGGCCCAGGATGGCATGTCTGTCCTGCGTTAGAGGAGCACATGGAGGACACCCCCCAACTCTGCTAGCTGTAATCTGCGCCCCCACCACTGTAGGTGCTAGGGTGGGTCCAGTGGTGGAGCCCTCCCCCTCCAACCAGCTGGATGGGGGGTGTGGGGGAGTCCAGTGGGCCTCAGTGGGAAAAGCCCCTTCTCCAGGTCTCCCGGGAGGGTACCATCACCATCCACGTGCCTGAATTGTCTCTTCCAGCCCTGCTTGAACTTGCCACTACCACAGACCCCAGTGTGTCCTGTGGCCCAAGTACACACGAGTAGAAACAATGTTCCCCACCGGAAACCTTTCCATCCATGAGGAGTACCTTGCACAGCCCCCTTGGTATTTGCCTTGCCACTGGCTGTACTGCTCGCTCTGTCCCCTCTCCCAAAGGGCTGGAGGTCTCCCTTCTGGCTGCTGACCCAGACAACCTGCCCCTCTGCAGAAAGTATCAGGGGAAGTGGGAAGAGCCCCACAATCTGGACAACTGCCAAGTCTGCACTGGCTTCATCTGCTCTCATATCCAGCTTCTCTGGGTGATGTAGTACAGCTTCCACTTCTACACCCGGGAGAAAAGGAGGGGTTCCAAGAAGTACCTCACTTGCTCCTTGGTGGAGGACAGCACCTCCCCCATGGGTCCCAGCAAGCTGTGAGAAAGGACAGGCACTTTCTATGCAATGCTCTTCTTGTCAGATCTGACCGATGCTGGTGCCTGCCAGGTCCGGTGGGAGGGACTGTCACAGGTCAGTGCAGGTGACCAGGACTGGCTGGAGGGTCCTCTCACCTTGGCTGAACTTTTTAATGCCTTTGTCTGATTCACCGCCCTTGTGTGTCCCCAAAAAAATATCAGCTCTTTTACCTGTGAAGTCTTCCCAAGCAGGACCTGGAGGAGCTACTAGATTTCTGCCAGGACCGCCTCAGGACCTGGAGGCTGGTTTCCACCTCCATGTCTCCAGAGACGGTTCCCCAGAATACTAACCTCCTTGCCCAGCCCCTGCTGAAAAACATGCAGCTGATGGTGCTGGCAATGGAAGTATCATGGGTGGTGCTGGAGAATGGTTTTAGCTAACATCATTTGTCTGGGGGACCTCCTGAATTATGCTAGACAGGGGTGGGCAGGTCCTTCTGCACTGGCCTACCACATGGAGCTGCCCATGTTGCATGTTCCCTGCCATGTACTCCAGGAGGTAAAGGCTATCCTGCTTATTGTCTTCACCTATATTGATCAGGTCCTGTGTGAAGGTAGTCTCTCCCATGATATATCCCAGCCATCCAGAGCTAGTTATGGGGCCACTGCCATGGCAAGGTCTCACAGCACTCCTCACCTCACCATCTTAGTAGGCTGGGGGGATACCAAGCTGAGCCACTTCAAGCAAGATAGGCCTTATGAGGAGCGTCTGAGGGACCTGAACCTGTTCAGCCTCAGTAAACGGAGGCTGAGGGGGGACCTGGTGGCTGCCTATAAGCTG
>JAGPOW010003648.1:113042855-113054821 GCA_030014935.1 Caiman crocodilus | reverse complement strand
TTACCCTGTTTCTGCCCTACCCCTGTAATCAATAAAGTTCTCCTTTGTGACCGGTGTGGGAGACTTATTGAGGGGTGGGTCTAAATTATGCCAAGGAGGTCCCTTAGGTCTGCGGACTAAGGGAGGCTTTCCTGATAAGCCCCTGACTTGGGGAGAGTAGCCCAAGTGCCTGTATTGGGTCTAGGACCCATTGGACAATCAGGCCTGTGTTCTCCAAGGTGCACAGAGCCAGAAGTAAGTCCAGAGCCTTGGACGGTGGCAGCGGGACCCCCAGGCTAGCGGATGTGCTACAGGGAAGGGGTCGGCTGGACGCGAGGCACCCCCAGGGGGGCACTCGGAGCCTGGAAGGCGGTCGGGAGCAGGGAGGTGGGCGGCTCAATGCGGGAGCGTCCCCCACTGGCCTGCCACAGTCCCCATGAGAACACTTTCCCTTTCTGTGCTTATACTGAAATGCAAAATTCCTGAGTGCCATTGTTCTTCTGCTGTCAGGAAATATCTGGGAAACCCACTGTCAAATTATGTCCCTTCCCCATCTAGTGTTTGGCCCATCAGGAGAATGACGAGCTTACTACAGCTGTCAGTTGTTTTGTTGGCTCATGTGCTAGAGTTGTGTGTGGTGGAGCCAAGGTTTTAATTGTACTGAGTGATCCCTGTGGTGGAAGTACCTTATACCACAGTGACATTTTTGCGTTCTTTTTTAGGTTTTTTCTTAAAAAAAAAAAAAGAAAACTATACAACAAAATTATGTTAAAAGAATATAAAGGTTGCAAAGTCAGGTCAGGACATGACAGAATTAAAATTGCTGGCAACACCCTAATTTTGCACATTTGTATTACAATACAATCTTTTATTATACAATCACGTTCTGACCGCCCCAGGACCATGACCTGTTCAGTGCGCAGGATGCAGTGATAACTAAAGGTTGGGCAGTGGTAAAGAGGCAGTTGCCTTTGTTGCAGAAGCTAGAAAGTGCAGTGAATGAGGCAGGGGACTGCAGTGAGAGAAAGGTCAGTGTCATTTAAGACTACAGTGAGATCACGTGTATGTGTAAAGCTATTTCTGAGCTTGAATACTTTGCAAAATCAAGGCCTCTGCAGAGAGAGCACCTTTATTAACAACCATTCTGCCACCCCTTTTCTATTCACTCACTGTTTCTATCCCTTTCCTTCATTCATATGTGTATCCATGGGAGTCTTTCTGTTTTCTCTACTAAAAATGATGATGCCTTTAGTGGGCTGGGAAGGGGTAACTAGCTTTTCTCTCAGCACATTCTCAATCTTCCTTTCCCAATAAGTATCACCTTCCTAATGAGCATATCTCAATCCTTTGCACAAAATAGCAGTTCTCAGTGTGTTGGCTTCACTGCTCTCAGTTTATGAGCAGGACACTAACATCCAAATTCTGCGCTCAGACAAACGCATACAACTCCTACTGACATTTTGACAGTTCAGTGGGAGCTGCAGGTATGAGTGTAGAATGTCTTTAGCCAGGTCTCTCCATTTTCTAAGCAATGAGAACTCAGCTGTTTTCTAATGAATTCCCCCTTTCATATTTTATTGCTATGAAGAGAATACAAAGAGCACTTGTTTCTTTTTCTTCAACCCCCCCTTACCCAGTTGACACGATCAGAATTATGTGAAGGGAAAAAAATTATACAGAAAATGGGAAATAGGGTGGGAAAATGTAATAGGATCTGTGAATCTTTTCTGTCTTGTCTGAATAAATGAGACCTGATGAGAGATGCAGCACAATAAGGATTGCAGCGCATAAGGATTGTTTTATTTTATTTCATTTCATTTTACTGGATTGAATTTGAAAGGGAAAATTACAGTGGACATGAAGGTTTGTGATGGAAATGCTTGGGGTTGCTGTATCTTTGACAGAAACCTGTATATACATGAAAAGGATCGTTAAGTAATGCACTGTACAAAATTTTTTAGGTATGCTTCTGAAAATACTTGTGGTTGAATGTCCAGTACCTTCTGGTATAAGCTTCTCTGTCTGTAGCACTGTTCTCCTACTCCTGTATTTAAACTCTTCCCCTGCCTTGGGTTTTTTCTCGTTTGTTTGGGTGGGGGGGAGTTGTTGTATGTTTTTTCTCCCCCATATATAAAAAAAAAATCTCACCTACCCAACTAATTTTGAGCAACACTATGCACTATACTGACTTAATGGCATGGGATTTAAATATGGGAACATCCTTTCTTCATCAGGACCCTGAAGGAATCTTAGAAGAATTTCATCATAGGATTTATATTGTAGAAGAATACGGTTCTTGTTGGCAGTCGCACAATTTCAGGATGATCTTTACCACAGCTCATTGATAGCCTTGAGGTTATTTAACAGTCCAGTCCTTGAGTCAATAAGGTTCTAGAAATTCCCTAAGTGTACTTCAAAAGTAGCTGCTTTGGTTCTCCAATCCATTGTTTTTCTCTCGTTCCTCTCATGTCTCTGAGAGTTATAGTGAGCTCAGCTGAAGACCGGGTAGAGCAGAGTTCCTTCCATTTCATTGGGACGGCTGCATGCCATTGGCTTGAAGAGGAGCTGTAGCTTGAATTTTTGGAGATGCTTGCAACAAAATACAAAGGTACTCTCAACGTAAGGGTTGTCATTTTGGTACCATTTCTCATGTGGAGGATTCTCATAAAAATCGTCATTCAGGCACACCATTCTTAATATTTTTGTGAGTAAAATTATTTCCCTTCCAGAAAATAGTGGCAGGGAGCCATTTTCTCTGTGGAAATAGCTATTTGTCCAAAACATTTTTTTTTTAATTAATTAAAAAGAAATTAAGTGATCAGTTGCAACGGACTGAAATCATGTGAACAAAAAAGGCAAAAGCTTTTGCACAAAATCCCTGGATGTGTAGCCTATAAGTTGTGCATGGGTCTACTTGCAGCCACTAGTCTAAGATAAGACTTTGACGATTAAAGAGTAGGGGGGCGAGGCTGCTTTCAAAGATTCTGCATAAGTGGTGATGTTTGGAAATAAAGTTGCTCAAAGTGTGGGATCTTGGACATTTACTGTGGTGAACTGACTTCAGCATTTTCTCTGAAAACTGTGCTGCTTTTCGAGAGTGAAGACTTTCACCCCAATCTAAGCCCCAAGGGAAAAAAAGAGCTTGTTTCTACTGAAAAGATGGAATGGAAGCAACTGCAGAGAGGTCCCATTGCCACTATGAAGACTGGAAGAGAGAGAGAGAGGGTGGATATTTTTTTCTGTGCCAATCCAAGAGGACAACTTCTTCTCTTCTCCTACTTCCTGGCAACTGGAGAGGTGCCCTTGGGAAAGTATTTGCCCCTTTTGAACTATTTACATGCTGACTTGGGGCGTGTGTAGACAAAACAGGGGCCCTAAATTGAAGCAGTGGGTTTAAAAAACTCCGCTTCAATTTAGGGCTGATTAAACCCCCATATCATGAACACACCCCATTGACTTACCTCCCTCTCCAGCGGGGAGGGGAGGGTGAGCTGCCAGTGGGCAGAGCGGTCCCTAGGCTTCATGGCAGCAGTGGCACCCACCCGCAGGCACCCACCTTGGGTGGTCCTAGTGGGGCACAGCAGCTATGGAGGGAAACACTGGGCTCCCACACAACTCAGGCAGGCAGGCTCCAAATGGGGTGGGGGAGGGCAGGGAAAGATCAGGCTTGGCACTTTTCTTGGGTCAGGCCTGCTTTCCTGGGCTTCCTGCCGGGCCCCTGAGCTGCAGGGAGCCCGGTGCTTTGCTCCATGGCTGTAGGGGCAGCAAACTAAAACTTCTCAAAGGTGTTTTAGTTTGCTGCGCCCCAACTTGTTTAAGGTGCATTACACTGCCAAATTTCCTACAGCTGCTGGAATGAATGCGCAATATACCTCCAAGGTGTGCAAACACTGACACCATTAAAGTGGTGGAAAAGCTTTTATTTTGTCTAAACATGGCCTGAGAGTGCTAGTGTGCTAAGTGTTTGTGGCTGTGACCGATACAAAGAAGCTGAAATTTCCTAGCTGAAGGTCTAAGTCAAACATTTAAAAAGGTGTTACAGGTTCATTTTATTTATTTGAGCATAATCCATTTCCCTCCCAGTTGCTGCTTTGGGGAAGGAAAGCTCCTTCCTTTACTTTCAGATAAACTCTTTAGACTCAGACAAATAAATCCTACATACAACGAATACGAGCAAAATGCTTTTCCCTTCCCCAGGAGGGAGTATGCTGTGGGAAAGGTTACCTATGCTGTGGGTATGATCACAGGGTATGATGTCTGTACAGCACTGGAGATAGGTCTGGGATTGTTTTGAAAGAATGCAAGAACTGGCTGGGATCCACAGGGCACTGTGGTGGGGAGGATTTTTGCAGCAGCCAGTGCTTCTCATAGATCATTTTATTCTAACCATTTACTTTGTGCAGTCTAGGAGTAACTACTATGTTCCATATATTCCAGTAATTTCAGTTTAGTCTGCTAAGAAGAATATTCCAAATTTTTGCTGCTTGACATGTGGAACGCCTGTACTATTAAATTCATCAGACAGTTTCTTTTTTTCCCCAATATTGTTTTGTCTCATTATACAACCTTGAAAGTTTAAAATTGACTGGTTTACTGTAAGAAGCATTAAGTAAATGCAATCTCTCTATTTTTAATAACAGTAGCTCAAATTTCATGTGAGATCACACTAGTCCTCCAGTGTAATTAAGTTTATGGTTTTCTTATGCACTTCAAATGCCTGTGATGTGCAGTTAATAGTATTTTTCAGACAAGTATTAGGACACCTCGGCAGTGATGCCAATGTGGGCTGGTGTCTATCAGCCAGGCAGACACCACAAAGTAATGGAAATTGCAAGACACTCTGCTGTAATTTGTCTAAAAATATGCATGACAGCGAAAGCTGTTTTACCTGAGTTTTCAAAGTGATAAGGCTCTGAGTTTGAGTGAAGTTTCACAAGTGAATAAGGGCATGAAATAAGAGATCCAGGTGAGACTGTGAAGTCCTTTATATACTCCATCATTTCAGTTTGGCTTTGTCCGAGATCTTCCTTATCCTAGACCTTGACCCAAGTCTGCATGAGGTTCCAGCTAAACCCATGGGTTTCAACTATGATTTGACTAGCATATGTTGTAGAACTGCTTAAACAAAGTGTTTCTTCTTTGGCAAATGCCAGTGCATTGAAATGTAACCCCTTTTAATGGGAGGGAAAGAGTCAGTTTTGGATGAGTTTTTCAACTCAAAAAATGTTGACAAAGTTTCAACATTTTCCATGCTTTTGTTTCAAAATAAAAATTTCCAGTTTTACAATCTGAAATTCCTTTTAATTTCAAAATGCAAGATAAGAATAGTGTTTTAAAGTGATCAAAATTACAGTCAAATGTTTTGAAGTTATTGAAACACAACATTTAATCTGACATAAAATGGAAAGGATATTTTAATATTTGCTTTGCAAAAGAATTCAAGGTTTCGATGATAATCCTGATTTGAGAAGGATCAGAAGAGGATTTTCTGCCTGGTTCTAGTCATAATTTATATGATGGTTGTCAGTGTACTGGCTACAGTTATGTGTATGCTAATTTGGATGTATTGGAGTCTGAGTTTTGCAACTTCCACCTGAAATGAAATCTGAACAGCCTCCAGTTTGGAAATATCTGTGGGATCTATAATGTGGGAATGGTCAGATGGCACTCCCACATTATAGATCCCAGCAAGAGTGTTGACTTTTTAATCAACTTTTTAATCAACACTCTTGCTACAATAGGGTTCTGCGTAGTGTCTGCCCTATGGGTGGAATTCAGTATATATGCCCCCTACACACAGACGCATTCTTGATGGGAAAGTGCCTTACATCTTTGTGCAAGGATTCACATTGGATTCCAAGGGGCAGGATGTGGGCTGACTCCTTAACAACATTATTTTTGCCTGTGAGCTGACTCCTAGGGACACAGTACAGTGTATGTTGTGTTCACTGGCTCTGTATACCTGACCTGTGGCCTGTTGTAAAGGAGCATTTGCATGTACAAATTGGGTAGGAGGCTATCTAACAATTCGCTTTGCTCAGGCAAATTTGGAGAGATTTTTTGCATATACAAATATATACTGCAAGTCTGTCCTCCTACATGCAAGGAGGGATGGTGGGGAGAGTTAGTTTTAAGAGGAATAAATAAAAAGTATGGCCCGGCGTTGCTTTCCTATTTCAATCCTCCATTTTAACTTCAGCACAAGTTTTGCCTGTGTAACGTCAACAGGATTTGGCCAAGCAGGCATTATCCCCTAAACCCCATGGGGCATTTTCTTTGCCTTGTCTCTGACTTCAGGGAGTTAGATTAGCTAGTGAAGAGCTTGCAGTGGCATCACTGTCCAACGCTGGCAGGGAGCTGGTAGCTGACATTTGAGAGAATATGCTTTATATGAGAAAGCGATGAGTGAATGGAAATTAAAACAAAAGGATTGAAAATAGACCTGTAATCAATCTAGCCTGGTATCTCAATAAACCAGGGACATTTTTTCATAGTGAATTTGGGGCAGATATCACAGCAATTGCCTCAACAGCAGGGCCTTTCCCCCACCCCCCTCCCCTTCTATTAAATCTACATTTGGAAGGTGGATGGTGCTGACTCATAAATTAAATTGGAGTAATACATACAGTGTATATATATTTCTGTCACTTTGTCTCAAATTAAACACGAACCTTCTCCCCTGACAAGATGATAGAAAAGTTAATTGCTCGCCCTGGCTTTAAATTGGAATTTGAATTTGCAAAATGCTAAAGGTTTATGAGATCTAAATCATGAGGAGCTTAAATTACATTCCTGTGATAAAATATTAATAAATCAATTAAAACATAAGCCGAGTATAATATTACTTTTTTGTAGGAACCTTGAACACAATAATTCATTAGAGTGTGCAGTAACAATTATTGTATCTTTTTTTAATTTTCTTTTTTATTAGGTTTTTTTTTTCTTTAATGGGGAAAAGACAACATCAGAAGGGAACACACCACACAGTGAGGGAACATTATCCCAGGACAGAATCTAGTCGTTGCATAACCACACACACGTTCATGTACACACATGTGCACATGTACACACAAGCGCGCGCGCACATGAGTTGGGAGAGCATTGCTTCAGTAGGGAATGTAAGCATCCCTCTAACTACACACACGGTGGTTGAAAAGTCGTGGAGCACTGACCCAGGATAGAATCCAGATGTTCCATTCATCACTACACATCTGGATTCCAAGGTATGTTCACTGTGAGCTGTCAGGTGAAAGGCTTAAACGCCTTAACTATTCATGCCTGGACAAACTGCAGCGACTTAGAATCCCCTTTCCAGTCATACTACCTCCCTCTGCTTTTTTCTGCTTTCCATCTCTCTCTTGCCCCTTCTATGCCATTTCATACTCCTTTTGGCCTTTATTAGTACTGTACCAAGATCCACATGGCTTTAGTGTTGAAAATAAAACCTCCCTCCCTCCAGTGCACAACCCTTTGAGTAAAGCCGAACTGAATTTTGAATGAGTAGCAAAATCCAGTTCCAGCCAAGTTTTCACCGGGTTTTAAGTTTTGTTGTGAACAATTCACACAGCTTTCATCTTTACACAGCCCATTTTCTGTGTACTATATAAAGAGCACTTCAGGCACAGTATGAAACTTGGTTATTATTTGAAGAAGGAGGTGTTGTGCTAGCTCAGCATGCACTTCTTATATGCAAACATTAATACACACGGAATGCAATTATTCTATATACCTGCACACCTCTAGTGCTTGTCAAGCTACAGATTCCTTAGTCAAGAGCTTTTTACTATTTGAGAAATGACTGGACTGTGTGTCTAATACAACTGCATGTTTTAAAGGGTCTAATTGCTATTATTACATTATTTTTGTTGGATTCTTTAAACACTATTTAGTGTAGGGTGCCTGCTGCTGAAAGGTGCCAAATCAACAGATGCGAGGACTGAAATCCTTTGTGTGTCTACAGAACAGGTACAGAAAGGACATCAGAGGGGTACACTCCTTTCACTTTTCCTGACTGCCTGAGCTCTGTGTACATGCCAGGTTCCACAAGGGCTGTCACTGTGGAGAACTGTGGGTCCCCTTTTGGTCCCTCTGCATCCTGTCCTCCCTTAGGTCACCGTTGAGAAATAGATCTTGTCTGTGATTTGGATGAATCAGGGAATGTCAAATATTGGCCATGTTTGCCCAGTAGAAGGGAGAAGAAGGCTTTGCTGGGGAAGGAAAAGGGATGCAGCTGCTGCCTTTTTATCTCTAGCAGTCTATAGCCAGCACTCAGCCTTACTGTGCAGCTGCTGTTGCCCAGCTGAGAGCAGTTGGGGCCAGAGTTACTCAGCTCAGGGAAGAAAGCTATGTGGTGAGGTCTAGGCACTTCTGGGCAGGAGAATTGTTTTTTTTTGTGTGTGACCCAGTCCCTATGTCAGGTTGTAGTTTTCTTTGGACATGGGACCCTTTCGTATGCTCCCTAATTCAAATGTGATGAGACCTGGGCCTCCCTACATGTTGAAATCTGGATCAGTCAGACCATGGATTCTGTCTTAATATACCTTTGTCCCATGCCCAAAATGCCTTGACTGTGACCCAGAGAGAGCACTGCTAGATATGAGAGATTAGCTCTAATTCCCATGGGCCTTTCAGTAGTTCACCTCTTCATTGAGTCTGCTGATTTAGACCAACTGTACTGATGTTATTTTGTGGTACAAACATAATATAGCATCTTATTGCACTTTCCATATCAGTACTGCTCTGCCCTTCATCAATATTAAAGATTTAAAAAGTAGTTATTCATATGTGTTGCTGTGAATTATCCCCATTTTAAGATAGGGAAGGAGAGCTGGGATTAGAATCCAGGTCTCATGATTTCTTCTCCCTTGGACTCAAATTGTGGCACGACACAAATTAAACTCCCAACACTATGAGATGGGTAGAGGTAATGTGGAATCTTGTCCATTTGGAGGAAAACTGTTTTCATGAAGACCATTGAACCATCATCAGATGCTATCAGCATTTGGTCACTATCAATATGGAGCTGAACTAAAATCAGCAAGCTAAAACTGAAGGTTTTATAGGTCAGCCACCTTATAATCCATCCTATCCTCCTTTGTTACTTGTTTCTAATGATTGATTATGGAGGCCTTAGTTTAGTTGCATTTCAGGTAGTGTTAGAGTGATGTTGTAGCTGTGATGGTCCAGGCATTACATGAGAGGCAAGGATTTCTTAGGGTGATACCTTTTGCTGGATCAACTGCATAATTGGGATACAGTTAGACAAGGGTTTGAATGCAAGACATTTTTCATCAGATCTGAACAGCAAAAAAGCCCAATGTATATGCTGTGTTGATTTTTTTTTTTTTTTTTTGCTGCTCAGACCTGGTGAGGAATGTCTTGCATTTGAAAGCTTGTGTAACTCTGTCTCAAATATGCAAGTGGTCTAATAAAAGATACCACCCTAAGAAATCCTTGCCTCTTATTGAAATTTCAGGGCATTTGTCTGTCGTCTTTGTTTGCTGAACAAATTCCATATTCCACAACATCTGTGTCACAGCATGACTGAATCCAGGAGACTTCTCTTGTGAATGGTTCTTTCTCTCAGATTTTCTCATCGTGGTAGTATCACTCCTGCAGAAATTTAGATACCTCTGCTGGGTTGGAATGGTGGGTTTGCCTGCTGAGCCCTTTTCTTGGGACATAATAGTATTTATTCTCTGCCCACAAATCATTCTGTTTGGAGAACAAGTAGAGAGAAGTGGGTTGGTGAAGGAAGGGGAGTGAAGAACAATTTACAGTCCATGAAAGTGAGGGGAGGACAGGCTAACTTGGTCTCTGGCATGGAGATGACAGAGTACAGTTTTCACAATTGTCTTTGGAAACCTTCACCTTCTTTGGCTTGTATAGGAAGTCTTTACCTCTGCCTTGGGAATTCTCTTCTCCAGGCGGATGGGAGCTATTGTAAGAATTTCCATGCCTGTTGGGGGGGGACACAGAGGTTCTCGCAGACTATGGTAAACATGATTTGGCTCACACACTCCCATAATCAGGCTTACTTGCGCTGAAACAGAGATTGCTCTATTACAGTGCCAGGCCTCTAGCAATACCAACTGTTAAATAATAAACAGGCCCTGGTTGTTGGCAGTCTCTCTCCCCTCCTGACAACATGGAGTACCCATTTTCTGGGTTTACCTGCCTGCGTGTGTTCTGAAACACAGAACAGTGTGCGTGTTGTGTGGATGTAAAAGTGGCACGGAGGCATCAGTCTAAGTCTAATCTGCTTAGTTTATTATTCTCCTAGGACCTCGGGTGATATAGCAAACATGCAGTGCCTTGGCAGCACTAACAATGGCTGTGCTGTCATTCTAGATAATATTACAGACTTTTGCCTAATGCTTGGGATAATTGTTTTTCCTCTGTTCATTTTCTCCTTCTTCTTCAGGGGCTTTTTTTGTCCTGTTTTGTTTTTCTTTGGTGAGTTGTTTCTTAATCAGCTCTGCTTTTGCTTCTGTTTTTCCCTCTGAATTAAGAAAAAAAAATGTGGGGGATTTAACTTGCTTGTTCTCCTGTTGGCGGACTGATACTTACTGTTTTATTGCATTAGCAGGCATTACCATCTCTACCCTATGTAGTTTACAATTGAAATGGGCAGCTGAATGAAGACCTAAGTTTCAGTAATTTAAAGGGACTCCATTACAGAGATCATTTTATTACTAAGGAAAAAAACCCCTCTGTTCTGGGCACTTCCGCTTAGCTTTAACTTACTTCCATTGCCATACATACAGCTTGCACATGTAGAAAAAGGTGTAGCTGGTTTCTGGGGTTTTTTTTAACTGATGTGCAATTCAAGAGTTTGGAGATGGCTTAGGGAAAACATCTCCCCAATTTTATGAAGAGGAAGAATTTCATTTGATTGAATTGAATTTATATTGTACAGAATGGAAAGTGGAACAATTCAGATTCTCCCTGCTTTTCTAAAAACTTCTATGAATCTAGATAAGAACCAGATATTTTGTATTATGGACAACCCCAAATTTGAATATTTTTTCCATTCTGGAAGGGAACAGACAAAACATAGCCCCTACATTGAAAACTATTGTGAAAGGAATTCCAAAAAACCCTCCTGAATTATTGAAGGTTAGTTGAAACATTTTGTCTTGAGGACATGAAAACTGTGTGTTCCAGTTTGGACATTTTCTTATAATCTGCATATTTACAATATGAAATAAATAGTGAAAAAGTTGTTTTGAAATGGAATATTGAAATCTTGTATTCCAGAAAAGTCAACATGTCATGTTTTGACCTTATTGAAGTGCTTTTTTCCAGTTTGTTTGGGGTTTTTTTGAAAACCAGAATTTTGCCAGTCTGCGAAACATTTCATTTTAAACAAAACCGCATTTCCCAAAGGAAAAACGTTACATCACCAACTTTCCAGTTAGCATTACTTAAAACTCCATCTATGCTTACCAACATCACATCAAATGGCAACGTTTGAGGAAAAATTATAGCAAAATGGGAATAGTATTTGTACCCCTGGGGGCATGACACTGCTACTTGGTTTGACTAACAGCTGCAGCCCTGCAAAAATTAACCTTTCTGTGTTTTCCATGCACTGTATCCTGAGAAGCCTTTAGGTCATTGCGTGTAAGAAGAAAGCATTCACACTAAGAAATAGGAAGGGCTGAGGTTTGCCAATGTAGTTGCCCCTAGAAACAGATTGTGTGATATATCCCCATCTGATCCCAGCAGTTGATACCAACTTGAATGCTCCAGAAGAGCACAGAGAAAACCAAAGCGTGTCTAAATCTTTGGGCCAAATCTTGTGGGGAGTGTTGTTAAAAAGAAATGCTAAAATAACTTTAGAAGCCCAAGTGGTATTAACTTTTAGTGGCGCTGCATTTAACATATATTCCAAGATGAGCCCCCCTCCCCTCATTTAACCAGAGGGGAAAAGCCCCTAGTCTTGGAATCAAGTACGAGACAGTGGGTGAGGACAGGCAGCTGCT
>JAGPOW010003648.1:113013958-113032707 GCA_030014935.1 Caiman crocodilus | reverse complement strand
GAAATACAGGCACTACAACAGTGTAACTGCTGCAGCAGCTGCCTGAACCCCATTGATATGTGCTCTGCCACCATTGCAGAATTTGAGTACAGAGGGGCTGCATCACTGGTGGATGCCTGCAGGACCAGTCTTTGAGTCTTTGGTTTAAAAGGCATTACTTATTCGGTGTTACCTTTCAGCACTTTTTGAAATCGTTCATTTTAGATGAGATGCCTGTGTGCAGAGTCTAAGAGGCTTATTCTCTTACACAGAAATAATGCTGCTAAGCTGCTAGAAATCTCAGCAGCTTAACATAAATGTTCAAATAATAAAAAAAAAAAAGTTTAGTATTTTAACTGTATAACCTTCAAATATAATTAATAATGAAATCCTAAGCAGGAGCCTAAGGGAAAGCATTTGGATTCCTTCTATTTGTGGAATAGGTGCAGGTCTCTAGTGTGCCGATAGAAATAGAGACTGAAAATGAGCTCATAGTTTGGAGACCGCCAGCTGCTAAACCCACTCAGAGCTGAGATCCAAAGTGGAGCATCAGAGAAGGTAAAAGCAGAGAAGCGCCTGGGCCACTAACTAGGTTCAAGCTGTGAGACTCTTCAGACTGGCATGACAGTCGAGGATGTTTGGATCTATGGTTTCCGGTCGCGACGACGGCACAGATTAGAGGTAAACTGCTCTCTGAATTGCCCATAGTCTGCCATCACCTTGGATAGTATGACCCTCATCACCACCTACTCATCAATGCAACCAACCTATCGGGTCAGGAAGATCCAGTGATCGAAGGTAGAAAAAAAACCCCATCAGGTTTACCAGGCACTGCTGTTTGGAGGGCCCATGTTCTTCAGCACGGTTGGGACTCTTCCGCTATTCCTGCCCTTGCAGTAATTACAGCCTACAGTAGCACCTCTACACATGCCGAATTCATGGGAGTACTGCCAATTTGTTCCTTCTTACAATGTTTGAGAGCTTGTTCTTCACAAATATGTATGCAGTGTTGTAAATTATTCTCTAGGAGCTCTGTCCTCACCGCACAGAAGGAGCTACAAAGGCAGTTGGGTGTGTGTGCTTCAAATATTAGCTAGGACCCTTTCAGAGTACAGTCAGGGAAGGGCAAAGCTCTACAAGTGAACAGATTCTGCTCATTTTATTTACCTGCTCTTTACACAGCTTGCAGCTGATGTGACAGGCCTGGTTAGGGTGTGATTGAGTGGTATATTGGGGATTACTCCTTTGAAATTAACAGAGATACATGAATATAGACACGATGCAAGAAAAGAGTTGATCTAGCATATGCAGTAGTCAGCATTTGCCTTCATGGTGGCATCTGCAATAAGGCATTTATTTCCTGAGGGGGGCCTGCCATTTACCATTTTACTGGCAGTTTCCTTAGAAAGCAGTGGGATTGGCTAATGAAGCAGCCATGCCATTTGTCAAAAGAATGACATTTCTCTTGAAGTTTGTGTATTAGGACCGCATTGGAATTGGTGCACGGAGTTTGAGAAGGATGACATGAAAGAAGCCAGACTAGTTCCACTTCACAATTCTTTGCTCGGTGCATCTGAATTGATTAGAAGCACAAAGATAGCACACTTAATTCCCAGCCTTCTCTTCCAAACCATATATGCTTTTTCTCTCAGTCTCCTTCATTGTTGCCCTCCCACTCTCCAGCAGGTGACGGATGCACTTGTCTCCCAACAATGGCAAGATTTCTATTCACTTTGCATCTTTTTTTCTGTGATCCTCACCAGGCGGCAGCCACCTGAGTGTGCCTTGTTGTGAATGATATGCTGTTAATCTTGTGCTTAAGAGTCCTGGAGCTGACAGCTGACTAGCTTTAGGTCGCAGCACTGAAGTGGGCTGGAAGTCAGCTCTTCTCCTTACAAAGATCCAACAAAGATTCAAGAAAGGTGGCCTGAACAGCTATACATATTGACTCTTCTGCCACTGTTAGATTCCCTATATTATAACACCTCTTTCCACTTTGCACCTTAGACCTGAGAACCTCAGCTCACTTTATGAATAATGATTGAACATTTTACCCTCCCCACAGAGTATACAAGTTACCCCCCCTTTCATAGATCCATTATCTGAGGTGCAAAATTGTCTAGGGCTAACCTGGGAATAGAACCCAGGATGTCTTACTCTTCACTTTCCAACCTAAACCAGAACGATTCTTTTCCTGTCTCAGGTGCATTCCACTAAGGAGTAAGTTAATACAATGGCTTTTGTCGTGGAATGACACTTCCAAAATCCATTTCAGCAGATCTGATGAAGGAAAGTGGAGGCGAAAGCTCTCCTGCTAAGTTAAAGGTGAGAGGGGGAAAGCCCTTGGCACTCAGAATTTGGGTTCTAGTCCAGAGTCAGACAGAGATGTGCTATGGAAGTCATGTCTCTGTTTTTAAAACAAGACTCCTTTCCTGTATCATGGGGAGGAGAATTGAGTGTTCAGATTCATGACTGCGTCTCAGGTGATTGGAGAGCTTCAGGTAAAAGAGCAGAGGATAGTTATAAAATAGGCTGGCAGCATTTGTTTAAAATGCTTTATCTTGTTTTCAGATGAAGGTTTTTGTAAAAAGGTCTTAGCGGGTTCTTCTGATGGAAAACACAGGTAGAGATGGCTCTTGGATATGGGCTAAGCAATTGGGAGGAAGGAATCTTGATGGCAGAGGCAGGTCATGGATGCCACCACGCTCAGACATACGAAATGGACTGTATTCAATATACACAAGAAACTTGCTCAGGTATATTCATATCTTGAAAGCAGCCAAGTTTGGGGAAAGGCTTAAGGTGAACTATGATCATTTGTTTTTAGTGAAAACAGATCAAAGTAACAGGGCGACTCTTTGAAAGCGCAGAGTGCGTGCTCTGGCTGGGGAGCGGGTTGGGAAAGGCATATTCTTAAATGCAGTGTTATATAAATGCAAAAAATTAGTCATGTAGTTTCTTTTAGACCAATTCAGTTGTGACAACTTAGAGGTTTGTTTTATTTGCTTTGGTATAGTTCATGGAAAACACTTGTTGCATTTCACAGACATGGTTCAGTGTGAGCAGTGCAGCAGGGAGCTTGGTTGGGTCCACATGCATGTCAGCTGCAACGTACTCTGAGTGCTCCTCTTCAGGCTGTTTCTTCACTCAAGACAAGTCAGGAACTTGTGGATTTTTTGGCCCGAATCAGCCCATGATGCAGCCAGCCTTGCAGCACTTTTTAGCACTTTCTTTCCCTACCCTGATTCCAGCTTACCATGTGGTATCTGCAGTCTGTTCTGCTCAAATCAAATGTTTCTTTTCTACAGAGAGAGGTCACTTCTTGGGTCAACCCTTTTAAAGAGCTCCCATCTCCTCTCTAGCTAGCCAGGAAGGAGGATTGGGTGTATTCGGCCAGGAAGGAAGGGACTGAGAATCCTCATTAAGATTCATTATACTTCACCTGACTTCTGTAGAGAGAAATAGTTAGCCATGTCAGTCCATTCATAGCATTTGATGAAGAATTCTGTCACCTAAGAAAGGTCAGGCCTCTCTGAACCAGAAATCTGCCCCCTTGCCCTGCCTTTTGCCTGACTTCTGTGATAGACTTTGCATTTCCTTGGATGTCTCCGTCTGATGACGGGTTCTCCAGAGACTTCTCTGTCACTCCATCTTCTTTCCTGTATGACCTCTTTCTGAAAGGAAGGGTTGCACTATGAAGGTGTGTAACCCAAGTCTTGCATCCCTCACTGGATTCCTCGAGGCCTGAAGAACAGAGACGTGCCTGACACTCCCTCCTCCTACTTCACAGCTCTTGATTCTCTGATTGTTCTGCCTCATAAGCATTTTGATTACCTGAGATGGAGCTTGGATAGTGATTGCTCACGGGGAGACCGGGGAGCCCATCAGGCTTGAAGCTGAACAATTCGGTATTCCATTAATTTTGTTTTCCCTGCTCACTTAATCTTGCCCCTATTAGGGTCCATTGTAATACTTTCCAGTAGCTTGCTGCTGTTGGTGCTGGAAGGGTTTTCCAGTCTGTGTTTCTGTTTAAGTGGCAGGATGCCATTTGCTGATATTTCATAGCCCCTCTGCATAGGTTGTGCACCAGGAGCAGCAGAATTTAGCTCATAACTTATAGCCCACTTGGCATGACATGACATTGTTAAAAGCAGTGGAACTTGGTTGTAAGAGCGGCACTTCAGTTATAATTCATTACCTCATTTTGTGGCTATACCCTTGTCATTGGCTTTGAACAAGCAGTGCGTTATTTTAACATTTAATCTTCCATTAATGGTGCTGATATTACTGAGATAACCAAAGGCATTATCTGTGGGACACTCACTTTGGTCATGTTTTCAGTGTTTTTGGAGCTGTGTGTGTTTTGGTTCTGTCCCCCTCAGAGTTTCTGGGGGGTTTTGATGGCACTCAGTATAGCCAGTAAGAAAACACTCTTCATTTTGTCCCCAAAGTTTTTTTTGTTTGTTTCTTGGTTTTGCTGGAGGAATCTGTAGAAGTCTTGTATGTGAAGAATGAACTGCTTTGTCCTTTTAATTGAACAATGCGTTGATCCTTTGAGAGCGATTTCTTTCTCCCAAGTGTTACTCACACATTAGAGTTAAATAAAGATTGACACAGGCGTTCTAAACAGTGAAGAGAGTACAAGTCGTGTCCTCAATGAATCCAGTGTGAACTGAGAAAGTAGGTGTTGCTGGTGTCCTCGTGCTATTCACTCACCTGCTGTCCTTAGCGCTCTTCTGGAGAAAACAGCACAGTTGAGGCAATATATGTGACGAAGATAAAAAATGAAGGGGAGAGACAAATGATTCCTAAGGAAAACTTAAAATAGGACAGGATTCCTTCCTGTAGCATCTGTATCATCGTGTAAGTGGTGATTGCCGTTTCTGAGGCCGGTAGTTTTCAACAGTTAAGAGTCGGGGGCACTGCATTTAATGTGGAATGAAGGAAAAATGGGACTGGCATGAGTAACAGGTACATGTATGTGTAAACAGACAAACACAGGACTGACGACAAACCCTGAAAAGGAAAAATATTTTCCCAAAGCATATTTTAGCTCTTTTTTTTGTACTGTGTTTCACAGCAAACACAAAAATGGTCACAGACCTTAACTTTACTAATGCATAACCTCTTCATCTTTGTAGGATTTCTCATTTTCATATTTCAAGCTGTTCCCATTTTAAGCTAAGTGCAAAAGGCTTGGAGAATACATATGAAATGACTTTTGAAAGTGATGTGTTTGATAAACCTCCCTCCTTTTATGTAGCTAAGTAGTCCCTGTGAAGAGGGTTTGGTATTATACTCTGACTCCTGAAATCTCTTTCTGAGTAGACTAGGTTTATGGAGCTTTAAGATCAGCATCCTTAAAGTTTTCCATGATGGGGACCACATCTGAATATGAGGGTGGTTTTCCTAAGGACCTGCCCCCGCCCCTCACCCCCTGTTTGTGTGCACTTCCAGCTGAGATTTCCAGTTGCCCAGGCCCTCTCTGACAGCCACAGCGATTTCTCACAGAGAAAGGTAAAGTATTTTTATGTATTTTCAGCAGCCTTTTTAATGCAATTTAGCAGCTGGAAATAAGATGAGCCAATGCCATGTGACCAGCCAGCTCTCTGCAGGGCTTTAGCAAGTGCCCCTCCAATGGCGCATGGACCACAGTTTGAAAACTGCTGCTTTAAGAGAAATATTGGTAGTGCATTGCTTTCCAAAAGTACTCCAGAATAAACACTGCACTGGAACATTTCATTAGCATTTTGAGAACAATAAAGAAATGCAGAGTATAATAGGCTAATATGTTTAAGTGGCCTTGGTAGAACCTTACTTAACACAGTGGGATTTTGTACAGCATGCAGAGGTAGGAAATAGTTCTGTACACATTTTTTTTTTTTTAAATACAGTATTTGGAGAGATTTATATTTGTCCCTGCAAAGGTCAGAGGCCTGACAGTCTGGCTTGTTTTTTGTAATGAGGACTTCGAGTGAGCAAGGACAGTGGCAAGACTGTCAGCTAGTTATGGTCTTGGTTTGGATTGAAGTTGTGGTTCAGAAGATGGACATTTGCTATATTGCCTAAGCAAGGGGCTGAGTCATTACTTGACAATATAAGCATGCTAATATCATAGTACAGCAGCAAAACTCAGTGTGTAGTTCAGAAGAAGAGAATAAAGAGAGAGGGAGATGTGGGTCCAAATTTTGCCCCAGAGCCTTGGCATGGGGCAGAGTAGCATTGACCTATGCTATCCCAGAGTGAGCTAGCTGTAAGGTTGGTGTAGAGTCCCTCAGCATGCAGGAGAGACAAGGTTTCTTGTGGCCATGAGTAGCTAGTTCTGCCACATTAGAACAGGAACTTGGAGTTGGGACCCCTTGGCTCTGTACCTGTATCTCCTAATAATATAATTAATGGAAGCTGTTTAGTTCTCCTGTGCATTATTTCAGTTATCTGTTAGAGACAGAATACATTTATAAAAATCTTTTGGGGCTCTTGGAGGGAAGACCCTGAATACAGTCAACCAATTTCTACCCTGTTATTTTACCTAATTGACTTTAGTAAAATTTGAAAGCATGCTTTGGTCAAGTAACTATAAATTATTATTGTTTTATTTTATATAGTACTACTCTTATGGATTATGTTTATTAATTTAAATCCAGTTATGTAATAAGACAATAGATGTATATAATGGTTGAGAGTCCCATTTTTCTTCTTTTAAGGTGATGCTGAGATTACCTAATATTACATTTTGTCTCTTTCTCTCACTCCTGCCTTTCTTTCTTAGAGGCAGTTCCAAATGTGTGGAATATCAAATTCAAGGGGTTAACATTGGGGGTGCAGACAGAAGTTACCTTTTTTCGCACGATCAGGTCTCTGAAAGCGTTCTACAACCGTACTGTGACACATGCACAGCTTAAGAGCATTTTTAAAGTGGCCAATTTCACGAAAAATTAACTCTTCTCAAATGAGGCATCACTTGAAGGTGCTGTACTTGAGAGTACCTTAGGGAACTTGTTCCGTAGGTTTAATTGGTCTTGTGACCGGGACTGGGCTGATGCTGCTGAGCCTGGCTTTGGAGCTGTCAGCAGGAAGGGAGGGAGAACGAGCTGCCAGCTGGGGTTTGCCCAACTTGAACTGGAGGTGGGGGGCAGTGGATTGGAGCTCCCCTACCTCATGCCCCCTCAACTACCCCTCCATCTCAGGCTGGGCAAACTCCAGCTAGCAGTTCGCTGCTTCTGGCTTCTCTCCCCCCTCCCCTCCTTCGTACTGGCAGCCTCAGAGCTGGGAGGGAGGTGGGACTAGGGAGAGAGGTAGCTCCTCAGCTGAGGAGAGGGGCTGCTCCGCTGCTGGCTCTATGCCTGCAGGCAGCCTCGATTTCTCCCTGCCCGACCCAAAAGGCAAATGTCTGTTGGGTTGGGGTTGGAGGGGAGGGTGCTGTAACTCATGGCACTTAATGTAAAGTGCTATGAGTTAGAGCAGGGGCTTGCATGGATGTCCATGCTTCAGAAGTTTGTCTCCTGCCAAGCTTCTTATCTTTTGTTAGTACTTTTAATTAGAAGAGAGATCCAAATTTTGTCTCGGAGCCTTAGGATGGGGCAGAGAAGTGTTGACCCATACCATCCCAGAGTGAGCTAGTTGTAAACGGTGCTAAATAGTTTCTCAGCATGCAGGAGACACAAAGTACCATGTGTCTGTGACTAGCTAGTTCTGCCCACCTTATTCCTACCTATTTTAGGTGCTTTTGTCCTCTGCCCCCTGACTTTGAGTGCAGGGAAAGGGGAAAACTTCTCGAGTCCTGCCCCTTAAAGAAGTCACAATTTAGCTCTATAGCTTACTTTTTAAATAAATAAATTACAGCCTATATACCTAAAATTATATCCTTTCTATATGAAAAAGGCTCTGTTCACCAAAACATAACTAAATGATAGTTGTCTCAGGTTTTGGTGACATTATCCAGCTAATGTGTCAGTGATGGTTTTATAACCTCAGTGCTCCTCAGTTGAATAAAGATCTTGATCCTACAAAAGGTAGCTGTTCATATTTTATCTGTGAATATCACCTTTACTACCTTTCCACCATGGCCTTAAATATTTGCTTTCTGCTTGCTGATAGCACACAAATTTAAGTTCAGGAAAGTTCCAAAAATCAGATCGGCTAGTATTACTTTATATCCCCCTGACTGAAGGTTACCAGTTTTTAAAATGCTTTTTTTGTTGTTCATGAAATTCAGAAGCAGCTTTGATTTCAAACACGAAACTTGGCAAATGACTAGTCCATAATGTGTTCTAATCACTTCTGGTATTTTGGAAAGACGTGAAAATGACTGAGTTCATTATTTTATTTAGAAATCTAGTTACCGTGCATGGACCTCAACTCTCCTTCTCCTGCCACAAATCATTCTGAAAGATTTTGAGCATATGGCCTTATAGTTCTTGACTCAGCTTCTATACCACTGTAAGTGGTCTTCTTTTTTTTCTTTCTTTTTATTTTTAAAGCATAGTTTTATTACAACTTCAAGAATTCTGTACCAGGTTCACTGAATTTGGTCCTGTCTTGTTTTGTTTAAATATAGCCTACGGAACAAGTTAAATGTATCTCCTCATCTCTCCGGTACATTCCTTTATTAAGTTAGCTTTGTTCTGCAGTGCAAATGGGGCCAAAGTGAAGTTCAGGCTCAGCACTTGTTACTCTTGAACAAAGCTTTGGGATCAGCAGAAATGCCGGCTAGAAATCTTGCTTAACTTCCTTCCTCTGGTTATAGCACCTGATCAGAGTGAGGGTAAATGCTCCAGGGGTGTAAATGTGATGCGGTGGAGAATTTGGCCCAAAGTTCTTGAAAAACTTTCAGGACTTGTTTGTATGTGATCAGTTCAGCGAAGTGTTGAGCGCTCTAGTCTGAGTCTTGCAAGGCAGTTAAGTATTTCAGCTTCTCTGCTTCCAGCTAGAATGGCCCCATTTTACTCTTTCTGTAAACCTATTAATTGATTCTTAAGTAAATCTAGTGATTATGCTGTTACCTAACTGATTAGCTGATCTAAGAGATGTTTGCCAGTCAAAAGGGTTTTTTCCCCCCCTCTGCTCGTGTTTTAATTAGATTGATCCTTCCTCCAACTCGACTGTTATTCCCTCTTCTAATACAGCCAGTCATCAGTATGAAAGCTTGCCTGCTATTTTCTTGGTTCTGCATTCTTCTCTTTGAGAAATGTAGAATAGATCTGGATCCAGTCCAAAACAGGGAGTTTAACTGCCCTAAACTTTTAGGAAGTTCAGAATGTGGTCTAGAGTTTTACCACTTGTGGGCTAATTTCTAATTTGTAAAGAGTTATTATCTCTGTAGGTGTGGAATTTACTGGGAAAAAACGCTAAGGTTCCTTGTCATTTTGGTGGGTTTTAAGGTTGAGATCAGAGTTGCAAGGCAGTCAAGAGGATCTGAAAGCTAGTTCCTATTAATTTCTTTGGAAAGCTCATCCAAAGATGTCTAAGAGATAGGAAAGTGCCTTTTTTGCTGACAAGGTCACTCTAAGACCAAGTTTCAGTTCCCTCATGCAAGAAGATACTGTTTGAAATCCATATCCTCCTCAGGTCCTGAGCTGTACTACTGCAGTTACATAAAGTGGAACAATGCTAACCTTCTGGGCATGGTTTTCTCTATTGTGCAAGATGAAATTGGCCTCACACTGTAAGTTAATGGTCTACTGGAAAAATAATATAAAATATGCCAAGCTAAAAGTATATATCTGATTTGTGTTTCTGCCCATAGTAGGACTAAATTCAAACCATGTTTAACTGGGTAGAACTTCAGTCACTTCAGCGAAGTTATACCTGTTTTTTCTGGTCTGAATACGGCTTTCCAAAGTATTGCCTTTTTAAGTTAAAACTTAGCATGTTCCCTTTTCCAGGGAAAATTCCTGAGATCCTTTCTCCCAGCCTGACCCCAAAAACCATGAGAGTTAGTGGAAATACTGCCATTGGCTTTAATAAACTGTAGATCTGATCTTTGATGATTTCAGAGGGAGTTCTGACCTAGTATGGAATAAGAACTTTTAGATTTCCCGTGTATCTTTTCAAACTAGCAAATCTAGTTCTTGCAATTGCTGTCACAATGCTAAGATTTCATTTACTCTTTGAACCCTTTATATCCAGGTGATATAATTTTGGAAGTGTCGAGATTATCACTGTATTTCTCTGGTGGTCATACCAAAGCATTGTGAAATGGTAATACAACCTCCTTAACCTCTGTTTAATCCCAGAATACCATACTTTCTTTTTCCCTTGTGGCATTGCACTAAGACTTCTTGTTCATTTTATCAGTAGATATGCCCTATGTTCTTTCTTTATCATAACTCTTTCCTAGATAGCAAGCCTTACTTAATATATGCCCTGTATATTATTTTTCCCTAAGCATATTTTGTTACACTTCTGTTTGACTTGACTCTTTTCCATGTTTGTCCTGAGTTCTGAGGCATTTTTTTGGAAGTTGAAAAAATGAACTTGGCTATGATTGTACATATTTGTAAAAACAAAGGAAATTCAATTAAGAGGAAAAAAAAATGTTAGTACAGGTTTACTAGGGAATATAGCAAAACTGAAATTAAGGGTGGGAAAATTTAAGCTGATTTTCAGTCAGAATCTACTTGTTCAGCGTGAGTTGTTTTAGGTTTAGAGCTGTCTCCCAGGCAAAGTGGGCGCTGTTTTTGGAACATTTTAAAGACAAACTGAATGGACCACTAGATACTGCTGCTACAGGGGTATATTCCTGTATTGGTAGGTAGGTAAATCAAATAAATCTTACACTTTTTGATTGTTCCACGTTTGTTCTGTGAATGTTTGGTTTGAGTAGTTAAAATTGAAAATTAAAATGATCCCTTTAACCTTAACTACAAAACACCCTTAGAAATTGCATGCGTTGTAAAAGTGCAATTTTTACAGAGCAGTAATATTTCAGTAGCACGTTCTTCCAAGTTCTTGCTGTTTCACAGACCTTAAGAGTCAGATGGGCCTCTGAAAAGCACAGCTTTGCAGGGGATGGGAGAAAGAAAGGCTACTCTTTATGCCAGTGGATGCCAAAAGGTGTGGCTTGGCACACTGATCTGTCACGAGAATGACGTTAGTGTGCCACAAGATCCCCCTTTAGGAAGAGGCAAATGCTCTTGTCCCTGTCCAGCACTGTATGCCTGCCTTAGCCACTCCAGTGGTGTATGTGCCTACCCCTCTGGATACTGCTGCCATTTCCACTGCCTTCCCATACCTTTCCTCACCCACAGGCAGGTCCTCTGTTAAGCCGCTGCTTCTGCTTCCTCTGAGTAGCTTGCTCAGCTGCAAGTGGGTGGGCTGGCAGATTTCAAGTTGGAGATGCACTTTGCAACCCCGCTCATCCCCTCCACTCCTCCCATGCTCCTGGGGCTGGAGGAGGAACCTCAGGGGTGGTCACTGGTGTGTGACACCCTGAAGAAGCAGCTTTAGCTAGGCTTCAGTGAGGCAGGGATACTTTTGGAGCTCTCCCTACTTCTGGGGTAGCCAGAGACATTGGTAGCAGTAGGTGGGGGCTGCTGCTCTTGCCCCCTGAGATACAGAGCAGGAGTGAGGAGGGGGCAGATAGTGGAAAGAGCAGGGCACAATAATGTGAGGTCCTGCTTGCACTGCCCTTAAATCAGCACCAGCTAAATCAGCAATTCTTTAATTTTTTAGCCTCAAGTCCCTCCTCCATACCTTTTTCTGAATTGAGATCTATCTCAGGGATTATCAACTGGGGTGCCACAAAATTCAGAAAAGTTATGGAGGTGGGTTTTTTTTTTATCAGTACATCTCAGCACTGGTATGGTTTTCTCTAACAGGGGAATATGGCATATGTTTATGTCTTCTGAAGATACGTGTGTTTGTATTATGGAATCATAGAAAATTAGGGTTGGAAGAGACCTCAGGAGGTCATCTAGTCCAACCCTCTGTTCAAAGCAGGACCATCCCCAACTAGATCATCCCAAACTAGAGCTTTTTTGAGCCAGGCCTTAAAAAACTCCAAGGATATAGCTTCCACCACCTCGCTGGGTACCAGTGTTTTACTGGCCTCCTTGTGAAAAAGTTCTTCCTATTATCTGACCCAAACTTCTCTTGTGGAAACATGAAAACACTGCTCCTTGTTCTGTCTTTCTCTGTCACCACTGAGAACAGTCCAGCTGCATCCTGTTTGTAACTACCCTTCAGGTAGCTAAAGGCTACACACACACATACACGTACCTTTTTGAGTATAACAGTGAAGTGCACAGTGCTGCTAATTTTAATCCAGAAAAATAAAAGTCTACCCCAAGTATCAAAAGTTTGGGAAACACTTCCAAGCAAATGTAGTGATGACTGTTAAATATATGTAAAGATACATTGGGCACTGTGAAAGACTCGGTGGATATGCCTACACCTGCACATTACTGTGTAGTAACTGAAATTACAGCGCAGTATGGGCATGCATCTATATGGGCATGCCCATACTGCACATTAAATATGGTGACCTATGCTGACTTGAGTGTAGATTTCAGACCTGCAGCAGGCAGGTCTCAAATTTACACCCAATTAGTTAGTGCATAGTAACGCACATATAGATGCATTACTGCACATTAACCCAGGGGCCCTCCCTGGTGGGTCTGTCCAGCCATTAGGGGTCAGCCTGAGCCCAGCTCTAGAGCTGCTGGCTGGGCGCCTCTCCTGGCTTCAGCTTGGGTCTAAAGTTAGTCCCAAGCGCTGGCAGCAGGCAGCTGTGATGCCAGAGGCTTGTGTTCCCCCGGTGGCCACAGGGCAGATGGCAAGCTGCTTTGACCTGGGACTAAATTTAGTCCCAGATTGTCTGCACATGAAGACACTGGCCTACTCCCACTTATTGCAAAGTAAACTTAAGACATTGTAAATGCATGTGTAGACATGCCCAGCAAGAAGCACTCCTTGATACAACACCACCTGTATGAAAGAATAGCAAGCATTATCAATAGTGCTGACTGGTAAATGGGTGGTCTTGTCCCCACCCAGATGTCTGTCCTTTTGGAGTAGCAAATACTGCTGGTAGCTCCATCTCTCAAATGTCCAGAGCACTTGCAGGCAATTTTTATCCACTGGGGCTCTGTCACCTCTTTCTTCTGTCTAGCATGTTTGTACAAGAGGCCATCACAGTAGCCCAGGACATTTTTAAGTCTTTGAATCAGGTAAGCATCTGTTCCCCCACCCTCTCAGCACCACTTTCCTTGTCCTCTGTGCTCAAAGGACTCTGTGTCTCTCCCCTCTCACTCCTTGCTTCTCTTCCCTGGCTGCTCTTGCTGTCCCTACCCTCTCTGAATATCTCAGGGGAAGGGGAGATCCAGAGCCACTCCTGCCTTGCTTCAGCTGAGCTGTGCAGGGAGCTGGGCTTAGCCAGGGACAGTGGCAGTGGAGGGTGGGTCCCCCCCACCCTGTGCCTGCTCCTGGGCCAGGAATGGGGCCCTCTGGGGCAGCTGGGGACATTGGCAGCAGTAGGCAGGGGGAAATGGCAAACAAGAGGGAGGGGACATGCCAGAAGAGCTGTGTGGTGGATTCCTACTTGCTTTAGGGCCTTAAAAATTTCCCTAGCTTTTGTTCCCACAGCATGGTCTGAAAGAAGGATAGACATGGGCCATTGCACCTGCTCCAGTTCTGCCCCTATGGAGTATGAAAAAGCATGTGGCCTTTCATGGCAGAAAGCAGCAGTTTACAACAGCTAAGGACATTATTCTCTGGTTTAGGACAGGAAGTGGAGAAGAGTACAGTCCCTTATGGAGCTAAGAGTACAGTCCCTTACGGAGCTGTAGGAGAACAAAGGAGGCTGAATGTAATCACTTGAAATGAAATTTGGCTGTGACTCTAGGATAATACCTGTACTCATTGAAAAAATGCCAGAGGCCCTTGAATAGCCATGAGTGATCAGGACTTTGGTTGCTGGTTGCATTTGCAAGGCAGAGTGTCTGACAGCTTTATTCTCTTGATTAAAGAGTAGTACATTGCAATGCTGTCTGGTTACCGCATGAAAACACTTGAAAGTTCATGCACAAAGGTCAGAGTTTCTTTGAGGGATCCTAAACTTTGAATTTTTGGATGTTTATACCATGAAAAATTTAGCACTTGCATTTAATTTAGATTTTTACCTTTCATTTGCATGAAATACTATCCCTTTCTGACCCAAACACATCTCAGTTATCCTGGTCTCTATATTTTGATTCTATTCTTGGTATCATTCTTAACTTTGAGCCAGCTACTGGGCTGATTACCCTCAACATTTAAATTCTGTTCCCAGGTTTCAGTGGAGTATTTAATAATAATGGTCATCATACATTTTGGTGTGGCATCCATGTAGATTCCACCCTCTGTTCTCATCTAATACCATTGATTAATAACTCATTGCTTCTTATCTGTTAGACCATTTTTGTCCACTTTATTGTATTATTATCCAGACCATAGTTCTCAGGTCATTCTATGAACTTCCTGTGTGGTCCTGTGTCAGAGGTCTTGCTAAAATCCAGAGGAATTATATCCACTACACTTCTTTCATCTGTCCAGTTTGTCAGTCCACTGAAACACCCATAGGACTGAAACAGTTATTGATGTAAGTTTCTCTGTTAAACCAGAATGAATATGAAGGTGCTACTGTGACTATATGATACAGCCTGCTTCTTAATAGGTATTATTATTTTATGCACTAAAGATAATTTGAGCCATGGGAGATGATATCATTCAACAGGAGCATTAGGGCTGTGAAGATCAAAGCATTATCAACCTTGAAAAGAACCAAGAAAGGCTTATGTACCATAGTGACTTGTTAAGGGCATAAGCAAGAGTTCCCAAGCTGTATTCCAAGAGATGCTCAGAGAATGTCAGCTTCCGAGCTGCCTTCACAGAAAATTTGATCTTTATTGAAAGAATTGTTTGGGCAAGGCCTTGAAAAAGCTGCATGCTGTCACTGTTCCTGTTCCATGGGAACATAAACAGGATCTAGGGACAGCTTGTGCAAGAAAACAGTTGGAATAGGGAATATCATGATTTTCAGCAGCCAACTTGATTGTCATCATCACCCTTGCGTAGGAGGGAAGCTTCAAGAGGCACAGAGATGAATGCTGGGTCTCACCTCAGCATCAGCATGAGGAATAGTTACAGAGCACTTTCAGATTCCAGGCCAAGGCTTGCCTGCAGTTCTGAAGAGATTTACTCTTCAGCAGATTGAAAAGTGCTGCTACTATTGTTCATTAACAGCTGGGTTGCTGAAGGGCTTCTTGCTTCACAATCTCAGCATTATGAATAACTAAGGTGGGTGGACCATGGTGCTGGGAGAACCCAAGAATCGCAGGCAATATGGACCTCGCATTGCTATTGCAACAGACCCTGGCAGTGACCGCAATCATTAGTTTTGTCTAAATTTTCATTCTAGCCTGCTGTTTTCAGTGTTCTGTCTCTGCTCAAAAGTGGCCTTTTGAAGTCTGAATAAAAATAGTTCAACCGCTTTGAGATACAAGACAAGTAGGGGAAAATATCCCCTTTCCCTGATTAAAGTGTGCATGTATGTATACATTAGCAATAGCATATACGTCCAGTTGAAAAAGATGAGATTTGACGGGTTAAATTCAACATGGAGATAGTGGAGATAGCTTTGGTGGGGAGAGATTTGATTTTGATTTGGCAGAGCTTGGATCTTTAGGAAAATCATATCCTGAGTATGCACAATGGACTTTATTGACTAAACTCATCAGAGACACCAAAAGAAAAATGCCCTCCAAGTATATCTCCACCTCCAAAGATATTGCCTCCAAAGATACCTCACCCGAGTGGCTGTGACTTGGAAGGGAGAGCTTCAGGAAAGACTTCTATGTATTTTTAAATTGTAGACAAGGTTCCAGTTGAGGAATGCATCCCTCTTCAGGAATAATCTGCAAGCACATGCATAATGTTAAGTACATGTTTAAGTTGCACTGAAACATTGCAAGCCTCAACCAGGCAAAAGGTTGGGTTGGTGTTTGTACTCATCAGGCATCTGAAGAGATTCCAGCTAAGGTTGATATTCCTTGGTCTTTGTCTGCCTATTGACTTAACTTTCCATCTACTTGTATGGCTCTGTGATAGCTGTGCTGCTTTGCTGCTGCTGGTGGTACTTTTTTGGAAGGTATGTTTTCATTATTTTCCTGTGAGGATGAGAAATGCTGCTTTCCTGTTTTCCAGGCACGGTACTAAGCCTAGGGCCATATTTAAATGGTAAACTTACCATGGATTGTGGAGGTACCTTTAGGCATAGTGAGCTACCTCTTCAATTGGATCCGCACAGCGCACCAGGTGGGTTAATGGCATTGTCATTCAGCAGTGGCCATTTGTCTTTGTGAACACTTCGACGCTGCTTTTGCTTTGCATGGTAACTCACCCTGAGTAGGATAGCATGCTTGAGGGCACTGCTGTGGGGCACATCAGGTTTATTCTGTAGACATAGTCTGAGGTCATGTATCCAATTTTCCCGTTGTGTCTTCAAAGTCCAAAAGACAGGGAAATTATTCTGAGCCACATCCAAAATCCATTTATTGGGTCCAGGTATAGGGATTATTTTGCCTTTGTGAAGCCCCCTTGAAATTAATAGTTTTCAGACAGCTGCTGAGCAGAACTCTCTCGATGAAAAAGTGAGTTTTTACCTGAGTCAGGAGTGAAGACCTCAGTGTTTGAGCTTATGTGAATTTCAGATGCATAGTATAAACAGCTACACCAAGAACCCTATCATCAGGGATCAACAAGTCCTATTGCCTTTGTCAGAAATAAGACAACGGATAGGAGTTAGTGTATTAAAGATGATTAATTGACTGTTGTTTTAAATTGTTAGTGTATGAATTCCATAGGAATCAGAGGTGATGCACTGCTTTGACCACAACACTAAATCACAGATTGTTATTCAGGAAACAAGTTTTTAAAAAACCATTGATCCAGCACTATAAATGGTCCTGATTAACCTACTGCATTTGACTCTGCATGTTCAAAGAGAATCAAACCCTTTGAGACTCAAGGCATCTCTTCAACCAAGAGACAGGTTTGCAAAGAGCTGAAACCTTCTAAAGTGCATTTTTGATAGCAAATGATTTTTTTTTTTTTAAATTGAGTGAACTTAGTTCTCATGAAAGTGAAGGACAATGAAGCATTGATTTGAGCCAGGTGTGGCAGAGATAGATGTATAGAGCTTCCACCATGCTTTTTTGTCAATGGCCAGGGACAGACATTCAAATAGCCTGAGCCTGAATTGATTCAATCTTTGCAGGTTAGTCTAACCTGGCTAGGCTAAATCAGTTTTGTGACCAGACAGACTTCCCCAAAAATGCAGGCACATTCCTGCAGTGGCTCAAGCTAGAAGCTGGGGAGCACTAGAGCAGCCCTCCCTTCCCTTCAACAGTGCTGAGCTGAGGAAGGGGGAGTGTGGCCAGGCCCTGGCAGAATGCTGTGATTTGGGAGGGGCTCACTCCCCTCCTCCTCCTGCTCCTGAACAGCCCAGCAGGGGATGTTTATCACCTCTAACTCAGTCTTTATCTCCCCATTAAGAAAACAAAGGGACATTACCAGCTACCTGTTGATTCTGCCTTTGTCCAGTGGGCCGCAGCATGGAGGTAGCTGGTTTGTGGTCTGCTAGTTAATGCTGAGGTGTCTGTGAGGGCCTTCTTAGCAGAGAGTGGGGTGGGGAGGGGAAGGGGAGAACAGGCAGACACTTCTGTGTAGGCTGGGAGTAGAGGGGAGGGGCCAGCCCTGGTGTGGAGCAGAGAGACTTGCCCAGCCCAGAGAGCATGCTGGGATGCTGGGGGAATCTGATTTAATTTAAACCAGCAAGAGGTCTGGGACAGACATTTTATAAACTGATTTGAGCCAGATCAGTTAAGTCTGATACTACATTCAACCAGGTTTATCTCAAACCAGTTTCAGCCATTTTCAAACTGGTTTATGTGCACTGAACATCTGTTCTGTTACGGGTTTAAATCAGTTTCTGGTCACTTCAACCAGTTTATGTGTAACTTCTGTCCCTAACCAATGTGTTTCAGTCATTCTGCAGCAGCCTTGCTACTTCAGTTCTGGGTACCACACCTTGATGGGACATAGGAGTGACCAAAGAGGAGGTAGAATGTGCTTATCTCTGAGCTTTGTACTTAAAACATTTATTGGGACCTAAAACTTCTAAAACTCAACTAAAGTGCCTCAGTCCTGACCTGCAGCCCTCCTCCTTCTTGCATTTTTAACTCCCTGGGCTGTCTGTGAACAGAAGCTCACCAGCCTTGTGTGAATAGTGTGCCTAATAGGCACAAGGGGATTAATGCACAGTGTGTAGCTAAGACAGCTCTGTCTTGCCCCAAATTGCTAATCATGCTGTCTTTAGATGAGGAACGCTAGTTTTGTGGTTAAATAAAAAAATAATCTTGCTGCTTTTCCCAGCTGAAACACAGACTTGCCTTGTGTAAATAATTTCCCCTCTTTATGTGTTGGTTTCCTCTATCTGTAAAATGTAGATAAATGTACTTGTGCTATGGGGTTTGAAGAATCTGTGCAAGGTGAATGGAGCCCCTTTGGTGGACAGTTATTTAAGAAAAAAGAGGGGGGAAAAAAAGAAAAGATGATATTGTTCCTCTCATCCTTGCCATATTTTCAGTAGTTTTTGATCCAGTTTCTTGGCCAAGTGATGTAGCTGGAATTACCCTTCACAATTTGTTGGCAGTATTTGTTATATATCAAGTTTTATGTGTTAACTATGGCTATTTTGTGCAAATTCTTCATGCTGGCAATTGATTTTTTTT
>JAGPOW010003648.1:113000320-113012647 GCA_030014935.1 Caiman crocodilus | reverse complement strand
GTCCCCACACTGTCGGCTCATGTTCATTTTGGCATCAATAATGACTCCAAGATCCTTTTCTGCCTCTGCACTGATGAGAAAAGAGTCCCCCAGAGTGTAGGTCTGCTGCTGAGTCTTCCCCTCCCAGGTGCAGCACCTTGCACTTGTCAGTGTTGAAACCTATTCTGTTCCCATCCACCCACCCCTGTAACCTGTCTAGGTCTTGCTGAAGCCTATTCCTCCCTTCTAGCATGCCCACTTCTCCCCATATCTTAGTGTCACCTGCAAATTTGAACAGGGTGCTTTTTACCCCTTTGTCCAAGTTACTGATGAAGATGTTGAACATTGCGGGCCCGAGGGCCAAGCCCTGTAGAACCCCACTGCCCACGTCCCTCCAGGTCGAATAAGACCTGTCCACCACCACTCTCTGGGTGCGACCCTCCAACCAGTTAGTGATCCATTTGACTGTGTAGGTGCTAGCACCACAGTCTCCTAGTTTTTTAATGAGAATGGGGTGAGAGACAGTGTCGAAGGCTTTCCTAAAGTCCGGAAAGACTATATCCACCACGACACCTGTATCCAGGGGTTTGATGACCTGGTCACAGAAGGCCACCAGGTTGGGCTGACCGGACCTGCCTCTAATGAACCCATGCTGGTTGCCCCTAAGCATAGTCTCCCCTGCTGGCCCATTGTGGACATGTGCCAGGATAATTTTCTCAAAAAGCTTCCCTAAGACCAAGCTAAGACTAATGGGCCTATAGTTTCCTGGATCCTCCTTCCTCCCTTTTTTTGAAAATGGGAACCACATTGGCCCTTTTCCAGTCCTCCGGCACATGCCAAAGCACCACAAGTGCTCGTAAAGCTGTGCCAGAGGTCCCGCAATAACCCTGCTAATTCCCTCAGCACTCTGGGGTGGAGGTCGTCAGGACCTGCTGATTTAAATACATCCAGCCCCTCCAGAAGTTCCCTGACTAGGTCCTCACTGACCCTAGGCCTGGATGTGCCTCCCACAGGGCCTACAGTGCAGGGGATGACCAGGTCCCTACTCAGAAAAATGGAAGCAAAGAAATTGTTAAATAGGTTAGCTTTGCCTCACATTACCCAGTACCTTCTTTTTACCCCGTATGTATTTAAAAAAGGACTTCTTGTTATCCTTGATCCGGGTAGCTAGTCCCAGTTCCATGCTAAAACTCTGGCTGTTCATAATTGGGAGGTGGATTTAGCTCTGAAGTTTATAGCCTGGGTCTTTATCAGTATTCTGCTAGCAAAGGGGGTAATTTTGTGAATGAGTACATTTTGAAAGTTTTATTGGATTTTTTTGACAAAATAATTTTGCTCAAATTATGCATCTTTGTACTTTCTTCTGTGGAAAATAAACAGTTTTATTATCTTGAACCCAAAAGCTGATAATTTATCACAAAATGGTAATTTATTATTTTGGGGTGTTCTCTTTTTTTCTTGTTGTTAGAATTTTGATATTTGCTAAGAAGAAGAGCCATAGGTTTTAAGTATTTCCATGATATTAAAGCTCATACTAACAGCCTAACCCCTGAAATTTTAATATCATTTCGACTGTATCTTGAAAAATACATATATATTTATTTTGCAATTATTCTAATTTTATTTTGCATCTATTCAAGCATTCTGAGAATCTACAGCCACCA
Source organism: Caiman crocodilus (assembly GCA_030014935.1). NCBI lineage: Eukaryota > Metazoa > Chordata > Crocodylia > Alligatoridae > Caiman > Caiman crocodilus. The sequence continues at coordinate 113,011,004 of JAGPOW010003648.1, read as the reverse complement.
TTTCTTAATCTGCTGTTTTGCCCAGCAAAATAGCATTTATTTTTCGTAGTAAATTCACATCAGTTCTTTTATATCTCTTAGCAAAATTATCCAAGAGCTCTGCATCAGGTGTACCTTGGCAAACAGAAGATTTCCTCTTTTTAAACTCGATTTTCTATCTTTCCCTTTCTGTGCAACAGTCGGAAAGTGGTACATGCTGTAGAACTGATTAAAAAAAAATTGGCTGGCATCATGTAAAACCATGTTTCCTCTTTTGGTTTGAACATTCTGGTCTTAACAATGTCCTCATTTTGATGAAATTAACAGGGTTTTTTTCTACAATCATTTGTATGTTACGATGTCTTTCTGTCTTTCTTAATTGTTATGCCTAATTTTATTTTTATAAGGTGGATTGTTGGAATTGAGGGGCAGGAGGTTTCTTTCTATATTATTCTGTGATCCTTTAATTCAGAGGTATATTTTGTTATTTTGAATTGCCTTTTTTTCTCCCTCTTTCTTCATTGCATACTACTCTGGAAAGAGCTCCTTTTAACAAAAAAAAAAAAAAAAAAAAAAGCCACGCTTGACTGATAATGCATTGCTTTGGATGGTGAAACATTATGAAAGTTTAATTTTTAATTAAATCTGAAATACCAATTATAACTGAAAGAGATTTTAACCTGTTTCTTTTCAGACTGCCTGAAGTTACATTTTAGATGCTGAAATCACTGCACCTTAAAAACAAAAAGATTAAGCTGCACTGCATTCCTGTAAGTAAAAGCTTTTCTGGTACCTTTTGTCAGTGTTTCTCTGAATACTGCACACACAACAAAAGTGTTAGCACAATAACTGGACTTGGATAAAGGTCAGAGTGCCCTTGGGTGGAATTTCCAAATTTAAATGACTTTTCATTAACCACCCATTCCCCTACCATCCCGAAATAAAAATGGTAAGTTTTACTGACCTTTACCATCATCCCTCCAGATTGCTAATTCTTCCTGCTTTTTGTTTTGAATTTTATTAGGGATGGTGTGTGGCTTTGTCTCCATTAACATACATTTCCTGTCATCCTGTCACTGAGAATGCCTGTACTTTAATGCAGATTTAATAGAAAGTAGCAAAAGATTCTCAATGGCATCAACTATAGAGTATGTTCTGCTCTATGATGTCATGAGGAATTTTTCTTCTTTGTTGTAAGAAAAAATAAGAAGAGAAAGTTTCTGTTGACATCCACAACTGGATTCAAGTGCCTCAAGACGTTGGTTGGGGTCAGAAGTATATAATTACACTGTGGGTATGTGCGTGTGTGCACATGTGTACATACATATATGTGCATGTGTTCTCAGCACAATTGTTGAAATAATACATGACCGTGTCAGCAAATTGTTGAAATAATACATCTGATGTCTTTGATGGAAAGAGCTGAGGCTGTGTGTTTAAGAGCACCATCATTCCACAAATGTATGTCAGAAGCTACACCAGTCTGGGCTACTGGTATTTTTAGGAAAGCAAATAGTAGTTGGAATTTTAATGTTTGAATCACAAGCAAATGAATAAAGCTGGTGGACAGTCTGAAAGAGTTGGATTTCCTGAGCTAAAAAGTCCACAAATAAAACAGCTACCAGAATAGCCAAACCCCAAACCAGGAGTTTATAGACGGGAGGAAAAAATGGGTTTTTAGTTGTGCAATAAAGGGTTATGAAATACTACAAAGCAAAGTCAATCTGTTTTCCTGGTCGAGATCAAGCTCCACAGTTTGTAATGAAATCCAGAAGCTTCTGAGCTCTTCCCAAATGGTATCTTTGTTATACTGCACAGTGTTAATGCTTTTAACTGTTATATGGGATCACCTCCCTGCCCCCCCCTTTTTTTTTTACTTTAATGAATTTTATTTGGAGACTAGCTGAAGGGTACGGCATACTGTGGGTAGATAATACCCCTTCCAGCATGGAAAGCCAGGAATGAGTCAGTCAGGCAGATTGTGCCATTCTGGCTCTAATCCATTCTGTTTTTACATTACTGGCAGGGGCCATGCCATTGTGTTGTTAAATATTATGCATTAGCTGCAGCCTGTGACCAGTGAGTATTTAAAATTTTCTGTTCATTGTTCTTGAATTCCTGCCATCGACAGTGCCCTGGGCACCCTGGCCATCTCTGTACTTCTCAACTTAAGTGAGGTAAGGATGCTACTTGATTTGGTGGTGCCAGTGACTTGCCATTTTGGAAATAGTGGAGTAGAAGGGATGCATGAAGAGGAGAGGCCTTCTGAATACATGGACATTGAATTTAAAAACCCTGTTGTAATTCTGTATAATAAAGTAATAATCAAGAGACTTTTTTGTGTAAAGCATTAGCCACTTTTTTCCCGGAATGTAACAGCAGAGTTAGGAGTGAAGGCAGGTTAAGACAGATTCTTTGTATTCTTGGGCTCCAGATGGTCAGTGGGAATTGGATGGAAGTAGAAAGAGGGGACCACATAGCAAGATGTGGCTCTGAGAAATGGCAGGCAGCTGGGATGGGATATATTGCTCAGTAAACAGATCAGGAATAATTCAGTTGGAAAAAAAAGTAAAAGCTAAGTATGGAACTCAGCTATAGAAAAAGAATATTGTTGCTCTTTTACAGAGGATGGGAAACTGAGGCATCATGGTTAAATGACTTGCTCAGGGAATGAGTGGTAGAACTAGAAGTAAAACACAGGGTTCTGGCACCTCAGTGCAGCACAGCTGCACCCTTTCTTCTGCTTTCGAATGCTCTTAACTGGACCATTGCTGGTGAGCATGCAGTATTTTGTCTCCAGCTATTGCCCACGTTCAATTTATGGAAGAATCCCATCTCTACATTCCCAGATTTTCTGAGGTTTAAAAGTCTTGGCCTGTAACTTCACTTTGGGATACTACTGTTACTTTTCAGTGTTCCAATAACCAGCAGTCCAGAAAAATAATACTGCATAATCCTTAGCCACAGAAGAAATGTGTCCTGAGAATTTCCTTCATGGTTCACTATCAATTCACTCTGCTAATTTCTGAGTTGTAGTGAGATAAGCTCCAGTAACTGGCTTTCCTGTAAGAGAGAACTACCCCAGCAGAAACCTTTTTTCACCTGAAGAATGGGGAGAGAAACGTAGGGGGAGGGGGAGAGAAGTTTTTACATTTGCTGATTATGACAAATATTGGACAGTTCTTCACCTGTTGCAAGAAGAATGTGCTTGAATGTCCATGAATTTTATGTCATTTTTATACCAAAGAAAGAGTTTCCTGATAGTCCCACCAAATTGGGGCTTTTTAAATGCAGACATGCTCTTAACAGGAATGGATAGTGAGCTTGATACTTCAATGTGATGAACATTCTGGTCCCAGCCCAATGATACAGAAGCATATCCATTACACTGAATAGTTGCATTGAAGCTAATACAACTACTTACATACTTTAAGCATATGCTGACATGCTTTGATGCACCAGGACCAACACCTAGCAGTCTCAACACCTGTACAAGGGGTACACTTCACTTGGTGTGACTGTTTACTTTCCATATGTATGAGAACAGCAATAAGAATAAGATATGTGCACCAAGGTAAAATACAGTACATACAAGCTCAAAATTGTCCAGTGCATATAATGCTTTGGGTTAAATAGTCAGAGCAGCATTTAGAAATTAAACCAGGTTTCTTCTCTCCAAGGCTGGTAAGAATCCTACATAGTAAGTACATGTGTTAGTGTCTTGACGCATTGAATCTCAAATGTAACTTAGTGTGTTTGTTGAGAAGCCCAGAAATCCTGCATTCTGAATCTGGCTCAGGTACTGGATTTGGTCAAATCACTTAACTCTTCTGTGCTTCAGCTTTCATGTCTGTTTTTCAGTTGTGGATAGTACTGACATAATTAAGCAACTACATTGTTCAGTCAGTCTTTGTAAAGCTTTTAGAAGAGAAGTGCTAAGCATTGTTGTTATTAACAAGCATCTTGTATAGACAAAACACAGGGGATGGGGATATAGTCACTCATTGGGGGTGATACTTCATAACTTATTTGTGTCTTTGTTTTATTCCATTACTCAAAGGTATCAAGGCCAACTGTGATTTACAAACGTATTTCTCATATCACACTCCCCACCCTTGAGTACTTCATTGTGCGTGTTCTCTCTCTGTCTGATTTTCCTCCATATCAAATTAACCTTGCTTACCAAACTTTCTTCCCCTCCTCTGCATTACACAGCTGAGACATTTGTGTAGCCTCCAAATTACAGAGAACAAATTCATTTTGTCTACTGATTATGTTTGCTGATGATGTATGAAACAGACAGAAGACAGTTTGAATTTTCATAAATTCAACCAACCTTGCAGGCATAAGGAAAGGAACTGGCAGAACCCAAGCCAATGTGACATGGAAGTCAGGCATCCCAGAGTGCACTCTGCATATGTAGCGTCAGGATGTCAAGGCTAAGAAGGGCTTCTTCCATAAGAGGCATGCTTTTAAATGAAGGAAATATTTTGAAGCAACAAACCATCTACTCTAAAGAATCCTCCAGGTTCTCCTTTACAGCTCATTGAACATCATAGCTCTCAGGACTCATGGATATCTGCTTGCCTCTGTTGTAACCTACAGGTTTAACCAGACTTTCATACCTGTGACGTGCTGTGTTCACCCCACAGTTCTCTAAGTCCTTTTCCTCCTAACAACTCTAAACTGCCTGAAGAAAGATAGCAGACTTAAGCTTCCTTTTGACAGAGGAAAACTGGGTCTTCTACACTGATGTGAAAATGATGTTGCGAGAAAGTGCACTCAAGCTCTCAAAGCTAACTTTCACTAAGAAATTGAATTAGCCTTCACAAAGAGGATTAACTTTGTTTTTCCTTCCTCCTACACTGAAACATCGAACCAGAAAATTCTGGGGATAAATTCTACCCTGATTTTCACCCATATATCCCCATCAAAGTTAATGGGGTTGCAGAGATGCCAGTCAAAGCACATTTTCATCCAGTTGAAGCTTGATTGCTTGACTGTAGAGATCTGATTTCTGCATTGCCTGATTTGTGGTAAAATTTTCAAAAGTGCTGATGTGATTTAGAGGCATAAATGTCTCTAACTTGGCTTTCAGCGTAAGCTCCCAAGCACATTAAGTCATTTTTGAAAATGGGACTTAGCTCAGTCATTCAGGCACCTTTGAAATTTCCTATTGCTTGTCAATATTGAGGAGAGGGAAGATATGGTAAGGGTCTTTCTATGCATAAAAGGTTGATGAGTGGGATCAACTGTTCTCTATCTATTGGAGGAAAAATAAGAAGACATCAGCTTACATTGTAGCAAAAATGGTTTAAATTAGATATTGGGGAAAACGTTTTAAATGTAATGATAGTTTAACATTGGAGCAGACTCCCTGAGAAGCTATGGAATCCCCTTTGCTGGAGTTTTCTAAGACCTGGTTAGCTTAAGGCCCACTAAGGATGGTCAAAGGTCCCTTCGAGTCCTATATATCTATGCTTTTGTGCTCGTTATCAAGACACTTTTTGATTTTGTGATTCAACATTCATTAAAAATAGTTTTGGGGAAGAGAGGGGAAAGGAGGAGAATATTGGTTGGTGGGTTAACATGCTCCTGATCAGATGTGTTGAATGTTTACAAAAGATCATCAGGGTTCTAATTTTTCCAACCTCCAAATCTGCATTGCTTTACTTTGGGTGGCTCTTGGGTAATGGCTCCTTTCTTTTATTTTGAGACAAAGATAGAGAGAATTAACATAGATCTTCAAGGTGGGATCCTTAATTGGTGTCCATCTATATAGTGCTGCTCAAGTCAATGGAGTAATGCCTATTGAGACCATCTGAATCCTGGGCATTTAAACTTCGCATAACTTGAGAAAATCCAAGCATTGTTTAGTCCTTCAAATATCATTTGGTGTGAAGTCTTCTGTCTTAAGGTACAGTGACAGTTTAAAAGTGCAAATACAGTGAATGATCAGAAGAACAAATATGTAGTGGGGCTTATGGTAATTCTTTCTACAAAAGGAAAATTTCTCAAGAGATTATGCAAGTTTGTGATTGTCTTTGAATTTACATCTAAATGTCCTCAGAAGAACAACACTAAGGCCATTTTAGGAACTGTATGTTGTCTTAGAACTGTGCTAGCTAGCCCAGTTGATTTCCCCCCCTTTTCTTTTGCTCTCATATTGGTTTTAATGAGTTCCAACTACATTCTCAACTAAAAAAGCAGTTAGGGCTGAGTGTTATTTATGTCCATCATGCATTTTTTTTGTTTTGTTTTGCTTTGTTTTTTGTTCAAAATGTCTGGCATTCCTTTTGTAAGACCATACAGTAAGTGCAGATTGAATCAGTTGCAGCGTACAAGGGCCAGAGTCCTGATTTACTGTAGCATGCCGCTCTGGTTTTACTGTGTACTCCCTATATTAGATAGAGAGAGGAAAACAGCTCTCTAGTGTATAGTTGCTTTAGTAGATGCAAGAATATCAGCTGTGATTCACTCATTTTAGAAACTGTGGGGATATCAGTGTTAATTCCCTGAGTGGGATTGCTTTCATAAGTTATAAAACACTGTAGTGTTTCAACACTTAAAGAGGCTACAGTGAAACCAGACCATCTTTCACTCCATTTATCAAAGTGTTTGCTGGTCTCACTTCAAGGCAGTTGAAGGACTAAGGAATACTGAACATAGAAAGTTAATCTATAGCCAGAGATGACATTAGATAAAAGCTACAAAAAGCAAAGAGCCAGTACAAACCTTATGGCTCTAGCCCCCTCTTGCTCCTGTCGTATTTCTTGCCTAAAATACAGAGCAAATTCTGCAGCACTAACAACACCATGGTTATTCTGGATTTATGTCAGCATCCCCAAGCAGAATTTGATTGAATGGGGTTAGAGACACTTAAACAAACTCCGGGGAATCCCTGTGTCTCATGTATGGTTGACCTTGGGATGCATACAACACATGACCCTTCTGGGCTGGATCCTCCTGTGCTACAAACTAGCACAAGTGTGAATTACACTAGTAGAAGACTGAGTCCTCTGTGTGTCTGCTTGTGGACAGACACAATGCTTAGAATATTGCAAATGCACTCTAAGCCTCATGAATCTAGACATCCATGCGTTGGACCAGTTTAAATTTCCTGGAACATTTCAGAAGCCCACTGGGAAAATCAAGTACTATTTTGAGCAGGTTCTTTGAACCAATTCAGTGTTACGTGTGGACATAATACATTTCATGCCTAGTGTCTAGTCTGTCCTCCAGACATCCCAAACTCTATTGCTCCTCAGTGTCATCTGTCCCCGTCCCTCCCACCCCGTCCCCTCATAAAAAACAACTAACCCGTGGAGGACAATGGAGCTTCTCTAGGAAGTAACCAGGATTCTACTGCCCAAAGACATATTGCCTACAGAGACCATTGTCTGCAGAGGTGGGGAAGCTGTGTCAGGTTCACTTCCCTGCTGGGGACCCTGGGTAGAGACCTGGTAATTGCTGGGTGGTGATGGTAGTGGGGAAACAGAGCCATTGCACAATGGGCACTTAATAGAACAAAATGGTTTTCAATTCCCTGTTCAAGGTGAAGTGAATTAGCCCATTAACTGTTAATTGTTCCTTGCCCTCTGTACTGTACTCTTGTAGCCAACTGTGCCTCCCAGGTTCCACCCTGCCCATACATCTTTCTGCAATTCCTGGTGATGCAATGCAAAGCTTTTGAGGGAAAATCCATTTAGTGCCCCAGTGTGTGGCAGAGACAGTGAGAAGTCCCAAAGCAACCAGTCCTTAAAATGAGGAAGTTAGGACACCCAACTCCATTGCCCTTCCCCTGCTCTTCCCCTCCCAAACCCCACCCCCCATGGTCAAATGTACCTCATCATCCCATGTCTGGATACCACCACAACAAATTTGGTAGCAGGTGAACAAGTACAGTTAGGGGATGAAGTGGTGAGGCATGCAGGGAACTAAGGCATGGACTGAGGGTTAGCTAGAGAGCAACATTGGCTTACCATAAACAGGGTTAAGAAACAAGTAGTGAGCTTATAATTATAAGTTTCCTCCTCCTCCTCCACCAGTTGAACCTGGGGCCTACCTACCAGGGTCCCTAGCAGGGAGGTAAAATTGACAAGGTGGTTTTCTAGGGCAGGTGTTAGAAAAGATGGGGAGCTCTTGGCAGTGGCCCAGAGCACCCAGCCCCCTGGGAATCATGAGCAGGGGACCACACAGCAGGACCTCCCTGCCACCCACACACCCCTCTGCCCCAATTTGGGTCTTCCTCTCCTCTAGGGGAATTCTTTTTCCTTTCTAGAGGATTGCTGGGGAAACTCTGGACATTAGCCCCTGGAAGGCATGATGCTCTGGGTTCTCTACCACCCCGGTGGCATTTGGGGTAAGAGGTAAGGGTTCTGCTTAGAACCCTTAGCAGTGCATGTGTGGACACATCTGTTTGGGGGCAATTGTGAAGTGGTTTCCAGTCAGGGATATTTTGGGAGTGGTTCAAGTTTTATGTCTGTCTGTACCATCTAGCTCCCACCACCATCCACCCTTCCATGAGAGGCTATGATAGATGTTTAGGTTGGTTATACCAATCTAAATCCATAGGTTTCTGTGGTTTACTAGGTGTAATGGGGATTGTAGCGTGCCCCCCATTTGTTTTTCTAAAAATCTTCTGGGGCATTCATGTTGACACATTGAAGGGGGCTGCTTCCATCATCATCCTTGCACTCCCCTGATAATCATTTTCAATGGAACAGCCCCTTGCTCCATGCCTTTTGCTTCAGCAGCTTTGCCCATAACTAAGCCTGCTGGAGATGGCAGCGGAGAAGCACTGTTGGAACTGGAAAGCACTTGGCAGATGGGTCTGTGCTGTTTAAAGGCCTTTGGAACAGAGTCTGGCTTTGCAAGATGTTTTCAGTGTCAGTAATATTTATGGCATCCCTAAATCAGAAACTGTGTTAAGAAATCTTTTGAACCCATTGGTTTTTCTGGCAATTTTGTTTTAAGAGTTCTGTAAAGTTTTGTTAAGAATCTCGGTCCAGTTCCACATACTGTTCTCATGGAAATGTTGAATAATGGAGGCCTTTTATAAAATGGAAGAAGCTTATCTAATCTCTCCAAGACTGGTAAGAAGTAATCAAGAGTCCTGTGACTCTTAGCAGCAGCACATTGTCAGGGAGTTAGGCATGTGTTTCTCAACAGTGATCTGTGTGCCAGGTCACTGCAAGCCGTTGCTGAGAACTGAGCTTTTAAGATCATGATCTTGCAGTTCTGGCTCATTTGTATAGAGCTTCTCTGGGGACTGCTAATGTGAATGAAGGCTAGAGAGTTAAGCCCTGAATGGAAGACTTGCCTAACATCATTCATAAAGTCCTGGCCTTGGGGCAAGTAACTCATTTAGTTTTAGGAAACAGAGGATGAAAGAAGAGTGATTTTTCCATCTCGTCTGGCAACTCTGGTACCTGCCGCTAGTTTCATTATCTGTTTAAATAGAGTTTCTGGTAGTACAGAATGAGGGAGGGATCTTAATAGGTTGGATGACAGCTGTTTGCTCTCTCTGCTGTCATTTCACCTCCTGTTGAGCCTTTGAGAAATGTCTTGTGCAGCTGCTGCAGCAGTGCACTACCTTTCTTTGGAGCTGTCAGCGAGGGCCATTCCTGTGCTGCTGCCTAGAGGTTGTTGAGAAGTGAGGCTAATATCCTGGAGCTTTGGCACCAGGTTCCTCAAGGGGACCAGAAAGGAAAGTGATGCAGAATAGCATGTGACAGCTCTGGGGATGGTTGGCTGCTGGAGTGGGCTTTGGAAGCATGAACCAAAGACCTTGAATGGGAGTTGAAGTTGGATGGATGGAAAGACATCAAGTTTGGAGAAGAGATCTTCTTGGAGGAGGTGGAGGGAAGAAGCCTGAGATGGTTTGCCTGAGGGCTGAAGATCTGACAGATCTGGATCCTTTGGAATTAAAGTGCTCGGGACTAGAAAACAGTTTAGTGAGCAAATGTGAGGAACAGAAAATCCAGCTCTCCTGTCTAGCATGTGTCACCCCTCTAGAGCAAATGAGATAGCTCACTTAGAAGAAATACTAATCCCCAAACACTTGCCATATTTGAAGTTTGATTAGCTGAATCTTTCACTTGCAGGCAGGCAGCTGCTAGTTGGGGTTCATTAGCATTGTTCAGGAATGCCTCATGTGATTGTACTTTACACATGCTACACTGAGAGTAATTACATGTAAATAATTCCTGACTTGTTGGATAGGAGGGAAAAGATCAGCGAGCCAATAGGCTGGATAGTTTCAGTTCAAAGCTATTGTGGCTGTCAAATGAGTGACTTGCTTGTGGAGTTCTAAGTCCTGAGACTTTCATTTTTGCCTTTGAACGGAAGCAAACTTTATGACAAAGAAATCAGAGTTATCCTTTAGTATTCACGTTGGTATCCTTTAGGGCTTATGGCAGGGTGGATTTGATTGAAATCACTGGTCAGGAAGCCTTGATTTAATCATTGTTTTCTACAAAAATTGCATTCTCTTTGTTTGATATCCTCTGTTCATTTAACTTCTTGAAAATACACTTTTAGAGAAAGGTAGGGGCTTTACTGCGTGCACAAACTTATAGAGAAAGAATAGGGCTGATGGGTGGGTAATCAGGTCTGTTAGCTCTCATCTCCATATGCTGCTGTTAGCAAAGATGTTATCTCTGGAGAAAACAAACTCTCCTTGTGCCTGAAGAAGGGCGTTTGT
>JAGPOW010003648.1:112974779-112999124 GCA_030014935.1 Caiman crocodilus | reverse complement strand
GTGGGGTGCAGAAAGCAGAGCTGCAAATTGGGCAGAGAAAGGAGTCAGACTGGAACTCGGGAAAGGCGCAGGGCTTACCTTGTGGCATGCCTGCCATAAAGATTGACCCCACAGCTTTATAGGGAGAGTATATATATATAGGGCATGTCTTGTTTGTGTGCATGTTACATACATTAGAAGTGAGCATGAACCAACACTTTGCATCCAGTCGGTCCCAGAATTTCTGCAGAGGTTAGAATCTGAACCTGGATTCAAATGTTATAATGGTCTCTTATCAGTAAGTGTGCACAGGTATGAAAGCTGGGTAGAAGGAGGCTTCAGATCCAGGCACTTGTCTGCATTTTGTGACTTGTTCTCATCTTGAATGCCTGTTTGAAACTCTTGCTCCACTTCTAATATCTCCATTACCTGAATGATGCCAGTAGCTCTCAGTGGAAGCTTATGTATTTTCAGATCATAAAATACATAGAAAAGTAGAGCTGGAAGGAACCTCAGGAGGTCATCTACTCCAGTGGTTCTCAACCTTTTTTGTACTGGGACCCATTTGTAAACATCAGTGGCCAGGCCCCAGCCCTGCAGTGTGCGGAGTGGTGGGGGAGGAGGGGGTGTGTGGGGCATGGGGAGCCCTGAGCAGTCCCTCGAAGGCTGGAATACTGACAGCCTGCAAGAGAAAAGCCAGAGTTTCCCAAGTTTTTCTCATTTTTAAAATTTGTTGGTCCATTTTCATGACCCTTTTATATATTCGTCCAACCCATTTTTCTGTCACAACTCATGAGTTGAGAAACACAGAGATCTATTCCAAAACTGTACTCAAGAAAGGATGGCCTGGCTAAAGCATTCTGGCCAAGTGCTTTCCTAACCTGCACTGAAAAACTTTCAGTGATGGAGATTCTGTAATCCCTCCAGGTTATGTGGTAGTGTTTACACACTAGGACTTTGAGAAGGTTCTCCATACTAAATTCAATCTAAATTTCCCTTGTTCCAATTTTAAGACAGTTACCTTTTATCCTATCCCCTATGGATGGCTCTTTGGGTGGTTCTCTTGCTAGGAACTGAACTGAAACACAGAAAGGACATTCTCTCCATTGCGGTCATTGGTATTCCACATAATGTCAAAGCTGTAAGGCAAATTATACTTTGTGTTAATTTAATGGCAGCTCAAACACGTTTAAATTTCCCCTATAGAACTGACCTTTTAGCAATTTAGGCGGTCTCAGATTTTCCATGCAGTTCAATGGTGAAAAGTATTTCCTGTGGCCTTGCACTGTCAGACTTTTGGTGCCGCACCTCTTTCTGTGTAGTTATTGTTATTGTTTGGTTATATTTAAGATGCATTTTTTTTTTAGAATATCTAATTTTTCTTGTACTGATAACAATAAATCTTATCTCTGGCAGTTTTTTTTTTTAAGCCCCCTTTAAGCATGCTAAAGTAATCTCATAGAGCAAAGCTAGTATATGCCATGATAGATATTCTTAGTTAATGCTGAGCCAGTTTCTGGAACCAGATTATGGCTGCCCTAACCTGGGCATCCTGATAGGAAGCAGGGAGAGATATAGAGCACCCCTTTCTCTTGCTTCTTCCCTCTAAAGAGGAGGCAAGAAGCATAAACAGGCATATTCTGTGTGTCTACACTATCTTGCTGGTGGTGTGGCTCGCACTTCATCCCCATTAGGTGCCTGTCTAAGTAGGTTAGGGGTTAACCATGCCTTGCTTATTTTTTCCTCTGCTTCTTTCCATATGCATCAGCCGGCAACATAATAGTTTTGTCAGACTTTAGCAGACTAGTTTAGCAGACTTGTCCCACCACATACTACAACTAAGCAAATTCTCTGCAGTTTACCCAGAGAGATTTTTGCAGCCAACCCACTTTCCATCCTACCTTTCTTGGCTGCTCGGCCCTGAAAGCACTTCCCCACTCCACTACTCCACTGGCTACAAGTTATCATTTGGCCCACTAGTGTGTAGGTGGATGGGTATGTATACAGTATTATTTATATATATTTTCCACACGTAGACTTAATTAGAGCCAGTATGTCACTTTCCATTTGCGTGTGTATCTGTGGAATTCAATACATATTTTGCTATTGCCTTCAGTGTAACTGGGATTCTCTCACACAGATTTTAACGCCTTTATAGCAAGCTGCCCCATTGCAAAATATTTTTACAAGTATGTGTGGCACATTATTCACTGTTGTGTTTGCATGTGGGAGATCCCTGTGTGTTCTCGTCTCACCCGCAGCACACCACTGCCAGTGGGGCGAGGGCACTGCCTGTGCTTTTGTCTTGTGATGTCAACCTCAAAATAAGGTAGAGGAAACGCAGGCGTTTCCTGAGCTGAGGTTGAGGAAAGAAATCCAGAAGGAGAAGATAAATATTTGATGTCCTTTTATAGATTTCAAAGGAAAGACTTTTCACACAATTATGTTTGTCTTTGTTTTTAATTATGAACGAATAACGTATAGGTTGCCATTTGCTTGCTTTTGCCCAAGTGTTCTTGAAGGCATTTTATCATCTTCTAATTTTCAACTTAAGGGTCATAGATTTATTCTTATAAAGCCAGCCCCTCCCTTTGTCTTTTCTTGTGGTAAGCCTCCTGTGTTACTTTAATTTACTCTTGCTCAGCAAAACAATCTTCTCTTTTCCCGAGGAGCTGAAGAACGGGTAAACTGTATGTGCGCTTTTGACAGGCTGGTGTTGTACTACTGTCCTTGTGCGTATCTCTTCTCCCGTTGAAAAAAGTGGGCATGGTCCAGCCCCCAGCCGTAGTACTTCCGTGACAACCCTTCCTTATGAACTGAGATTTCTGAACATTGAGAGCTTGTGAGACGAATCTATGGCCTGTGTTCGGTAAAATAAACATTATGAGCGATGTGCAAGTGAAAAGTCCAGTTTATCAGTTTAGCAACAGCTCAGCTTTTTCCTGTATGTGAACAATAAAAGCCTATCCCTACTTACATTGGCCAAATTGAAAGGAGGGGGGTGTAATAGAGGCACGGACGTGACCAGGTGTCAGGAAAGCTTGTATTTATTTCAGTGGGAGTTTTGCCTGCTTACATGCTTGGAGGCTTGGGCCCTGCATTTTTTCCCTACTGCCACAAAGCTGAGGCATTTGTTTTTCATTCCTCTCCATTATGGAATATAAGCATCATGTACAAATGACTCCCAGCAACCTGTTCATTAGTGACTTGGGGCTAAAGTTTGGCTTTGGTTGGATGGGAGAGAAACTGGGTAAGACCAACCAACCCAAAAACTCCTAAGCCAAGCCAAACTTAATACAAATTACGGGAATCGGTGTTGCAGATAATTGCTTCCCCTGTGGCTTCTGTGTTATGTTTGTTCAGTTTACCAATTCAAACCGGAATTTGCTTTTCTCTGCCCTTTAGATCAAAACTGGTATGGAGAAAAATTAATTATCCCCTCCCCCCCACTACATACATCATAACTACAAGCCCGGTGATGTTGTTAAGGGGAAGATTTTATGGGAAATAGTGTGTGTGCACACACCCACAGTGACTGTTGAACATAGCACTCACCACAGGACTAAAAATAAGCAAAGACCTTTTGCTTTGGCTCATCTCAAAGCTCTGTTAAAATAGAAATGTCTTGAGTGATGAGCCAGCAAAACGTGGAAGTATAGAGAAAGTTTGTATGCATATTAGAGCTGATTAGAAAATTATTGTTGCAACAATCTTTCTGTGGAAAAGTCTGCTTTGGGTAAACCAAACTTGTGTCAACTTTGATGACATTTCTTTCAGGAAAAAAATGACATTTTTGTTTATTTTAATTGTATGTATATTTTCATTTGTGTAGTTTTTTTATTATTTTACATGCTTTTATGACTTATCAGAGGCAGTAATGCATATTATATTGCACACCAGAGGCAATCATGCATATTATATTGCACTCCAAATTAATATAAAAGTCTACTATTTTCTGATGTAGTACCTATTATGCAGTACTTCTGATATGTCGTGAAGTAATGTAAAAATAATGCGAAGTTGAAAAATTAACCCACATAATAAAATTCTCGCAGAGAAAATCTCCAAAGCTGATTTTTTTTTAATTTATCTTTTGCAGGAAAGTTCAATAACATTTATTTTTTGTTCAAGTCAGAATAAAAAAAAATGAAATACCAGCATTTCTTATGTAGCAAAAGTTCTTCGTTTCAACTAACTCTAGCATACCGTGAAGCAAAACAAAGAGAGAAAGGGGCTATTGGGCTAGCATGTGTGTGTGTGTGTGTGTGTTTATCTATATCTACATATATCTCCGTATATCTACGTGGCTGTGTATATATACATATATGTGCGCACACACGGCATTCAATTATTACTGCCCTATTTCTGGTATCAAAGATGAAACATTTAGATGGCCATCTGACCTTTTGCTGACCCTGTCAAGTCTAATAGTCAGATGGGTTTTTGTTATGTGTGTTGGGGAAATGGCATGGGACAATCTATTTAATGGATGGTTATTAATAAATGTATGTATTGTTTGTTTTTCATTGTAATAAACATTGCCAGATAGTCTCAGTGTATTAGCAAGTTAATAAATCCACCTGAGATTCCCTACAATAGATTTTCAAGACCTTACTATGCCCTGTTTTTATATGTTTAAGTCCAAGTCGACTTCATAATTAGGGCAGTTTCAGCTGACTAAAATTCAGATGCAGGTTCGAGTTCCGATTCTATTCTTGTCCCAAGTCAAGAAAAGTCTGGATGAACCCTTCTTTAATAAGGGCACTCTTTCTCTTTGTTCAGAGGGACTGGTCACACATTACTGCTTCATCTCTGCTCTGTTGCTGTTCCTGTCAGTAAGTATCTTAGAGATGTCCTGATCGTTTGCAGTAAAGTGGAATGTCTCCTGTGACTAGCTGGACAGTCTCACCAAGGTTTATGGACCAGCTGTTACTCATTTTGTTTCCATGATAGTGACCACATTCTGAGTTATATATATCAGCACTTGCAAATATGAAGTGTTAGCTTTATCATATTAAACTAAGCAAAATCAAAACCTGATTTTGAACTCTGTCACAGGGACAGGTTGAGACTAAACGATTCACTGGAACCAAAGGCCCTCCATCAAATGGATCAGGGTTTCTGTTGTGCTCCTGGCTCCCAAGTGCCCAGGGCAATTCCCAGCATAGTTGGGGAAAGGGCCCTCATTCACTGGGTCCTGGTTTAGTCTGGTCTCTCCCCCAGAACTCTAGGGTTCAATTACGGGGATAATAGTTCAGGTTCAAACTTTATAGCTGTCTTTCCCTTGAAAATTTACAATGTGAATGAAAACTGCATCTGCCTGTTGAGGGGTTTGAATAAAGAATCCCCATGGTTTTTATTATAGCCCAGTCCTTTCCTTCTCTACAAGCAGGGACAGTACAGGGCCGCTCCTGTCTCAGTACTATGTCAAGCCATTTTGGTATTATATATCTGACTTACAAGCCAAGCTCAGAACAGGTTCTGTGTATTTCAGTTTTCCCATCACTGGGTCAGCCTTTCGACTCTCACGTTAAAGCAACATTTCTGGAGTCAGGCCTTAAATTTATCTCATGCAAAGATTGTTCTCCCCTGCTCTCAGAAGCCCTATGGGACAATACTATTCTTCTGTCAGCTCCTCAGCTGGAAGGAGTCTAGCTCAGTTTCTTTGGGGAAAAAAAGTTATATTGCACATGGTGTTCTCATGCATTTCTTTGGGACTCTGTTACCATTTGTTGAGATCATACTCCGAAAGCAAAACCAGTCTTTATCAAAGTATTTTTTAGAAATGTTGCAGATTTTGGAACTTTAGAATGTTTAACTCAATAGCTGCGATGGGCTTTATAGAGTTTTGTTGTGGGAGTTAATTTTCCTTCCAGCCCCTTTTTAATAGCAAAAGGTGGGGGGGCGGGGAAGGGAAAAGTGGGTAAAAGAGAAGGAAAAAGAAAATGAGAAAACAAACTAAAGAACTTTTTTTTTCAATTGCTTCTTGAAAATTTGGAGAAGTGTAGTCATGTTCATGAACATTTTCAAGATAATTTTCCCCCCAGTTTTTTTGCAGAACATGTTTTCCAATTGCAACCCACCTGCC
The DNA here is from genome assembly GCA_030014935.1 of Caiman crocodilus. Taxonomy (NCBI): domain Eukaryota; kingdom Metazoa; phylum Chordata; order Crocodylia; family Alligatoridae; genus Caiman; species Caiman crocodilus. Next base: position 112,993,057 of record JAGPOW010003648.1, on the reverse strand, counting down.
CCAGCTCACTTTGAAGACCTGAGTGCCACATTTAAACACTAGGTACTGAAGGAGCAGTTTCTCTTTGCACTGTCCATGTGACTCCAGCAAACTGATCAGATATGCATTTCTCCTTTTTCTAAGGAATAGCGATCACAAGTATAAAATAAAACATAACAGGGAGGCACAGGAATGCATATCTGAAGGTGGAATTTGCATTGGCTTCACTTCAGCACAGATGGTGAAAAACTTAAAGCTACTCCCGGGTCCTGAGACCTTTACCCTTGTCAGGTTAGTAAACTTATCATAAGAGAAGAAACTGGAGAAGTTAATTCCATTGAGATTCGAATGATTCATACTCCCTAAAAAGCGGGAGCCATGGGAAATCTGCCTGAGTTTCACTATGTTCTTGGATGCAATGGGATGTTTGTTTAGCGCAGTAGCTTTGCTAATCATCAGTTAATCAGTCATGTACTTAATAATAAAGAAGTGGAACATAGTTCTCTTAATTTGTCTTCTGCCAAATGAAATACTTCTTCAATTGCCCTCTGAGTTTACACAGACGTACCAATGATTGACCAAAGTTTGAAACAATTTTTTGTTTGCAGTGCCTTGATTTTTATTTTTATTTATTTATTTATTTTGAGGGGCTAAGAGGCAGGAAGCCAAGGATCTATTCCTCGGTAACAATAATGGAAAATCCTTGGTTTAATACACATTCTGTGCTTTTGGGACTGGAAAGGTGTTGAGGATCCATAACAACCACTGTCTTCAGTAGAGTTTATCAGTGCTGTGTCCCTCCTAGGAACCGGCAAAATTTATAGTATACATTGTACTGCCTGATGACATGAATACTGCCGATTGGTTGAACTTTTTCCCCTCTTTGTATGCATATTTGTGTGCACATCATCGTGCGCGTGCACACACATACATTTACAGACCATTCTCTGGTTTAGAGTGGCCAAATCCCATGAAGAGAAGGGAGTTTATTCTCCATAACAGATTGAATTCTTGGAACTACCAATGAGACAGTAAGCACGATGCCCATGTATTTTCCCCCACAATAGCTGTTTTATGATGTTGGTTCTTGGCGTGTTGGAATTGGGCTGAAATTCAGAAATGTGTGTGTGTGTGTGTGTGTGTGTGATTGAATAAATATCCATGCTTTAAAAACAGATTAAAGAAGAAAAGAAAAGAAAAAGATAAAAAAATCTAAAGGAAATTACTGTCCAAGAAAATGCAGAAAAATGTCCAGAACTCAAAAAATATATGTAAACACCAGTTCTTGCCAAGTTAGTCATTAGTAAGAGGTAACAGCATGGGGGATTGATTGAGAGGATGATTGTTGCTATACTCTGATGATTTAATAAGAGAAAGTATGATCAATCTGACATGCTAAACAAAATAAGTAGAACGGGTAGATGCAACCTCTTCTTGCACACCCTACAGCCCTCTGTCCTGTGTGTCACAAGTTCCTCTCTTGCATGCAATTCTCTGTGGCCTTTTTCCTATCGTGTTATCAGCAGTCCTGATTTAGTTACATTTTAGCTTAGTGTCTGGCTCTCGCACATGTTTTTTCCTTCCCTCGGTCTTCACACCTTCTCATGAGCCCTTCCATGCTATGGTTGGCTGTAGTTTCTCAGCAGCAGCAGCATCCCCCCAACACTGTGCTCCATAGGCCCTCTGTGATATTTCTGCTGTTGTCTTGAAAAAGCAAACTACTAGAACCCAGTCCTCCTCCTCAGCCGATGACGCTTTGACCCCTGGCAGACATTCAGTTAAAGGCACGATGGGATCTGATCTGCAGTCCCAACGGTCATGCCTCCTGCCATGCTACACGTGCATGGCAGGAGAGGCGATTGTGGGATTGAGGATCTGATCCCAATTGCTCCCTATTGCTAGTGCAGGGGGAGAACTCCTGCAGCACCAGAAGGCAGCGAGCCGGCTGCCTGGTGCACCCAGCTCAAAGCGCCAGTTAGCTGATCGGCACACCCAGCCTCTGGAGCCCATCACAGCCTTGGTCTTGTATGCCTTGTGCCCAGATACACTTTGTGGGTGACAGAAGTCTGCCTGAATGAAAATGGTTTTCTACTTACCACAGAAAAATGTAGGGCTAGCTCTGGTGCTTGTACTACATGAATAAAAAATAGAAAAAAATCCTGGAGTCTGATTGCAACTTGAATAAATTCCACAGCACCCTCTGTACTAAATCTCTTGTAATGCCAGAGAGCAGAACATAAAATGACTAAGAATGGCAGTTCAGAACAACAAGCAACGCCATGGCACGATCAGGCATTCAACATGTAAAAACAGCAGCAAAGAAGCAAAACTGGGATCAGGGACTGGAAACTAGGGCCAATGTTATGAAACCCCAGTGGTGTGTTCCTAGTATGAGAGAAAGGTGTGTGTGCATGCGTGTGTGTGGGGGGGGGTGGGGGGGGAGAGTTACTTATGAATCAGTACAACCGTGCTTTGTTCTGCATGAGTGTTTTAATAGAGCGAGTGTAATATAAGGATCAGGTGGGCTCGTGGGAATGGAACAAAAGGTTTTGTAAAATTAAAGCAAAATAATTATAGCTCTAGGTGCAGAGTGAACACACTCCAGCAGTTGATAGCAGGAACCTGCTTGGAATGGAGAAATGGAGGGGGGAACAAGACTGGAAGGTTGTTTTTTAATATATATACACGCTTGTATGTTAACAAAGGCTTTTTATAGGTGCCAGTTGTGAGCATCTTTGAAAATGATTAATGCTCCCACACACAAATTTGTTAAAATGAAAATTAGGGAATTGTCTCAAATGAATTAATTAACAACAACAACAAAAAAATCACGGCAGAACATTGTGTCATTCTTATGGAATAAAGGAGTGAAGACTAACAGGAGGGGATCCTGTGATATGGCACTAAGATGTTCTTGCTGTAAAAACACCACCAGGGAGATGCAGGCTGCCAGGCTAAGAAAGAAGTCAAGCTTAAATAAGGATCCAGAAACAGAACCCCATCCTCTGTGAGCTGAGAGAAATGCAGAAGGGCTCCGAGTGGTGTGTTAGGGACTGGGTCATGTGCACCCCACACAGGTTTCTTGAAGAGCTTTTGTGCTGTGGCTCCTGTTTTCATTCCTGTTTTGTTCATTGCAGCAGAAGTGTGCCTGCAGCCATGGATAGGCCTCTTTATAGCTGACCACATAATTTCCTTACCCACTCCTCGTTATGAATATGACTAATGGACAGGTGGAGCAGGAGCTGGCAGGTACTCAGGTGTATCCCTTCCTTTGTCTATATGTCTCTTATTTTCAGGCTAGTCAGAATATGTCCTGAGAGTCCTCAGAGAGTAAATCCAGTAATAAATATTTAACACACTTGGCCTCTTTTGTGGCTGATTCTCTTGCATGTTCTCATCCACTGCCTTTGTTTTTCCTTTCTTTTGTTTTTTGGTTTTCTTTTTTTTAATTATTATTATTATTTCATGGATGGGAGAGAGAAGTTTCAGCGAAGGTTTCTAGGAAAGAAGTCCTGATGAAAATGTAGTCAGAAAATGAACTTTGTCATCGTTTGTGCCTCAGTGATTCTCAAACAAATGTGCTCATTTTATCCATATAACCAGGGTCTGGTTACCCTTGTCGCCAGCTCACCTTTGCATCTGAACAATCAAGCTGGGCTCTTCCCTGCTGATTTGTCATGGCCTGTAAAACCTGACTCCATTGAGCTCAGTGAAGGGACAAATCAAGGAATGTACCTGAGATAAGACTAGAGATGCGGCAAAAAGTCAGCGTGAGAAAACATTTAAACCTGCTTTATTTTGCTGGTGCTTCACAACTTTTACAATTTGTCCAATGTCACTAAAACCGTAGCCACCTCTTGTGGCAGTTATAGGACTAAAACCTGCCCCCCCATAGGGGTAGAGGTAAGTAGGGTAATTCCGCCACAAAGAGATGTGGAGAAACTGTAGAAGATGGCTGTTATGGGGCCTTCTGCAGTGCCGGACCTGTCGTGTCGAGCCTGGAGTTGCTGTCTGTGTGACGAGTTCATGAAGGAAGGATTCTGTTATCTCCTACACCTATCTCTATCCTTCTCCCCTAAAATACAGTCGAATTTCCCCTTCCATGGGACTGGCTCAGGGTGAGAGCAGTCTGCTCGTAGATAATAGTTCTGAATCCGTCACGCAGCAGAGACAGTCCTCATTTGAGGCAGAGCACACATCTCAGGTTGTGGTCTCTGCCAGAATGTGGAGGCTGAGATCACACTGAAGCTTTATGAGCTCCATTTGGTGTCTTTTACTTCCGACTTTTTTTCTCTCTCTCTGCAGGGGATGTGAAACTAGATTTGTCCTGTTTCCACAGCAGGGTTTGGGTTTATTTTGTTTTTCCATAGCATTTTATTCCGTGGCCCAACTCCAAAGGAGAGCGTATTGCAGAGATGGATTTAAATGTCAGAAAGTGTGTTGTGTGTAATTCACCCTTTGGTGCTATAAATTATGGAACCTAGAGGACTGGGGGTGCATTTTCAGGACATTAATACAGCGGCTAAATCGTCGCATTGAGTAGTTTTCCCTTAAAGAAGAAATAAAGCAGACAAGTTTGCTGGAAGGATTGCTTAGAGCTTTAAGCCTCAAGATTGAAACTCTCGCTCTGGGGAATCCATGTCCAAATCCCATCTGCTATTTATCTCTTCAGACCTCTCTACAGAAGTTTGTGCAATGTACGATGAAGGACTTCCAGACAAAAGTTAAATTTCAAGTATGATGTGCTCTGGGTCATTATCTAAAAAGTCCTTACTTATGTTTATGGACTCTCCTGCATTGAGGAAGATTAACAAGATGCTAGAAAGACATCTTTGTGGGATGTTTTAGGAATAGTAAATCCTGCATTTGTGCTGAGGTTGGACTTAGATGGTCCTTTAAATCTTTCCTAAACCAACGATTTTTTTTATTCTTTACATTTTGGAAGAAGCAGAAATTTACCTTTGTCTACATGGCCCGACTTCTCCTGGTTGCTGTTCTTCATGCTGTGATTCATTTATCTGTCTGCTTCTTGTATTTCACCCCAGAGGTGGCTGCATTTTTGTGATATTGGATGACTGTTTTACTAGCAAAGCAGATTATATAAATCTTAGAATGAAAGACACAATATGCATAGAAAACACTTTTTAAGATGGCACTCCAATTTTGGCTATCAAACATGTAGCTCCCACTAAACATAATGATATTTGCTTACCCGCTTCCCTTCCCAGCTTTTGAAAACTCCTTTCTGAGTGTATTGTGGATGACATGCCGCCCATATTTGTGTTGATCTCATTTCCAAGTGATTTTTCAGCATGAGCATCTTGTGAAATACGGGGTCAATAACAGGCCGAGTGTTTGACAGGATAACACTTTGTAGCACATTAGGAAGAGTGAGGTCAAGAGTAGCTAGGCATATCCTAGAGCCTTGGATGTACCTTGCAAGCAGGTCATTCACTGTTTACAAAGCAAAATGTTATGAAGTTTGTGAGTTGTGCCCTCATTCACAGCAGAGCGTACCGTGGCCGATTCTGATGGTTTCAATTCCCAATGAAGCCAAGGAATTTGGACCACAGTTTCTCAGAGTTTCTTAGTTTCAGCCCATTTCCCCTTCCAAATCCCCCACCAGCTCCCAAATATAACAGTGTATGTTAGTATTTTAAAGCCTATTCAAAGCATAAGCTTGAGACTATAGGGCATAAAGCCAGGTTTCACTCTTGCTCTTACGATGAGCTACTCCATACAGTGTCTATGTCCCCACATTTCTCTTCAGTCAGTCATGCTTCGGTAGCAAGTAAAAAGCTTGGAGGAACTATAAGGGGAGCACAGCTCTTCAGAAATCACCACGGATGTGACTTTCACAAGCACTCAGAGCTGGCTTAACTGGACTCCTGGTGACGTCTATGGCAATTTTACATCAGTGATGAGAGCAAGGACAGACCTATACCGAGTCCTGTCTTTGCTTTCTGCTGCAAATTCGGCTCTTGCCAAACTGCATCTTGCTTTCAGTCTAGTGTTCCCTGCATCTGACTCTGGGTTGGAGCAAATCCTCTACTAAATCACAAATACAAAGACTGTGTTTTTACTCTTCAGCACAAGAAAACTCAAGCTTTTCCTCTTGCTTTCCAGTGTAAAGCAGCAAAACCATGCCTTTCCCTTGATCCTCCAGCTCCTCTGTAGGAGGACTGAGTTAGCCCATTTTGAAAATGATCACCCCTGTTCCCACAGAAGTGGTCCTGGTTGCCTAAGGTAATAGTAGTAAATTTGGGAAAGGATTGATAGTTGAAGAATATGCCAGAATAAAACCAAGTGATCAGAGAGAACTGAGTTCATTACAATAAAAAAAACCCCAAAATAAATTACCACAGTTGAATCAAAATGAAAACTTGTTATGAAAGATCTTTTCTCTTTCCCTTTGAACTGTATTGTAGTTTTAGTAACATGTACCTCTATGCTCCTCAAGCCTTGTAAAATAAAAAATAAAAAGGAAAAGGAAAAAGGAGGTTTGTTCTCCAGTATCTGTTATATGACCCAATTTGGGAACAGTCAGCTTTAGGTTTTGTGAGGAATCTGTCTCCTCCGAAAGCAGATTTCCACCATTTGGAAATCCATCTTTTAATAAATTGATTTTTTAAATAAAGCATTGTCTGATGTAGTTATAGCAGAAGGCTAGAGCCCAGGGGTGGGCTGGATGACAGGGAATGTGGGTACTGGGAGTCTGTTCTCTTCTCAGCTCTGCTGATGACTTGATATTTAATCCTGGGCCATCCTCTATGTTCTTTCCAGGGTCCCATCTTTAAAATGAGTACAATAGTCCTCATTTCAAATGCACTAGTGAAGTAATATTAAAATCATAACAATTAGGCTCTTTGCCAAGTTTCATTTCTTTCACCTTTTTTTGCAAATGTGTGCTGTCTGTAAAGGAAAGGGGAACCTGATTATATGTGTGCACATGCATGTAGGCATATGTATGTGTGCTCTGTAAAGTGCCTCTGCCTCTGGAAAAGGGGATAGTTGGGAATTATATTTGAATGTTGGGACATGTTGTTCCCCCTCAAAAGTGGTTAGCGTGGTGGTAGGGCAGACAGACCAGGAGATCCCACTACTGTGGAGCTTTGTGTAAGTGTATAAATTTGAAAGCATTTCAGTAATACATTGTTATCTAGAGTTTTCCCTTTCAACAATTCTTGTAGGAGTTGAATTTTCCGGTTGGTTTGACTTCGCTGTCAAAAAAAGTCAAGCTGATTTTTTTTTTTTTCTTTCCTCTGATTAAGTTGATATTGGGATGGATAAAATCTTAAGAGCAATTAAGCCATGGCGTTTGAAAGGCTGTTGGTTTTTCTTTCTTTTCCTTAGCCTAATAAACACATTTCATATACCGTGCTTTACAGGGATATTTTAAAGCATCTCATTTCTCTGTTGAAAGCACAGTATAAAATCACACGTTCCCATTCCATGGCAATCTTTTGTCTTTAGCCTTCAAACCACATGCACTGACCTCACAAGTAAAACTTCGTGTTTTTCATTATTCTTGATACTTCAAGGTTGCTTCAGGTTTAGGGTTTCCCATGAAGATCAAACATTTTTTTTTCTCCTGTCTTGTAAATCATCGCTTGTGCCTAGATCAAGCCCTTCTGTAAAAATCTTAAACAGAAAAACTCCATGGCCTTGAGGCTGATAGGGAGGATAGTTTTGTGTTGAAGGCCTGTGACTCAGGAGATCTGGGTGCCTTTCTCATCTCTGCCTGTTTGACCTTGAGCAAGTCACTAACTCACTCTGTGCCTACACTCCCCTTCTGTAAAGCGGAAAGGATCGTATTGGCAAATTTATGCAAGATAGGTCCATCAGTAGGTTTTAAATGTGTTAGTTTAGGGTGCAACCTCAAAAGTAGGACTTCCAGGCCTCTGAATGCCTTGCACAAATACTCCTCCCCTTAGTATCCTCCCTCCACTGCTGTGAGGACAAGAGACTGGACTAGATGGACCTGTGGGCTCAATCACTGTATCATTTCTTACACTCCCGTACTTCATGCCCTGAAGTCAAATTCAAAAAGTATAGGTGAGGCACTCAGAGTCTACAAGTTGCAAACACTAGTAACAAATGAATATGTGTTGTATTTTCCACTCTGCACAGTTTCCCTCCCAGCACTTGTCTGGAGATTGGGGAGGCAGCTGCATATAGCTGGGGAACTTCCTCATGCTTTTTGAATATGCTTGTATCCTTTGTACAGCATTTTATTGAAACGAATTCCTTTTCCCCAGCCACTGGCCCAGAGGAGTTTGAGAGTATATGTGGGGGGTAGCCCATAGAGTAGCGACACCACCCCGAGTAGACTTACCTGGCCTCACCAGTATTTTGGCCAGTTGAGTGGAAGTTTTGCTCATTCAAACCTTTCCATCATTTAGCAGAAAGTGGTAGCTGTTAAAGTATGATTTCCCTAGTGTTACTTGCTAATGTTGGCTCTTCTGCTGTTGACTTCTAACTGGTTTGTTGAGCCTTTTAACTATAGAGGCTGATCATATATGCTTCAGGACGCATCAGTGGCTAGTCACAGTTGCTTTTCTGCATAAATACTTACATAACATGAATACAACAGAATCAGAGATGGACAACAGGTAGAACACAGGGCGGGTATGCCATATTTCTCAGTACTGATAGATTTTTCTGGCCAGATTTATAAAGCTGATATGTTTTATGAACTGCAATTGGAGACGTATATTTATTGATAAAGTAAGATTTGAGGCTGGAGGTACAGCAGGTTAGCACTGGGTGTCAGTGGGGTCTGCTTCATACCCAGAGTATCTAGTAAAGTTTTCATGGAACAGTTCTTCTACCAAGAGCATAGAAAACACAAATAAACAAACACACAGGACCCTTGTAACCTGGACTATTTAGAAATAAACAATTAAGGGAAGCAGCCACTTCACTTATACCATATATTGTTTCTTAATATCACCCTGTGCCAGGCATGCCTCAACACCTTACTGAAGCTGAGCACTTTTGCAGCGTTGTTGTGAAATTTATATTATATTATCGTACATGTGCAGAAGAAATAGCATGCCATTCCTTCCAAGAGAAATCCACATCTTTGCAGTGATCCAGGAAAAAAACAAGACAGCATGCCATTTATATATATATGCCATCTATACTGAGAATGACAAATATGACATATCTGCCTTGTGTTCTTACCTGTTGTTCAGCTCCAATTTTGCCTTATTTATGTCTGTCCCTTCTCCACTCTTTGGCTTCACACCCTTCTGTCAACAAGACAGAAATTTGGTAAATTTGTGACATTCTTCAATCAAGAAAATAAAGGACCAAACCAGCTAATTTGGCACAGACTTTTAGCAACATTGGTTTGGCCATTTGACAGTGAAACATCAACCCCTAATGATTTACTTAGTTCTTCTGCAGATTAAATCCCCGTGGACAATATTTGGATCTCAGTAACACTTTGTAAATCTGAGGTTAATTATATTGATTGTAGTGACGTTATCACAGATTTACTCCAGGATTAAGGACCAGAAACTTGTTTTGGTCTTCAGTAGGGAATTACTCAAATGTAAATCTCAACGTTGCTACTTCATTTTAACTACCCTAGTCCAAATGAATCCCTCATGGGCACATCTACACAAGGTGCTTTACTGTGCAGTAGAACAAATTACTGGGCAATAAGCATTGGCATCTACATGTGCAGACACTGACTGCGCAGTAAGCTGCTCTACTCATGAGTGAATTTGCTACCTGCAAGTACAAGTAGCAAATTTATACACAATTACGTACTGAGCAATAACTTGTGTAGATAATGACCGGGAGCTAATTTGCTCCTGGGCAGCCCCACCACTAGGGAGCCAGCCTCAGTTCAGCCACAGGGCCCTGGGGCTGGGAGCTTCTGAAGCCCCAGGGCTGGGGTGACTCTTAGCTGGCCCCAGCCCCTGGCCCTTAAAAGCCTGCAGGCACACTAGGGCCCAGGGTCATATGCAGTGAGCCTAATGCATGTGTAGATGTGCCCTATGTGACTGGACTAAACTAGTAGAGTTGAACCTAAGATGAAATTGGACCCTAATGCATGCATGTGTACTCTAGTTTCCCCAGCGCTGCCATTTTACTAAGGTGTGGGGTTTTTTTTTTTACATTTAGTGTCTGTCCCCCTTTGCTAGACTTAGGGAAGCTTGGATGTGGTTAAGGAACTTTGGCAGTAATTATGGTATTATAGGTTAGATAGCTAGACACTGTCAGTTAATTTAATTTGGACAGAACTTGTATGCCTATAAGATTTTGTGGTAGAAAAAAAGCATTTAGACCTTTGGAAAAAGATTCATTTTCTTACCAGACATGACCACAGAATGTTTGTCCAACTTCTGAAAATAAATGTAAATTTCAAATTGAAAACAAATCTGTGTGGTAATAGCTTTTAATGAGAAGAAATACAAGCAAATCCCAGAGGAAAAGTAACAAAAACCAGGCACCTCCCTCTTTTCCTTCTGATGGATTTGGAAGGATTCCCTACCAATAGACACACATTTAAAAAGAGGCCAAATTCAGCACTGCTGAGCAAAATGTCGTGCCACATCAACACTTGCACCCCAGGCCATAAGAGGGGGACTGCCTCACTTTACTGTCATCCCTCCGGGGATAAATGTGAAAGAACTAAATAGATCAGAGTGTATGAAGTTTGGGAGGTGACAGCAGTTTCCTCTAAAGGCAGCTGCGCAAGGTTACCTGAGGACATTGTCTGGCTCAATTGGCTGATTGCTTACAACATTTTAAAAGGAAAAAAAATTAAAAATCCAGTTAATGGGGACACCTCCTAAGCAAGCCAGCTCTCCCTTTTTACCATGCAGTCCCTGTTGAGAAGAATGTAATTTTACATTAATTACATTGGATAAGTAAGAATGTGTTATATTCTTACTTGATCCAGTAAATTCCCATTTAACCCAGTTGTCCCTATTAAGTGTGTCAGCTGCTTTCCAAAGTGCTGCTGTGCAAAGACAAATAGTACATTAATGTGAAATGCCTAATTTAAGGCAACCAAAATTAAGAAATTCTTAAGTCATTTTTTTCAGACACATGGTTTGATGCTACAGTATGCTACAAACAACGTATATGATCACTTAAGTTTTTATTTGTAAAAAACTATAATTTACTTTTCATTATTTATTCTATGTGCTTACTTATTTATTTTTCACTGCCAAGCCTGGATAAGGAGCACCGACTTATCACTTTGAGTTTGGTTTAGAATTGTTGTAAAGTTTCATTTTCAGATTCATGCAAATAATTTCAAATCATCAATGACTGGAAAGTCTCTCATAGGGTTTTAATTTATCTATATCATACACTGGGTGGTAGGATCATTTTTAATCCTGAATTTCTTTGTCTGTGGGCATGTCTACACACGACGCTTAACCTGCAGAGGACTAATTCTACTGAGCATTAGCAAGTCACAGCAAAAAAGGTCCTAATGCGCTAATATGCATTAGAATTAGCCTACTGAACGTTATGCGTCAGAAAAAGACTATGTGCCATTGCTACTGTGCCATCTTATGCTTACCCCTGCATAACACAGGGCACCTAATTTTTGCCAGGTGTTTCTTGCATTGAAAGTACCAAGATGACTAGTATTCTTATAAAGCTTGAGGATCCAGGTACTTCTTTTCTGCTGGATTACTCTTTGATGGCTTGTTGGTAAATTGAGGGCAGGTAAATAATTCCTAGCATGCCATAACAAGCATGGCAATATAAGTTAAAGATGTGCAAGAATGTGAAGGATGTCTGGGTTGTTTAAGTGTCTGCAGAATAAGACAGATTTTCAGCATTCGCTTCAATGCAAGCATGCTCCCATGAAGTCAGCAGCAAAACCTTACTGCAGTCAAAGGTTTAACTTGAGGAAACCCTTTGGAAATATGGCCAGTTTTGTTTGAAAAGAATTACATATTCGTTGTCATGAGAGAGTCATGCTAGTTTCTTCAGCATCTACCTTAAACTAACACTGGCTGCATCTACACGTGCATTAATGTGCCATTACTACTGCACATTAAGTTCAGTTTCCCTAATATGAGGTACTACATACCTGTCTTATTCTGCAGACACTTGCATAGTTGGATTTTTTGCCAACAGGACATATCTTTTTCTCCTGTGTCTAGCAGAGCTTTCAGCATCTTCACAGAACCTTATGTTTTAAGGTCAGAAGAGACATTTTAATCGTGCCATCTTATGTTTACCCCTGCATAACACAGGACACCTAATTTCTGCCAGGTGTTTCTTGCATTGAAAGTACCAAGATGACTAGTATTCTTATAAAGCTTGAGGATCCAAGTACTTCTTTTCTGCTGGATTACCCTTTGATGGCTTGTTGGTAAATTGAGGACAGTTAAATAACTCCCAGCATGCCATAACAAGCATGGCAATATAAGTTAAAGGTGTGCAAGAATGTGAAGGATGTCTGGGTTGTTTAAGTGCATGTTTTTAACTTGTCTGCTTTTCAGCAGCTGATGTGCAGTGCGTAGCATAAAATCAATACATTTTATTAGGGATAATTGATAATATTGATACTGCTCTTACATCCACAGCCTGCTGCTTTAAATAACATCTTCATTATTGGCATATTTTATAATCTTAACGTTGAAACTATTATCAAACAGGTTAATTTCATAGCCCCTAGAATATTACCACATCATATGAAACATGTGCAGAGCTTCCAAATGCAGCTGTATATCAAAGCAAGATATAAGGGATCTTAACTTGCAGTTTCTTTACATATGAACTGATCTTGCTCAAGTGAGAAAGAACAGGCCTAACACTATTTTCAAACCTGGGACAAGTTTTGCCGTAAAATACAGTCTGGATGCTCTGAAATGGGCTGCTGCCTTAATATGTTTTTCTAGGACCATATTTGTCTACAGCACTAACGTACTATGGGTCAGTTTTTCTCTGTGGGCTGTTTGTTCCTTATAAGAGTATTCCTACATCTTATTTCAGGTCCAAGCTATTCATTTAGCATTTAATATGGGTGATTCAAGTTGCCCCTGCTGTATTTTATTAATTTTTGCCAAATATAGTATTTTTCAACTTACTGTTGATAGAGCAGAATGGCACTTGCCTACGCAAAATTTCTTAGGAAATACAGTTTGCACATTCAGATTTCTACTGACTCCCACTCTACCCATTATTGCAAGGTGTTAATCTAGTTGTGTGTGGCTGACTGCATAGGTTTCCACCCTCTTTAAAAATAGGTTATGTGCCTAAATCATTGAAGAAAACTTGAATACTGAGTTTTCCTAGCTGTGTGTGCTCACTTTGAATATCTTCCCTTTCCAGTTCCTAGAACAGAGTTTTGTTTCTTTGTAAAAGGTATTTAATAAGTGGATTATTCATGTAAAGGGTCACAAAAGTTTCTTTGTACCAAACCCAATTTGCCTTCTTTTTTAAAAAATGTCTTTAAAAACTTATCTTTTTTTTTTAACTGTACTCTTGGGCTGAGTAATTCTCTGTCAGTTTTCGACCCAGGGGTAGATTTTTGCAGTCACGTTAAAATGGAGGAAATAGAAAATGCTCTCTGCTTCCTGACGGTGCTCGTGCTAATGAGCTCGGCTCTAATACGTGGAGGAACATATGGCCCCCATCTGAATACAAACTGGACACAAAGCAGTAATTCAGTTGAGATGTCCTGAATATTGTAAACCGGGTGAATGTGGTTGAAGGTGTTTATAAACGACCGCTGAATCCTACAGGCTGACTCACAGCCGTCCAATGTCCTGGGCTTGAGGTGCTATTTGTAAGGGTATAGAAAATGACCAGTACAGGGAATTCTTAATTAAAACTAACGGAATAGGCTTTTACTCACTGAAGCTTGGCATAGTTGAAGAATGATTGGTGAAAGTGTTTCAGTTAAGAGAAAAGACTTTTTGTGCCTGTGACGCAGCAAGGGACGGATTACTGAATGTGCGAGTTAGGAGGAGAAAAATCACAGGACAAGCAAATTGAGTATTTACTGGCAAATAATTGCTCTCTTAAGCTGTGGCTCTCTTCCTAAATTCTTAGCATTCCCGAGCACTAGAAACAGAGAGAGAGAGAGAAAAAAAAGCATTGTTGCAGAATACTTAAAAAAAACCAAAACAAAACAAAAACCCAAACCCCAAAGGCAGACGTTACTGGCTCGTCCAGGTAAGAGTGTTTGCATGAATGTGTCTGTTCCTTCCGGAGTTTAGGCTGGGCTGTTGTTTACTGAAATGCTGGTCTTTCTCTTTCCAAAGGAGGTGGAAATTTTGTTTGTGATGGTGTTGTAAAAGTTGGGGAAGCAGGAGATTTCCTTTGAGACTCTTGTACAAACTTTAGTACAGTCCCAGCATATCTATGCAAAAGAAAAAAAATACTTTGGTAAAAAGTAAAGGGCCTGATTCTGCTCGTAGCTAAGGAAGTGTGATGCCTCTAGAACACCTATGTGTAGAAACTGAAAACTGAACTGCCTTCTGAGGTGGTATGGCAGGGTATAAATTCATCAGCCCGCGTGTGTCTGTCTGAGGCTGTTTTACTTGAAGGAGAGTTGTGGAGCTTTCCCTAGATACAGATCCTTCTGACTGGATCTGAGATTCCCCATGTTAGGAATACCGGCACGGGCCTTTATTTTTCTTGGAGTTTCCATATATAAATTCCATTTCGTAGAAACAGGAAGAAAGTCCAGGCCATGCCACTTGGGAAGTACTTTGTCACTCGCCCTTGACATACTATGATTAGTCCTGTCTTGGTCATCAGAGAGTATACATGGAGAGGATGGTAGTACTACCCACAGGCATTCTTACGATCTGCATCAGCTTACATAGGCAAACATTATGTGTATTAATATATATGACTAGAGACTTTATATCTGTGCTTGTCCGGGTCACCAAACCGGTGCCAGGCTCCTTTCTCTCTACATTCTCCTCCCCATGCCCAAATAATAATTCCAGTGCTAATTATTTTCCTCCATGCTCATCCCTCATTATACAAAACATTCTCACTATGGATAAAGAAACATGAGTGACATGTATCCCTTAAAACTGGGCATGTCCCTGTGATTTTTACATCAGGCTGGGCAGCTGAACTGAGCGGTTTAGCAGCTGCCTGGCAGAGCACAGCAGATCATGGGGAGTAGTGTACGAAGGCTCTCAGTGAACATCACAGGCGATAATACCAAATGCTTCAGGGAAAAAAAAAAGTGCTAGATCCCTCATCGTGAGCAATCGTGGAATAAACTCCTCAGGAAGTTGTAGGGAAAGCTGCTTCTTAGCAGATGTCAGCTGAAGGCTGGCTTATATCTACAAACTGTGACGGAGAGGTACAGTCCTTGTATTTTTTGGAAAGTAATTGCAAATGTTCTGCTTATCCACATGCCCCTCTCGTTGATTCTGGAATTTTTATATTGTAATTACTACTAATAACCATTATTATAGCAATAACTTGTCCTTTTTTGGATCTCAGCAAACTCTTGGCTGCTTTAATACCTTGGGGCAAGAAGTGTTGCAGGTTAATTATGTACTATACATGTGGGGAAAAAAATCCCTTTTATTAGTTAAGTGTTCTTTCTTCCCATTTCAATGAATGCCCCCCTGGTTTCTGAATTGTCACAAGGCAAATGGGAGCACCTGTTTTATTTTTTCTGCATTGTCACTTATCAACCTCTTCTACTTTGTCCTGTTGTTTCCATCCTCTCTCTGTTCCCACCTCTTCATCTCCTCTTTATGTGGGAACCTTGCCAGGGCTCTGCCATTATGTGTCTCTGGAAGTATTCTGTTCTACTACCCTCTTTGTGAAACAGGATTGACCACAGTATCCCAAGGGATGGCATAACATTGTGCAATGGAATAGCTTTACAGTATTCCCAGGACTCTTTCTTATCCTTTTCTGTTTAAATTCTAGCATTTTGTTTTCTTTTTGCCCACCACCACACATGAAGCAATTTTCATGGAGCTGCCCATAGTGACAGCCAGCTCTTTTTCCTGAGGTTTTACTGTGAGTTTATCACTCAGCAATGTGCACGGGCATTTGAGATTATTTTTTCCGATGTGATGATAAATAAGTGGAACTGAGTAAGCCTATGAAAACGGCTTGAAAGTCAAAACTAGGATCCAGTAGAAAGCATAGCTGTACCTTGTTGTAAACTGGAAAGAGTCCATAAGATGGTGATGGCTGGAATTGAAATGAAGTACAGCCTGTTCTGTGGCTTCTGGACCATCTGCAAGCGACTTGCAAGAGGCATAATGGTGCCAAACAAAAGCACAATTGTGATATAATGGAAGTATGAATCAGTCATTGGTCCGCCCTTACTGGAAAAACAGGCAGTCTGGGACTTTTCCTAGGGTAGCTCTCTAATACATGAAAGACTGAATGATATGAATTTCAGGCATTCATTCAAATCCAGCCATCACATTAAAAAGTCTAGAACAATTTTTTTTTCAGTTTTGAATGGCAAATTTTATCTATATCTATTCAGATTAAATTGCTTCAGATGAGCAGCATCAACAGAACAATGCCTTGTGACCATGTAGAGGCAACTGGGTGCATGTTGAATTTTGTCAGAGACAACTGAGTTTTATCCCACCTCTACCTACCTCCACCCATTCCCCTTCCCCCCGCCGCCCCCCAATGCAGAAATTGTCCTGATATTTTTTGACTACATTGTAAATGATCACCTTCAGCATTAAGGTGATAAAACACACTTTACTGCATTCTCACTTGCCTAAGAGAGAACAAATAGATTTAAAAAAGCAGATGGTTCACTAGCTAGCCCTGAGGTACCTTAGAACGAACATGTGGAGCCTCAATTTCATATTCTATAATCCAAATAAATATTTTCCAGACAGATCACAAAAATAGTGATAACCTGGACTTAAGAGAGTTCAAAGAGAAGGGGCGGTTTTCATGTTGCATGTATGTGAAAGAAGGCGAAAAAGACAGTTGCATACGTGGAAGCAGTTACCATTTACATTGGAGATCATCTCCATGGCAAAACTACACATGGGGTGGCAGAAGATCTAGATTAAATCCTGGCTGTCTTGTCAGCTTCCAGTGTAATCTTAGACCAGCCATTTCACCTTTGTGCTTACTTTCCCATAATAGAAGCAGAATAATATCTGAGAAGTAACGAGTTACTGCTTCCACCATACCTTGTGAACACCCGAGAGGAGATGAAAAGCATGTTGTCATTTAGACAGTCAGACTTTTAACTTATTTCCGTTTATACTCTTGCTCATGCAACGTCTAGTATAAAATTCCCGTTTTAATGACTGAACAGATCCTCTAGATCTTTTTTAGAGAGGGAAAAACCTGTCACTCCCAGTGCTAGCTGGGAGTGTCTATTTATCTTTCAGTCCTCCCTCCCACCTCTCCTATTTGCAGGGTTAATATGGGGCCCATCTGACTTCCTCGGCCACCTCCTGTTTTTTAAAAAGCATAGAAACTGTTATCCTCAGACACGTTTGTTTGACCAGCTCATTCGGTTGTCATCACACTTGATTTCTGTGATCTGCTGATAATCTGAACACAGTTCATGTATGCTCAGATCTTTCTCCACAGCCACAGTATCAAAATCCCTAAATCCAGACTGAAAGGCCATTTGTAGATGTGCTCCGGGATGTTGTGGGGGTAGGGTGCTAATTAAAGCACCAAGAGCATCATGTGTATTAAAATGGTGGCAGGGTGCTTTGAACTGAAGCTCGTCAAACAAACTTCAGTTTAAAGTGCCTTGCTATCATTTTTCAGCACAGGGACACTGAGGCATGTAATGATGGAGTCTTTTGGAGCACAGTAATTACCATGCTCAAGCAGACTTGATTAATCGAGTCTGCTCAGATGTGCTGTAATTACAGTGCGTCGGAGCAGCCTCCCTGCACACAATGTATAGGAGCCTAAAATGCTCAGATAATACAACTGCTATTTGTTAATGGCCTCGTTTAATACCTAATTCAGGAAGGTACTTAAATTCATGCCTAACACAACAAAACAACAACAGATTCTCCCTAGGCCTGAAGAAGGATGTTTGTGCCTGAAACTTGCAAAGAACAATTTTTCCAACTATTTAATTTGTCTAATATTCATAGTATCATAGTATCTAGGGTCAGAAGGGGCCTAGAGCAAGCCGTCTAGTCTGACCCCTTGCCAATGGCAGGAACAAGTGCCAGGGTCACAGGACCCCAGCCAAGTACCTATCCAATCTACTCTTGAAGACACCCAAGGTAGGAGCAAGAACCACTTTCCTAGGAAGCCGGTTCCACATCCTAGCCACCCTAACTGTGAAGTAGTGCCTCCTAATGTCCAACCTAAACCTG
>JAGPOW010003648.1:112959366-112971515 GCA_030014935.1 Caiman crocodilus | reverse complement strand
AAAAAAAAAAAGCAGTCCTCACTGAGGGACAATAAGTGTTATGAAAGCTAATCCTAATGAAAGCTAATGGGATAAGAATCCATACTCTGAATTTAGACCATACTTAACACAATTCAGTCTGTGGATGATTTCTTGTTCCACAATTTCCTGTTCAAATTGGTTTTAGAAGTATTGTTTAAGAACGGGTACTCTGAGATCAGTCATGGTACGTCCACGTAGGCTGAAGCGTTCTGCCGCAGGCCTGTGTCCGTCTGGAACTGCTCTCAGGTGGCCGTTCATTCATTCTTCCATGTAGTGATCCGCCCATCTGCCCAGTGTAGACAGCAGAGGGGCAGTGTCAGTAGATAATGGCATATATGATGCTGGTAGAGGAGCAGGTGAATGAGCCTTGGATGTTATAACATGTGTTATTTGGTCCAGCAATAATATGGTCTGCGCTGATGAAGAGGAACAGCTGGTATTTGGGTCCAGAGCAAGATCTGGTGCCTTTTCTGTTCACATACCTACCCTTTGTATGCTAAGCACTTCTTTCAGTGCAGGAACCTCTGCTTCCTGCAGTCCCTTACCCTGATGCAGTAAGTTGCTGCTTATGAAAGCTTATGAATCTCTGATTCAGTTAGTCCTTGAAGTGCATATTCAGAAAAACCCAGGAAGCCTCTTTGACTTTAATATAAAGGGAGTTTCTGTGCTGTTGAGAGAGCTGTGAGCAATACCAGTGACAGCAAAAGAATGAATGCAGTGGGGTTTATGAGCAGATTACAGCTATTATTGGTATGAGGAGATCACAAAAATTTCATGAATTCTTTTTTTGCTATAGAAAAGTTAGTAACAGAATGGAACCTACTGTCAGAAGGCATTCCCGTTTTGACAGACTTGCATGATGACACACACAAAATAAATTCATTTTAGCTTGTGATATAGTGTCCTCTTATGAAGAAATGTGCTCCTACCGTGCTGGTTTAGTAAGGCCACTCTTTGGACAAAACTTCTCCACATAGTCTTTCAGGGCTTGGAGCTCAGAGAAGTACCAAAAGGAATTTAAAGGAGATGGGGCAAAACATGTAGAATGGAAAGGAGAGAGGACAAAACACGTGTTACTTGGAGGGCCCAAGTGCCCAGTTCTAATAGAATCAAAAAGCAAGGTGGTTTCAGTCAACCTTACAAAACAGCACTTGCCATGAGATAGAGAGAAGAGAATCGGAGTCGGAGGCTGAGGGGATGTCAGGAATGTAACGCCTGGCAGACATACCCATTGTTCTACTGCGAATGCCAAGACCAAGAGTGGAGCTGGGAAATGTATATGATGATTTCCCCTGGAAGTATTTTCCTGTATATCATAAATGATAGCTGGCTGTGAAATAGAATGCAAAGGAATATAGTCAACCACTTTCTTCTTGTGTCCTGAACAATTAGATTGGACTAATTAAATTCTGACCTTTTACATTTCTTCTGACTATAGCGGGAATGAATTTAACCCAGAGCAATCAGGTTCTTCTCATTTTCTTTTTCACATTTTGCCTCATTTATTATTTTCTTTATATAATATAACGTTCCCAGAACCTTATTTTTTTCCTGTTTCATTTGTGGTGTTTGAAGGTCCACTGTTCAGGCTGCTTTCCTTTCAAAGGGCCCTAGGGCAGGCAAGCAAAGGAAGTAGGTATACTTGACTTTGGAAGGCACTGGGTTTGCAAGCCAAGGAGTTTGCTGCCAGTTTCATGGGGTGGGAAGTGAGTTGGAGATGTGAAGGAAATACCAAGTTATGAAACTATGGTGACTTCAGATGGTTCAGTTTTGATCCCAGCTCTCAATGCTTTTCTTCTGCTTCCCTTAAGATGCTAGTGGTCCTCATCCAGATTTTTGCCCAGGACTTTTAAACAAAGGTGTACTTGCCCTCAAAGAATCCTGGCTTACCAACAACACCCAGCTTGCTCTCTCCTGGGGACAGAACTGTGGGCCTGTTTTTGTGGGCAAAGATTGAATAAATGTAATGACTCTTAAAATCAGTGACTCTGAATGTTAGACATGTCTCTGTCGGTTCTCAGTCTGGGTGTGTAGGGGGGTGCTGATAGTTTAACACAGACTCTTAGGAGATTCATTCCTGAAGCTCTTAGCCAGAGGTTCTTTCACCACGCTCCCTCACCGCTTGTGCTCCTTACGGCAGTCTTTTCCCTGGCTGCAATATCCTTTCCTGCTGTCTTTACTGTCTCTGTTGCTGAGGCTGCCCCTGACACAGCTGCTAGCCCTGTTTTTCAGTCTGCCTGCTTCCTACCAGCAGAGCCTGTTCCCAGTGCATGTCTGCAACACTTGCTGTTGGCTTTTCATTTTAACGGTAACAGTTTAACCTGGTGTTGATATATTGCTCCCTTGCAGATGTTGAAAAACCCTGAAGGCATACTCTGGAAAGGCACAACAGAAATCCCAGAAGAAGCAGCAGTCAGCCCTGTTGGTACATTTTAAAGTCCAGTCCTGCTGTTTTTTCTCCCAAGAACTTGCATGTCTGGTTCAGCTTTGCTTTCCCCTTCTTTCCTCTTAAGTCGAAAAATCTTCTGTTCTCGAGAAGGTTTTGTTCCTTCCTGTTAAGCTTTTTAAATAAAAAATAAAAGTTAAAAGCAACTGACACATCAGATTAGCACTAAGCGAGCTACTGCCAGCAGGTAGTTCCCTTCTAGTGTAAATGGGGCTTCATATATCTTCAGGACCTAACCTTGTGGTTTGAAATGAACTGCAGCTGCTGGTGAAGACAGGTCTGTGACTTCTAATAAATGGGAGAAGGTAGCAGAGCAGTGCTGTTGGTAATCCTGGGTATTGAAGTCATGTGATACTTCATCTTTTTATGACAGCATCCCCATATCATGTCATACCTATGACACCCTTCAGAGAGAAAGTGTATGTCTAGTGGTTAGAAATAATGATGGGAAGTCAAAGGACTTGGGTTCTGTACTGGGCACCTCAGTGTCCCAGTCTGCAAAAGAGGATACCAGTGTACCCTTAATACACAGGGCCACTGGGAGAGTTCATCAGGTTTTGAAATGCTTTCTTGTTATCGGACATGCAAGATGCACTTTTCACATGAGAATTTCAAAGTGTTTCATAAACAATGAATGCAGCCTCACAACACCCCTGTGATGTACAGAAATGTTGTGTGTGTTTGTTCATGCACACGCACACGTGCCTCAGGGACACCCCAGCCCCCACTTGTCTCCCCAGCTACACTGCACAGGTGTCACAAGCAGATGTCCCCTTTTCACACCTGTCTGTGACAACTATGCAGCATAGCTGGGGAGATAGGAGTGGGGGCTGGGGTGCCCTAGAAGTGCATTTGGAAAACAGAGGGGCAACATTAAGGGGACAGTAAGTTGCTAGTTAATCTTTTTTGTTCAAATCAGGTTAAGGGTGGAGGTGTAGCAAGATATTTTAGCTCCTGGACAGAGGGGGAGGGGAAGGAGAATTTTGCTGACCACTGGCGAGCAGGAGGAGGAGTGAAATCTTACCTGCCCCTGCACTCTGGCTTGGGCAGCAGCTGCTACAGCTTCTGCTGTAATTGTATGAGTTTGCCTGCTGTAGCTGAACAACAGGCTTGCTCCATGCTAGGGCAGCAGCCCAGCTGGGATGGATTCCTCTGGACTGCTCCATTTGCTCCCTCACCCCCTCCAGATACACGTCTGGGCACAGAGCTGTGCGTCCCATGATAAAGCCTGGCTGGGGAGACACGTAATACTTGCCTTGCTCACCCCATGCCCATGCAGATAGACTATGAGGCATGGAGTTGCACTTGCCCAGCTCCCTACAGCTCAGGGCTGCCTGTGTCCTGAAAAAGACCCCAAGGAGGGTGGGGACTATACCAGTGCCCCCTTGAAATCAGTGTCTTTGGCTGGCACCACCTTCACCCACCTGTACTACACTACTGGATTACAATGGTAAAATTAATGGATCAGCTTCATGCACCTCCACTTTATTGTTGAGGCAGGTCCTATTTTATTCTCAGCCAGATTTTTAAAGGAGCTTACCTCTCATTGCAGCACCTAAGTAAAGAACAGATTTACTACAGAGCTTAGTATGAAAAGTGCCCCCATCATGAGAATTTGGCTACTTATTTGGTATCTCAGCCACTTTTGATCTTTGCCTCCTTACCAGCAACACTGGATCTGCCCCAGTGAGGGAGGGACTGTTTTCTTCCTCTGCACAGATGTAGGCAGCTGAGAGAGGCCAGGAGCCTCAGTAAAGACAAAGAGCTTGGCTATTGTAAATGAAACCTGAAAATGCTGTTAAAGCTAATTTCCCTGTCCTGGGCATATTATCACACTCCAGAGAGAGGTGTTGAAAAATCAGCCAACTTCGACTAGAGCAGAGCGTCCAGACAGGCAGCTCTGTAAATAATTAACAGAGTAAACTGAAGTAGAACAGGGGGAGAAAAAAGGTTAAGCACTTGTAGAGGGCAAGTGTGTACCAGAAGCTGAAAACTTGGGGGACTACATAGGTAGGAAAAGGAAGTCTGCTTTTCATAGAGACTAGCCAGCCTGTCACCCCGAGCTGTGAAAGTCCCCTGAGATTGCTGTCTGACTATAACCCTTCAAGCAGAAGCAACACTAAGAAAATCGGATTTCTCTGGGCTTCTGTTGTCTTTGTAGAGAAGTCAGTTTGCTCAGGGCCTTTTTATGGATAAATTCTTCCTGTTGGGAATCAAGAAACCCCAGTTTAGCCAGGTGTTTAAGCACATGCCTAATTTCAAGTATATGAATAGGCCTTCAGTATAACTAATAACATGCTTATAGTTTGGCATACACTTAAAGTACTGCCCTGAGTCAGGGCCCTGATCAAGATTAGTTAAGGATTGCTAGTTAACACCTAAAAAGAACACTCAGTGAAGCCAGTGTTACAGCCCATTTACCAAGTTTATCCTCTTTTACCCTCCTGAAGCCATAGCTCATAAAAAAATAAAATAACAAGCCCCTGTCCCCACCGCAGAAAATTTGGTGCTTCCTTTTTCATGCCCGGAGTTCCTTGCATTTTGTGAGATCTATGTTACGTAGTCAGGCATAGAAGAGAAAAATGAAATGAAAGGTTACAGAGGTTTAGTTAAAAAAATAAAAATAAAAAATGGAACCCATTTCAGAGATGCAAAAAGACCCCAAATTATCAAGCATTAAGTATTTGAATGTTGTTATTAATATGTATCTGCCATCATATTTCAATAATATTTATAGTTTAAAAAGATTCATGGATTCATAGATTATAGAGTCGGAAGGGACCCAGTGGATCATCGTGTCCGACCCCCTGCCCCTGGCAGGAAAGAGGACCAAGGTCAGATGACCCCGGCCAGGTGACTATTAAGCTTCCTCTTGAAGACCTCCAAGTTGGGTGACAGCACCACCTCTCGTGGAAGCCCATTCCAGACTCAGGCCACCCTTACTGTAAAAAAAAATTCTTCCTAATGTCTAACCTAAATCTACTCTCCACTAGTTTGCACCCATTATTCCTAGTTACTCCCTGGGATGCTCTGGTAAACAGTGCATGCCCAATTCCCTGTTGTCCTCCCCAGTCAACTTATAGGTGGCTACAGGGTCACCCCTCAGCCATCTTCTATAAAGGCTGAAGAGATCAAGATCTCTCAACCTCCCCTCATAGGGTCTTTCATGGAGGCCACTAATCATGCAAGTGGCCTTCCTCTGAACCCTTTCCAGATTCAAAAGGGAGAATCCAATCCTGTAAATCGGAATCAGAGTTGTTGAGGGTATCTGATGGGAATGGAAGTCTTTTTTTCTTTTATAGGGGAAAAGGATACTGGGCTAAATTCTGCCCTGATTTACAGTGCCTGAAAATTAATGTAGCTTCATAAGCTATAACCAGGGTTTAGAATTTAGTTCACTAAGTATGATTTCAAGGCTCACATCCTATTGCATTTAATTTAAGAGTACAGCTACTGCAAACCCAGCCAGGTGGCATAGATTAATACATCCAAAAGAACCATTAAAAAGAAGGATAAATTCCTTTGATTTCATATCAATAAGAGTGTTGGCACTTTTATTATGAAGAACTCAAGAATCCTTTGGCAATAAGAACAACCATAACACAAATGCCTGCTTTTATATCATTGCTGTCATCAGCAGACATGCTTTACAGAAATAGGGTATGGCATCTCACAGCACTTCTGTGGTATAGATAACGATCATTTCCATTTTGCACATGGAGAAACTGAGGCAGAGAGAAAGGAAGCCGCTTGCTGAAAGTTGTGGCTGGGCTCGGAGTAGAAACTACATGCCCTGATTCCTAGTGCTGTTCCCTAATCAAAAAATCAGTGTAAACCTTTCCTTAAAGTTTGGGCTGGTTTCAGCTCTTGTCACTTTTCCTTTGCCTCCAGTGACCCCATTCTTTTGACTCTATCATTATCCCAAGAGCCAAGTTTTCATATCAGGAGTTCTGTGCGTAGTTACTTCTTCACAAGGGCAGATCCATCTTTGTCCTCCGATGGTAGATTTTAGTCTGAACACATAGCAAATAACAGCTTTTAAAGTGCATTTAAATCATGTTACTGGCAGATTGTAATTACATAGATATGTATATACTAGTATACACTGAATACATAACTGTGATATCTATAGCAATCCTTTCCCCCATTAGATTTCTGTAGCCTTACACATCGATAGAAGTGCAGTAGATCAACTAAATCAGGCATATTACATAGGAAGAAAAAAAGGACTTCAGCTGAGGTGAAATTAAAATTGTTGGGAGAGAATAAAGGAGAGAGGGCTGCACCTAGGTAGCAGGTACACAGTGGCACTAAGAGAGATGGTATTTGATTTCTGTGATTTTGTTAGGGCAGGCTTTTCAAAAGCACTCAGCACTGGCCTAATTTTACTCCCATTGAAGTCAATGGGAGTTTTCCCGTTAGCTTCGGTTGGAGCAGCGCAACACCGGTGCTGAATACGTGAAAATTCCAGACCTAACTAAAATGAGACAGACCCACAGGAAATCATGAGAAGGACATAAACAAACCCACTACCTGATGTGTGAGTATTTAAGACTCTCTGGTTTGGAGGGCTATGAAGAGAAGCAGTGACATCACTACTTCCAAAAAAAAAAAAAAAAGAGAGGAGGAAATCCCACATCATTGTCTTTATTTTCAGTGGTTCATTTAACCATAGGTTGGCATTCATCTGTGTAGGTAAAAGGCCAGGCCATTAGTCTTTCTAAGACCATAAAGTGGTCAAGTTTCTAAGTCAAGACCTTTCCGTTTCCATTTGCCTGTGGGTTGCTGTGCACAGTTGTCATGTAGAATAAGTGATGAGACAAACTCCTCGCCACAAAGTTCCTTTTGGGTGAAACGTATCCTGGTGTTCAGAGTTGTGAGCTGACAGCCTGAATTGCTGCCCTTTTCATAGTTCATAGGGGTAATTTCATAGTTCTGCTTCTGGCTTTTGCGGGGAACTTGTGCATGTCACTTAATTGCTCCCTGGACCAGATTCTCTCACAGAAAAGTAAGTGTAAAGTGCATCACTCCAGAGTTGACTCCTGATATGTCAATGCAAAATACTGTCATTGGGCCAAATCTTAGTCCCAGATTATCTGGCAACATTCACCCCACTCTGGCATGCTGCCTGCCTCCGTGCTAGGTAGATCCTACAAATGGTGTAAGTAGTGTGTTCAGGGTGACAAAATGGACCCATAGTCATATTTGCTGTGTGCATGGAAGCAGCTCAAGAACCCAAGAGGTGTTGTGAACAAGGCTTTGTTGTCCAGCCCTACAGGATCTCTTTGTTCTCCAAATTGAGATAGTCAAGGTTGCTCTATCCCTGGGCCTGTGCATCTTCTGTATGCTGAAAGGTGGAAATGGTTTGTGGCCACTTAGTGTGCATTGGTTTTGAAAGAACTGAGGTAGAGGGGAGGGTATTTTAGGAAGGGCATTGGTTATTTATTTATTTATTTATGGTGTTTGTGATGGCTGAGTTGTTCCTTTCAGTTTGACAGTTCTATTTTGGATCTGTCCATTGAGATTGTCTCAGATGGCTAGAGCCAACTTGAGGGGTACGAATTAATCAGTCGTCAGGCGGGCTGGTGGATGGAGAGGTGAGACACAGCGTATCGGTTTCAAAGATTATTTTACTTACGCCACTGGTGGTCACGATGCAGGCTATGAGGTTGTTTATGTAGTTACAAATAACAAAGGTAAGGCAACGAGTCAACGAGACGAGTCCGTGGACAAAATGAGCATGCGAGGGAAAGGGGTACGTCAGAGCCGGTTGATGACAGGGAGAAGTTGGTGGTTGATCAGGCCGCCAGTTCACTCTGTCATGTGTCCAGAGCTCTCCGAGGTTACTCTGCAGCGTGCTCAGAGGTCTCTGACTTGGGCAGAAGCTGCATGGACTTTTGTATGTTTAGAGTAGCCAATGACAGACTGCCTGGTGGGAATAGGTAATGAGGCGGAACGTGACCAAATTTGGAGATAGCAGAGTTGCTTAGGGTGGTTCTGTTGTGGCAGGGTCACTTGACTGACTTGGTTATGACATGCCCCCTTGACCATGGCACAGTAGATAAGGAACTCAGGTTATAGATAATTTTTGTCCATGAACTCGTCGTTATTACAGGATTCAGATGGCAAGTGAGTATATACATAAGCAGATAGCGTAATGAATCGTTTTTTAACAAACTGTAAAATACAACAACCCATACATACAACAATGACCATTACAATTAATGGTAAACACAAGGTAATGAGGGGAGTTAGCAAATGCATTAACCAAGATGACGTGTCCCATCTCATCCAGGCAAAAATGTCAGCTAACCATCCCTTCCTGATCCCAGCGATGTTGTTGGTGTCTGTGGCAATTTGTTTTATGCGGTCAAGTTGATCTTCTAGTGGGATAGTAACGTTAGGTATGCTAATACAACAATGTTCCCTAGACAGGTTAAGGAATTGACAAACCCCTCCCAGCTGTAGTAACATTGCATCAAGGGCTAAGCGGTTTTGCATGGTCATGTGCGATGTAGCTTGTAATTGATGGTTTAATAACCACAAGGATGTTTTGGTACTATTAGCTAGAACTCAACTTGCTCAGCTAACTTGGTGATAGCGACTCTCGCCTTGCCTATCCCTATTCCCCACACAAAATAACCTTCAAGCGCCCACACAAATTTTTGGTTTAATTTCTCGTTGTCTGTTAACTCGCTCCCCACCGGAGCGTGTTGCTTATGGTGGCGAAGTACGGCCAGGCTACTCGGGTGAGATGTGTCAATGCTTAAGGGGGGGCAGAGCATTACTGTACTCAAAAAGCATTGGATGCCCGTTTGGGCAGCCGGAAGGTTAGTGTAAAGCTGCCCATCCGAGCAAGCCCATAGCAGCCCTAAAGGGGCCGGCATACTAATTAATGCACAACTTTGACCTTTCCATCTGATTAAAGCTACCTCGCGAAGGAGATCGACCATGTTAGCAGGCGCATCGTAGCCATGGCACCACTGGCTGAGTCTGGCCGCCCTTAAGATGGGGTAAAAATTCAAGCACCAATCTTGGGCATTCAATACATTGATGGCTAGCGACTCGTTCCAAGAGACTAGAGATCAGGGCCACTGAAGGGCGGATGGAACCAGGCCAGACTCATCTCGTGCCCTCGTTTTGTTCAGGCCTGGGGGAAGGGCTAAGGTACCATGTTGGAGTAATGGCTGCGGGGTTCCAGGTTAACGAGTTATTGTCCCTGGACCACTTTACTCCTTCTAGGTTAATCCCCCATGGTATCTCTGAACATGCAATGTTATAGGAGAGCAGGACGGGGGCAGGCGGAAACATCCGGTCTGCAGACAGAGTGGTTCATTTTGGCTAGGGTTAAGTTGCGAGGCCAAGAATATCGGTAATAGACGTGTGTTGGTGGTATGTAAAAGAATGTTGAGCTACTGTGATATTGGGGTTCAGATCGGCGTTCCAGGCATTAAACCATTTACCAACATTAAGAGGGTATACAAAAGGGGTTAACACTATGTCACTAACAGAAAGGAGCAGGCATAAGCATGCGGTGAGTTCTGACTCACTACTGTCTCCCGTGATATTCGCCCAGACTGATAAAAGGGACAGGACCGAGTTAGAGGTTGCGAAGTCAGTTTCATTCACCAAGGAACCTGTTAGTAACAGCAGGAATAGGGCGACAACTCTGCTCGCGACATATGAGTAGGTGGCCATCATTGTGCTGACTTGGATGTGCTGCGGTCTGGTTCTCGGTGGTTCTCGTGATTGGGCAGCCACAGATTGCTACTTTGTCATCACTGGGCCTGTAGGGGAACAAGAAGAAACAAAAGAAGCTATAGTCGGGCTCACTACGATGAAATTGGGTGAGTAGTAGAATGTCGAGTTAGCCAGTTATTGTGAACTATAATAGGAGGGCGATCAGGCTTTTCCTCCAATAGGGCAAAATAGGTGTTGGGATACTGTCCCGACTGATGAACTGTTCCCTTGTAGACTTGTGGATGAGATTGACGAGGGTGCGGTATTGAAACCCACACTAACTCGTCGGGTTGGAATTTGGATTCTCAGGGTAGAGGTTTCTTGGGGTTGGCCTCGTCCCATAGGGGCACTGTGGTGTTCAGCGAAACGAGGACATCATGATTGTGCTTAGTTCAGTTTTTGTATGTCCCTCCCCCTCTGAGGCGAAGTTGTTCTTTATATAAGTCAATGTGTTGCTCTACAACACCGTTGGATTGTGGGTGGTATGGCAGATGGAGATGCCATGCGACGTTGTAAAGATGGGCGAATTTGTCCAGAGCGTTAAACAGGGATGCTCTGTCAGATTGAAGTTCATGGGGGGGGTTGCCAGGCGGCAAATGCAGCAGTCAAGGCAGAGACAACGGCAGTGGAGTTGCTTTTTCATAGGGGAATGACCTGTAACGGGCGCGTTCCCAAATCGATGATGACTAATCCCTTATTTGGCAGTTTGGACCCCGGGAGGGGCCTAAGTAAGTCTATTTGCCAGACTTTTCCTGCCTGGAATTGCGAGGGGTTGAAAGCTCTGGCTTGATTTTGGTTCGATGGCACTTCTCTTTTGCACATATCTCACAGGCTTGTGCTACCTTTTCCCAATGACATCGAACTCCATATGAGGTGGACTCCGTAGCGGCTTGGTGCCAGCGTCGATGGCTGGCCCTTGGTATTCGACCGGGTATGCAGTGAGGTGACTTGGGGCACCGGCTGGGCTTGTGGTTGCTGACTTCATGAGAGCTTGCAACCATGGGAGTTGGCTCAGGATATTCCCGGCTGGTTGAGTGGCTAGCAGGTTGAGGAGGAGGTGAAGGGTGATAGCATTTTCCCCTCCGTAAACCTCTATGCAGGCTTCTGTAGTGTCAAGCGTGGCTGGAACTGTTCCGGGATTTCGTAGGAACCGATGGGGCCAGGCCCCATTGCGTTGAGCCTATGTGAGCCCCAACTGATATACCTTTGTGTTCCAAGAACAGTAGGATACCCCTGTTATGGCCAGTATGAATTGTTCCACAGTGGCTTTCCCCGGTTCACCGTCATGCCACGTGTGAGACTTACTTTTAATCTGTCCTGCAACAAGGGACGGGAGGGGGATGTTCCAGTTGTTGTTGCCCACTACTAGTTCTAGGTCGGTAGCATGTCCTCCACTCCATGAGGCCTGACGAGTTAGGAAGCCGGCCTCCTCCAAGTCTAACAGCTCTGATCCGTACTCCACCACAAGGCCGCCCAACCAGATGACTAACGTCTTGATGGGTTTTATTTTCGATTTTTTGCACAACTCTTGTAGCTCGGCCCAAGTGTGGGTGTGATAGGTGGTGGTGGTGCGGGTTGCACCCTGCGGGTCAGTTACTTGCTTCACCAAGGCTACAGGGTCAGCAGCTGCTGGGAGAGCAGGCGTATCTGGCGGGAGGAGTGGATACAATCTTTCCCCTTCGTAAGGGGGCAGGGATGTCAGAGGTGGTGTCACCTCAGGGGGCGGGGCTGGGGGTTGCGTAACCGCTCCTTCTTCCCCAGGACTTTTTGCACACTCTGAATTTTTCGCACGCTTCTCTTCTTCCCCAGCGCCCTCTTGGAATGGCAGTGGTTCGGGGTTTTCCAGCGGCTCAGGACTTTCTTTTACTGCAGCCTGGGCGGCTGTGAGCAGTTGGGATCTCCCACAGTAAAGCTGCTACGATGTGGAATAGCACATTTATCA
>JAGPOW010003648.1:112929337-112959266 GCA_030014935.1 Caiman crocodilus | reverse complement strand
GGGCCTGCCCACCTTGTTGTGGTGCAGCCTTCCATCTCCAACCCTTCCCGGAGCTCTGAGAGAAGCTCATGGCCCCTCGACCCAGGCATTAGGGTCGGGAGATTGAACCGGTTGGTTGGTGTTAGTTCTCCGCCCTCTGGCACATATCTTATACAGCGGGCGTACTCCTGGGCGAGAGTTGGGTCTGCTCTGCCTGCCAGTTTGGCTTTTGTGAGGGACACTGTTGATACTGTGTCTAGGGGCCTATAGTGAACCCGGGTGCTGGCATCATGCAGCCAAATGCCTCGGGACAGGCTCGCCTTCCACTCCTTGATGACCGTCTCTTCCCCTTTCACCGAGAAGTAGCCTCCGAGGAGGTTCTCTCCTTCCCCTCCAACTGCCTGATGGTAAGTGATATGTGCCCAGAGTTCATCTGTGTTATCCACGTGGCGCCCTCCGGTGCGCCAGGGGCAGCACTTAATTAGATTCATCTCCACCACCGTGCCCTTGGATCCTGTTCATGATGCCATGTCTCAGATGGCTAGAGCCAACTTGAGGGGTACGAATTAATTGGTCGTCAGACGGGCTGGTGGATGGAGAGGCGAGATGCAGCGTATCAGTTTCAAAGATTATTTTACTTACGCCACTGGTGGTCATGACGCAGGCTGTGAGGTTGTTTACGTAGTTACGGATAACAGAGGTAACACAATGGGGCAACGAGACAAGTCCATGGACGAAATGAGCGTGGGAGAGAAAGAGGTACGTCAGGGCCGGTTGATGACAGGGAGAAGTTGGTGGCTGATCAGGCCACCAATTCACTCTGTCACGTGTCCAGTTCTCTGAGGTTACTCTGCAGCGTGCTCAGAGGTCTCCGACTTGGGCGGAAGCTGCATGGACTTTTGTATGTTTAGAGTAGCCAATGACAGACTGCCTGGTGGGAATAGCTAATGAGGCAGAACGTGACCAAATTTGGAGATAGCGGAGTTGCTTAGGGTGGTTCTGTTGTGGCAGGGTCACTTGACTGACTTGGTTATGACATGCCCCCTTGACCATGGCACAGTAGATAAGGAACTCAGGTTACAGATAATTTTTGTCCACAAACTCATCGACTCGTTTCGTTACCGTTACCTGTAACTACGTAAGCGACCTTAGCACCTGCGTCACCACCTTTAGCGGTGTAAGTAAAGTTAAAGTTATTTTTTTCAACCAATACGCTGTCCATCCTCTCCATCCACCCGCCCACCTGACGACTGATTAACTCGTACCCCTCAAGTCGGCTCTAGCCATCTGAGACGGAGATCAAGAAATCCATTTTTGTATTGTGTAGCCCAGTCCCTCTCCCTGGCGTTAGCTGGGGAAAGCTTCTACCTTAGGCAACTTCTCCGGGGGTCAAGTTTCTGTATGTGGGTAGAGAGTCTTGTTCCCATGCCTGGCTAACAAGTGAGGTTGAGGATAACACATAAGAGCTATGTAGGCATTTTGTGGGGTGATAGAGGCCTCCTAGGGTCAGCTTTAGGGTTTGCCTTGTGCTTTATTGCTGGGAAGTCCTAGTGGGGGGCACAGACTCAGCGCTAGTGCTATAAATGTTTGAACTGTTTTCTCACAATGTAGTCAAGTTGGAGTCTGAATGAAGTAACATCGGTGTATCAACAGTAGGGCATGGAACTTCCACTAACTGCTTTTCGCACCCTGGAAATATGGAGAGATTTCATGTTCTTTATATCCCAGTGTTAGGAGACATGGGGTAAGCTCATTTCTCTGCATGTCATGCTTTTTCTCAGCCTGGTGTGTGTGGTGAGGGAGGCTCTGAAAGGGACAGGGGTAATGTGAGAGGGCGTTAAGGGCATTAGGCAGGGATGATGGCAAAGAGAGACCTTCACTCGTGGTGTTCTCTTTTCCATAGTAGATTAATACAGAGTGAGACGCGAACAAATTTGAATACAAAAACAAAAAAACCCATTTGTGTGTGGACTCAAGGCAGTCTGCTCTGAAAGAAACATGATGCTTCTCCAGAAAAAAAACATTCCCATCTAGTCAAGCCCCAACTTCCCTTTTCTTCACACACCTTAACAAACTCACCAGCCAAGTCATACATCTGTGTTGCGTTTTTGCAGCTCTGTGTCACTTGCCTAGCTTTCAGATCTATACCATATCACTTGGCTGGATCTAGTGCTGCTGCATTGTGCTTGGCATGGCAATATGGGAAGGCACGCAACTTCTTCCACCAGCCCTCTCGCTAGTGATTGAAATGAAACATTAAAACAGACTTCCCCACTAAGATTTTAACAGGCAGAGTAGTAGTAACCATAAGACATTGGGAAGCAACAGATTGAAGAAGTCCAGCTAGACAGTCTCAGTTATGTCTGCCTTTTATTTTTCAGATGCTTGCTACAATATCCTTTTCGCCCCCCAAAAGTATTTCTAATCTTCCTTTTTTCCTTTTAGTTTGCCATTTTATTCTATTTTCGATGACTGCAAGCCATATGGCATCGTCCTGTCCAGTGCACAAACATTACTGCTGAATACAATCCCGTGCTCCACCAAGCCATTCCAACAGTCCAGACAGGGCTGTCTCCTCCCCGCAGACACCCAAGTGCAAATTCCACTCGACTGGAACTGTGGGGCACTTACACTCTATGAAAAAATCTTGGAGAATAACTAGAAGAGTTTTCAAATAGCAGTCAAGATAAAATATACATGTATCCAAGATACACAAAAGAAAAATCCCAAGTATATGGTATGGAAGCCAATCATAAATGACAGCTCACTGTTCACATATTCAGGGAGGAAAGTGTTTATTGTATTGTTTGCCTAGTTAATATACATAATGAGGCAGCATGGTTTTGTGGTTTGAATTTGAACTCTGCCACTAACTTGCTATCTGCCCTTGGACAAGCTGCTGAAGTTCCATGTTTTACTTCTCTGCAGTTGGAATGATAAGATTCACCTATATCATGAGGCAGGGTGACCCAGATATGGCCTGTGGACTGGGCCTGGCCCATGGAGCTATGCCGTCCAGCTCCCCACAGGTCCAAAATTTGTCAGTGTGGCAGGCAGTGGCAGTGTTAATTACCGTGGCTCTCAGAGCCATGGCAAAAAATTGTGTTAAAACTTTTCCCAACGTGGAGGGGCCCCGTGGGCCAGATCCAAAGGGCAAAGCTGCATTATTGGGCCTGGGAAGTTGTCCATTGAACCAGAAATTTGGGGCAGAAGGAATAGTCTCTGCTGCTGCTTCAGAAGCTGTAGTAATTAACATGACTGTCACCAAATTCCAGCCCTGTGGGCCAGATAACGTGACTCCATGCTCTGGACCTGGTCTGTGGACTAGCCCCACACCAGCCTGTTGGTTCAGATGAGTTGGACATCATTGTCATAAAGCACTTGTGAAGATTCTTGCTGTTTAAGTGTACCAAGCCCCTCTTACGTCAATGGGAGATTTGGCTGAATGGGGGCTGCAGGATTTGGCTTGTCATTTGCCCTTTTTTCTGTGAACTCAATCCCAGAGAAAATATACTTATTTGGAAATTGCAGCATTTCAGACTTGAACTGCTTGGAGGATGGGGGAGTCATCCAGTTCTAGCAAATCTGTGTTTCTAAAATCAAAAGAACAGCCCCACTAAATATGACCCACAGTATTGGTGGGAACATTGTTTATTGGAGCTTAATGGGGAAGCAAGATTTATCCCCGTCACTGAAGGAAGTGTCTGCCCTATGAAAGAAACTCTCTCAGCCTTTCTCCACATCTTCCATCCCCTTGTCAGCTTACGTTATAAATAAATAACAAAGCAATTTGACACATGCCCATTGATTAAAAATAAAAGTTGTCAGAATGAGAGGAGAAAGACAAAATATGAATTATTAATAACAATATTAAGTAATGCAAAAAAGATGCTTAACATGCAGGAAAGTCCCTAAAAAGTCACTTGGTGAAGGGGAAAGTAAGGACAGCAAAAAGAGCCTCCTCCCAACTCCTCTGTGGCTGTTTATGTCTGCTTGGCTCCAAGAAGTTTATGGTGACCTCATGAATGAGACCACTTATGTTGTCACAAAAAGAAAGGGTCATTTTCCTGTTCTGAGTGAGGTTGCCTCATCTACGGACACTTCTAATGTGTGAACCGACAACCATCTAGGGAAGATGTAGTTTGGAGCAACTCCACAGCATTTGGGATCCCCTTACGCTTTAATTGTGAATGCTTGCTTCATTTCTCATCTTGGTCTTTACATATTTAAGTACAGTGCAGATAGAGTTGAAAGAGCAATTGATAGCACTGGTAAAGATTCAAGCGCAAAGGTGGAAGACCCTGGAAAAATACCATATTTTCTTAAGTGTGCCACACAACCAAATATATACACAGCTTGTTTTTCAAAGATAGAATGAAGAGAAGAGATTTTTTTCCAGAGTTCTGACTGCATAGATCAGGGACAGAACCTAATCTTCAGCTGATTCGTCCTCCCTTTTCTACGTAACTAAAGCTGAATTTCTAGCTGCTGCTGAAGACTGCTCTCCAGGGGTTGATTTTGAAACGAGCTAAAAGGTCTGAACTAGAGAGAATGTGAAATGGAGAGACCAGGATCAGCTAACAGATAGCAAAATTGTCTTAAGAAAGGTTAGGCTGGTTAATGGAATATGAAGACTACTAAAAAGGAGAGACAGTCATTAATACTTGCAGAATGAAGAATAACGAGCCATTAAATCAATTGACTACATCAGCTGCCTGAACGGTTGAGCAGGAATCAAACCAGGGTAGTTACAACGGCAGACAGAAAATCAGCTTCCCCAATTAATATGCACTCCAATTGGGCATAAGGGGTTGATTTTAGGAAAAAAGATTCATGATATATGTGATAAAATATGGTACTGTCGTAATCGCTGGATAGTTTGAAAGTGTGCATGTTGGGCACAATGTATGAACCTTTTTTGACAAGTGCAGGCATTTTTATAGTTCTTTCCATTTTACTGTGTTTGTGTTGTGGTGGTTCCTGTTTTATCGATACAATCAACTGCAGCCTGCCCCTTTTAGTAGGTGCCTCACTTTTCTACTGTGTTAAGCCGTTGCACTGGAGTTCATTGCTCTCAGGCATTGCGTCTTCATGTGCCCCTGGGATTGCAGTACAGAGGGCTGGGCAGAGAGCCTCAGGGGTCAGTCTGCCAGTTCAGGGCTGTTCCAACCCAGCTCAACGTACTGTGGTGGGGTTGGCTGGGGACCAAGGGTGCTCCAGTGCAGGGCTGGCCTGAAGCACCCTGGTGTCCCAACCAGCCCCATCATTGTGTAAACATGCATTGCTACACAGTAAAGAATGCCACCATGGGTTAGTACTTGCATTTTCAAGTACTAACCTGTGGCGGAGTTAATTAGGTTCCTGCAGCCTAATAGGGCCACATGTGTAGATGGTGAGACTTTACTGGTGAGTTATAGTAAACATCTCATGTAGATGTGCCCACTGACTAGTTGTCCTGTGAAACATAATGTTTTTGAGCAACCGTGGAAAGAAAATAAATGTAACAAGCAGTGAGAGAGAGAAGAAATTGCAGAACCAAAGCAGTACCATAGCAACCCTGTAGTTCCATCCACTGACAAAGACGGAGTTGTGTTCAGACTAGGTAAAGACGACTCCCTTTCTAAAGCAAGAGAGTTGAGAACAGTGCAAGTGCTGTTCCAGAGACTAAAGGTGTCTAAAATATAGCCTGCTGCTATTTTCTTCCTATCTACCTCATGTAAAAAAAAGTTTTGTCCACTGCATCCATGGGATTACACAGTCCAGATGTCCCATTCAGCGTTGCTTTATTTTAAAGAGATAGCATAATCGAAAGCAACAATCATGAGATTAAAAAAGCAGGAGCTCCTGAGTTCTGATCACACTTCCCCCACAACTGGATTAAGCATGTCACTGTGGTCAAAATTTTCATTTAGTGGCTTCTTCGCATGCCTCCATTAGAAGCCCAATTTGAAATATCTACTAATTTCAAGAGGTACTAGACACCTGCAGCTTCTCTGGTCTTCCTTTATAGTTGTAGATGTTTAGCATCACCTAAAGCTGGGCTCCAGATGTTTCTGGTTGGGCATCAAAAACCAAAAGACATTTCTGGAAAGGTTAATCTTAGCTTTCTGGTTTCTCAATGAGCCCACCAGTGAAATGAAAATATTACACTGCCTGCATGGCATGAAGAGGTGGGCTTTTTCTAAATTTTATACACTATTTTGCAGATGTAAATTGCTATTAAATGCTAAATGCTTGCTGGTATGCTTTGCATGATCCGGCCAGGTTCTCAACTGTTGTAGGTTAGGATTGGTCCTTAAATGAATAAATAGTTACTGGCTTCAGTTGCCATACCTTAATTTGCCTCTTCATGAAATGTCTGGCCTTTCTTTAAGATTAATGAATGTAACTGAATTCTCTTCCATATTTCTAACCTACAATCTGTGAACCTTAGCATTCTGATTAGAAATGATTTGTACTCTAAAAAACAATATCTCCTTGAATATCTCACTGGTTTGGTGATGGTGCATATTCTAATACTGATATATTTTAAGACTCGGAGAATCAGGTAGATTGATTTTCCCACAGCTGACCCTGGTTCCTGGTGTGAGCCTTACTGCAGGCTGCCTAATGATCTCCAGCCAGCCCCAATGACCAGTACATGTGTGGCAGTCTAGATATAAGTGTTCAGCTTCCCAGTAGTCTTTGGTTACTCAATTGCTTCACAAATGCCCCTCTGTGCAGCTCCTAGCTGCTAGCACCTGCCTGAACCTTTCCCTAGCTCCTAGTATCCAGCTCTTTCCTGTATCCCAGCCTAACTGTGAGTCTCTGGACTTCTGGCTTGTGGCCCCTGGCTCTTTGACTCCTAAGCTTTTATGACTTTTATTGTACTGAGCCCCAACCCTCCATATCCAACTGTCACAGGGCACTCCGGTTGCCCTGTGCCTGCATAGAAGAAGAACTGCCAGAGGGGGAGCCGTAGCAGCGATTAGGCAGCACAGCTGCAGGTTGCCTAGGCAACTAATGAAGGTCAGCTGACCCAAAGGGGCAGGGCTTGGCTCTTATAAGGTCCAGAGCTGAGGCCAGGGAAGCAGTCCTCTGCCGGCAGCTGGAGGGGTGGGGGTGGGAGTGGGAGTGGGAGTGGGAGTGGGAGTGGGAGTGGGAGTGGGAGTGGGAGTGGGAGTGGGAGTGGGAGTGCAGTTTACAAGAGCTCCAGAGGTTGGAGCAATGATGCTGTGGGATAGCTGGGAGGCTTATGCTGTTATGGCCAGGTGCCCGGTGGTTTGGGTGAGGCTGTAGGGGAAGGAGGAGGCCTCATAAGGGCCCACAGGGTGTGGGACCCTAGCGGCCAGGAAGGGGCGCGATCTGGCGCCCGTGGGGGCACAGTATTCTTATAGGCACCAGAGAAGGTGTGTTATCCTCAGGGGTAACCCCCAGTGAAGAGGGGACCCTGGCGCCAGTTTGGGCGCAGCAAGCGTGAGCCCCAGAGAGGGGGGGCAGCACTGAAGAAAGCCCCCAGAGAGGGGAGCACAGGATTGAGAGGTCCAAGTTGGACACACAAAGCCCTGGGGGGGGGCATGATTGAGAGACCCAAGAGGGGCGGCATGTAAAGAAGCCTAAGAGGGGCAGCAGGGAGAAGCCTAAGTTGGGCATGGTAAGCCCCAGAGAGAGGGGGCAGGTTTGAGAGGCCCAGAGTGGGCACGGACAGCCCCAAGGAGGGGGGCTATTTTATTGAGAAGCCCAAGTTCAGGCACTGGGAGCCCCTGATAAGGGGGCCGCATGCATTTGAAGGCCCAAGTTGGGCACAGACCCAGAAAGGGGGCCATTTTAAGGAGAAGCCCAAGTCTGGGTATTGGGAGTCCCTGAAAGGGGACTGCATATATTAAGGAGCTCAAGTTGGGCACAGTCAGCCCCAGGAGGTGGCAATATTGAGGCCCTCGGCAGGGGGCAAAGTATTGAGAAGCCCAGAGTGGGCGAGGCAAGCCCAGAGAGGGGAGCGCCATATTTGGAGCGCCCCTCGTGGGCTTCTATTTGGAGAAGCCCGCAAAGGGTGCTATTTTAAGGAGCCCAAGTTCAGGCATTGAACCAGCCCTGGGAAGGGGGCCATTTTATTAAGGAGCCCAGGGTCAAGCATTGCGAGTCCCCGACGGGGCCGCAGTTATTAGGGAGCCCAAGTTGGGCACAGTCAGCCCCAGGAAGGGGGCAACATTGAGAAGCCCTGGGGGGGCGTGACAAGCACCTGAAGGAGGGGTGCCAAATATTGAGAGGTGAGCCCCAAGAGGGGGCAGCGGGATTGAGGAGCTTGAGTAGGGTGAAGACTAGGAAGCCTGGTGGGGGCACAGCAAGCCCAGAGAGGGGACAGGAGATGTAAGGAGTCCAAGGTGGACAGTGAACCTCAGAAGGGGGGCGGCACTTGAGAGGGCCCCGAAAGAGCAGGAAGGGGCCAAGATAGGAAAGACCGAGTTGATATCCGTGAGGCTTGGGCTGCGGTATTGGGGAGGAAGGAGCCACAGACAGCGCCTCTAGTGGAGGGGGCAGTAGAAGGGCAGCCTCCTGCTAATGAACCAATTAACATCAAAGACGTGGCAGGCAAGATAAGGCGGGAGGTTGCCCAGAGACAGGTGCAGGGGCCGTATTGAGGGTGGCCCCGAGGCACCCTGCCACACCAACCCATGACAGAAGAACAACATAGGACAAGTTAAACACCCTCTTTTGTGGGTATGGCTCCCCCCAGGAAATTCAGGAAAGTCTACAGGGATAGAATGAAGGACTCATGCTAGGGACAGACATTCAAAAAGTCTGAGCCTGAATTAAGTTGATCTTTGCAGGTTAGTGTAACCTGCAGAGATTAAACCAATTTGCAAGTGGATGGACATTCATTTTGATTCAGGAAATGCAGACACATGCCTGCAGTGGCTGAGGCTAAAAGCAAGGGGGACTAGAGAGAGGCCTCTCTTCCTTTCTACAGTGCTCAGCAGTGCAGGGAGCATGGCCTGGCCCCAGCTGCATGCTACGATTAGGGAGGAGTTTAAATCGCAACTCTACCCTGCACAGTCCCTAGCCAGGGTGTGCCTGGAGTGGGAGGGGGTAGCAGCTCTTGCCAGGCTTTCCCTTGCCCCCACCCCCTCCCCCGACTCACTGCTCAGGGAGTGGGGAGTGTTGCCAGCCCTCAGCTAGCACTCTGAGGGAGGGGGAGACGTCTGCTTGTGTGAACTGCATGCATCTGTTGATGATACTGAGCCTTTCAATCTCCCTCTCCCTACTTCTTCATACTGTCTGCAGCAAACTGACAGGCACTGCATTCACTGCAAACCAGGACATTTCTCGCACCTCCTCTCTCTGTCCCCTGTTGAACACTGCCAGGAGCCAGCAGTGAACTTATTGGCCCATCAAGAAAACAAAGCTTCTCTCTCATTAGTTCAAGCTTTTGTTAAACAGCTTTCTGCAAAGCATTTTTAAGAAAGAAGGGACATTACCAGCTGTCTGTTGATTAGCTCCACAAAGCCCTAAGTGGGCACTGTTCTGTCTACCTTTCTTCCAGTGAAATTGGAAACACACACACATAAACATCTCTCAGCATTAGCTAGCATGAGGGTGACGTGTCTGTGACCACATACTGGCTGGGGTCCATGCCATTGGGGTCTGTGCTGTGGGAGAGGGGGGATCCCTGTTTGAGCACTGAGGGAGGAGTGGGACAGAGGGAAGCCAGGCAGATTCTGCAGTCTCCACCTCCTTCTCAACAAGCCAGAGCTCTGGCTACGGAGGAGAGGGACAAGGCCAGCCCAGCACTCTGGAGCAGACAGCCCAGCCCAGGGCTGAAAAGCATGCTGGGATGATGGGGGACTCTGGCTTAACTTAAACCAGGAAGGGGTCTGGGGCAGAAGTTGCATAAATTGGTTTGGCCTAAATCAGGTAATCTGATACTACATTCAGCCAGGCTTATCTTAAACCAGTTTCAGCCATTTTGATCAGTTTCTGATCACTTAAAGCAGTTTA
This sequence comes from Caiman crocodilus, assembly GCA_030014935.1. Taxonomy (NCBI): domain Eukaryota; kingdom Metazoa; phylum Chordata; order Crocodylia; family Alligatoridae; genus Caiman; species Caiman crocodilus. Next base: position 112,949,312 of record JAGPOW010003648.1, on the reverse strand, counting down.
TATGTAACTGCTGTCCCTAGCCAAAGAGACTGACAGCCCTCTCACACATGACTAGTACTGTAAACAAAGGTGAAGCAAAGGCACATAGAGACCCAGCTACCCCATTTTTCTCTGCCAGTGGACACAGGACTTGAAGACAGTCCATTCATAACTCCTCTTACTGTACTGGAACCACAGATGACATTAGGCCAACATCTTCTGCCTCTCTGAAAGGAGAAACATTACCCAATAACAACATTGCCCTTTGAAATGGAAGCTCTTGGGGGAGAACAGGCATGAAGATCAGCTAAAAAACCTGAAGAGAACTTGAGATGAGGAGTTTTTAAAAATCCAAGAGAAACTACTCTGATACTGCTCTTGTAGCATTTTTCATCAAAGAGTCCCAAAGCACTTTAAATCAGGCTCACTACACCCATTTGTAGCATGACAGCTCAGTAAAATAGAGGTGTTCACTTATGTTAAATGATTTGCCTCAGGTCATGCAAGGAGTAAGTGGCAGAATTGGAAAATGAAACCCAGGAGTCCTGATGTGGTTTCTTGTTGAGTTTGTAGGCACACTGTCCATCCAGGAACTGCGCAGCACTGAAAGCAGGAAAAATGCCCACGAACATGGCTGTTATTCACTAGACAAGAAAATGGCCTTTTCAATTAGTATGTGGTTGTAATATGTCTGTACTCTGCTGACCGAGGTCCCCAAGGTTGCTTCCAGTCCAAACCCGTGTCTCCTCTGTGGGTGTGCAGTTCACTACCAAGCTTTCAGTGCTCTGAACCAAAAGCCTTGTTTTTAATGCACAGAGGGAGAAAAATATAGCCATCTAAAAGCAGCTCCACTGCCAGTTTAGAAAGAAAATATGGGTAAAATAAAAGAGAATCTATAGAGCCATCAGAATCCACGGTGCAGCCTGAGTACTTCCACTAATCTTGAGCTTTTTCATTTAGAGCAGTGAACAGAAGATCACACTGTTAGCAGATGATATTATTTTTATCCAAACCCCAATCTAGTGTTTGTCATCTCAGTGAGTACTTGAATAAATATAGATTGGTCTCTGAGTTTTTTAATTCATGTTTTGAAGTCTGATGACATGCCAGTTGGGTGGTCTTTGGTGAGAAACTGTTTTGGTTTGGAGAAAAGCATCTTCATATTTTCCCAAAGGCTTCAAGTACTAGGGGGAGAAGGGACGGGAACAAAGGAGCATAATACTCGCTTTCAAAATCCGGGCAAACATTTGAAAGCCACTGAGTCAAATCTTTAGCTGCTATAGGTGAACTGTAGGGCTGTGAGAAATTTTGCTGGCTATTTCGTTTCAGCACTGTTTCTACTAATTTTGAGCTCGAAACAACAAAATCGAAACGGAACAAAGGGCTTTGAAACAGCCTCGAAGGGAAACAAGGGCAATGTTTTGAGTTTCGAAGCTCAAGCTGGGCTTGCCTGCAAGGAAACAGAAAGTAAGGAGAGGGAGGGGGATGGGGGGGCAGGACTGCTCTCATATTGCCTGTGTAGCTGACCGGTGACTGTGATCCTTCCCTGAGGTCTCTGCCAATCCCAGTGCTCTGGGGCAGGGGTGGAAAACCAGCATAAAAGGCAGCATTGTTTGAACTGGCCTGCTTTCTGTCTTGGGGTCTGACAGCTGCTGACCTATCTTCCAGCAGCTCAGGAGCCTTAGACAATAAAGGTTGCTACTAGCACTGATCTGAATGATTCCCTACATGCTAGCCTAGCCTAGCAAGAGGGATTCCAGGATAACTTTTTCTTTCTTCTAGACCCTTTTTATTTTATTATTATATACATTGATTTATTCTTTTCGATTTTATAATTATATTGACTAGGATATTACACCATAGAATTTAATTTATATAGGAAGGGAAATACATGTATATTTTATTTTTGTACATTTATACATTGCAGCATGCATACTTTGTTGAATTTATATAGGAAGAGAGAGATTTTTTTTAATACATTTATAGCTTGCAGTACCCATACACTATCGAAACTATATAGGGATGTGGATAAATTTTTATATTTGTATAAAAGCAAGACATTATGAAACACACTATGAAGCATTGTGGAAAGCCTTCAGAGAGGGGCAGACGAGGGGGTAGAGGCAGAGGTGTAAAGTCCCCTCCCCCCCAACTGAGACGCAGCCTCTTTCCTATAACTAGCAGGGATGAGGCTTCCAGAAGCAGCAAGGAGAGGGAAGCAGTGCCAGTGCCATTGCCTTTGCCTGAGACTGCATCCCCTCCAAGAGCACCAGCTATAACCCACCCCACCACCACCACCACCACCTTGACACCAAGCAGCAGCACCAGCACCAACATGACAGTCTCTTCTACCCCCATTTCACTTCTCATGCTGAGCCTTCCAGAGGCAGAGAAAGAGCTGGAGCTACATCTGGATCTGAGTGCTATAGCAAGGGAAATTCTGGGGAAGAAGGGGGAATCAGCTGAGTTTGTGCTCCACGCCCCTCAAGTTTACCCTACAACCAGGTCCCCTTCCCCAGAAGGCACTTTGGAGGAGGTTGAGGTAAAGGTTGTGGAGGCAAGCATCTCAGCTGAGTCTCCTCCTCCTGTTGCTGTGCCTCTGCCTGCTGAGGAGGTGGAAAGTGCAGTATCCACACATGCACCCGCACCCCAGAAGTGAGCAGGTAGTGTGGTCTGGGATCCTTTTCATCTGGCAGATGATCCCACGTATGCTATCTGCCTGTACTGCCGAGCCCAAACCAGCGGGAGCAAGGGAACAAAACATAGAAGCACCACAGGGATACTGATGTGCGTCTTCAGGCACCACCCTTGCTCCTCCTCAGGCTGGCACCAGCAGGAGCCCCCGTTCCTGCAAAGCAATGGCAGATCACCCTGGACCAGTGGGGGAAAGGCAGACAGAAAGTGGGGCGCGTTGCAAGGGCAAGCTAGATCACCCAGAGCATTGGGGAGATGCTTGCTGTGGATGGGCAGCCCTTCTCCTTAGTTGAGCGGCCAGGTTTCAGGCAGTTCGTGGTGCTCATGGCCCCATCCTGCCAAGTGCCCACACACACCACCTTCAGCAGGACAGTGGTGCCCTCAGTGTATGAGGCATGCAGGGAGTACTTGAGGGAGGAGCTGTGCAAGGCAGGTCTGCGGGTGGCCTTACACTTCACCTCGGACATCTGGAGCAGCCAGGGTGGAGATCACAGCTACCTCTCTCTCACAGGGCACTTGTGTGACCAGTCAGGCCATTGGTGGGCTCTCCTTCAAGCCAAGGTGATGGATGAGTCCCACACAGAAACTGGGATCATGAGGGCTACGAACTGGTTGGTGAAGGGGTGGCTCGTTGGGCAGGGTGAGCTCACGCACGGGTTTGTGGTCACTGACAATGGAGCCAGTATGGCCAAGGCAGTCCTTGATGCCAACTTTGTTGGCATCTGCTGTGTGGCACGCAAGTTCCACCTCCTAGTCAGGAATTCCTTGGAGGGGGAAAAACGCTTTGTCAGGCTGGGGAAGCACCTGCAGTTGGTCTGTGTACGTGCTATTCCTGGATGGAAGGAATAGTAAAGAAGCCAGAGGCTAGTATGCAATGTAGGCAAGAAAGCCAGTCAATGAAAATGGAAATGGAGGCATCCGGGGCTGAGGGATAGGATGGGGTGGAGGGGAAGGGGGATGTAACAGCTCAAGTAAATGTGGAGAGATACCTGGGGAGTCAGATGTCCAGCAGGTTGTAGTGTGTCATAAGCCTAATGTCTATATTGAGTCCATGACTTTCTGTACCTGAAGGGGCTACCTTGCCTGCAGTTTTCACCCCCCCTGTGCCTTAACACATACATGGGACATGAGTTTTGCTTGTCAGCAGCCTGAGATGCAGTTTCCCAGAAGCCCCTGCACCTATCTCTTTGAAACTTGGCAGACTCTATGGCCTCAGAAGGGGCTACCATCCCTGCATGTTTCATCCAAATCAGGCAAGAAATGACAAAGTTATAGGCAGTGTCATGCTTCCCCCTTATAGCCCGTGGGCGAAGCAGTGAAACAACTTAGAAGAAATGTAACAGAACAGCGGTAATGAAACAAAATAAAACTCGAAACAAAACATTGTTCTGTTGAAACAGAAGTCAAAACGGAATGATGCCATTTCACACAGCCCTAGTGAGCTGTATTAGTAAAGGATCTCGTCTAATAAATCCTGCCCTGCTGTCCTTGATCAGGCAAAATTCACAATCATATAAAAAAACCAAGTTCATCAGAATGTGTACAAGCAAGAGTTTTGTCAGATAATTTTCATCAAGGTTGGGCCTAATGTATTGCCAAGTTTAAGGGCTAATCTTGTAAGTCAGCATGCTTCTTTCTTAGGACCCCAAGTCCTTTCTTTAATAGAAAGATCTGAGATCATATAGAGTAACAAACTTTAGTTATAACCAATAAAACCCACATGCTGGAAGCGTGCTGTGTATTGAAGGAAAACTTGACCTTTGTTGATACACTAAGCAAGTTGTTTGTGTGCTGTTCTGTGGACCATAAGGACCTGAAACTTCTTTTACTTGGGAGTAAATCCATTGAAGTCAATGGAATTCCACTGGAGAACAAGGAAGAAGGACTTGTGAGAGAAAAGAGGAAATAACAGTAAATACCTGGAGGGACCTCTCAATAAATGCGCCTTGCTAGGAAAGATTTTTGGACAGAAGTATAATCTGTCTTGTAAAAGCTCCAAGTGCTTGTGTCTTGAAAAAAGTTGGTGTCTCTGTGAGGAGTATTCAAGCCTTTGCCTCCATTCTCTTAGAAAGGGGAACTTCATCTTGCCAGTAGCAGAGAAGAGCTGTTTTGAATATGTTGATTCTGACTGGTAGATTGTATTGAATACAGGCAAAAAAATGGCTGCTGCCAGCAGACCGTCATTTGAGGAAGTTGTTGTAGCATTGGCAGAAGAAAATCTCTTCCTGCTGGCAGAGTCATATCTACATTAGGGTAACTCAGCCGTCTTCACACTGCTGCTGCTAAGTTAAAGTGGTAGCCACTCCTGTAGTGTTGACAATAACCTGGTCCTACAGTAAAGGTATTTATTGAGCTATGAATAGCAATAGTAGCAAAACTAGCCTTAGTCCTAGATTTTATAACCACTTTTTCCCAAGACAGTATGCTTATTCCTGTTCTTTGCATGAGAATATGGTCTACAGATTGCTGTAATATCTTGTAAAAAGGGAACTTTGGTATTGGAAAGTTAATATTCATTTTCTAGTCAGCTTATTTTCAGTAGGCAGATCTCCTGTACCAAGGGCAGGCAAAATATGGCTCTCAGGCTGGATCTGGCCTTCCAGGCAATTTCATCCAACCCATGGGTGCCCACTAATTAATTGTACCTCGCCCAACTGGCTCCCATCCTCATGCATGGGAGGGTCCTGGCCCCAGCCAGCGTGCACAGCTTCTGGGCAGGACTGCTTCTGCTGCAGTCACTGGGGGACCAGCTAGCTTTCTCCAGCCTCCAGTAGCATTTCCTCATGTCCCTGATGCAACACTCGCTCCAGGTAGTAGGTAGGGAAGTTACAGCTGGGCAGGAGCCCAAAGTGTGGGACTGGGGCTGGTGGAAGTGCAGAGCTTGGGTGGGCAGGGTGTGTGTATGGGTGTGTGGGGTGTAAGGGAAGATGGGGGTTGTGGGGACCTCTCCACATGCCCCAGTTCATGGCTCACAGCCCTTGCCGCCAGTGGTAGCAGCAGCTGGCGGTGGGCCCTTGAGGCACTCATGATCCCTATAGACAGCCACCTGGTTGTGTGCAGCTCCAGCCAGTTCCAGGAACTGCATGCGGCAGCAAGGAGTGGAGCCAGGCTGGTCTGCCTCTATTGTGTGGAGCTCGTGTGCAGCCCCCAGCATTCGCATACCACTGGAAGGAAGCCCCATGCGATGGAGCTCACTCCCTTCCCTGCTCCCTGCCTGCACGTGCAGATCACAGGACTCAGCCGGCAGTGGCAGGGTGCCCCAATCCCTGCTTCCTGGGGGAGTCCTGTGAGCTGCACGTGGCAGTGGGGAGCAGGGAAGACAGTTGACTCCATCATGCGGGGCTTCCCCCGGTGGCTCATGAGCGCTGGGAGCTGCATGTGAGTCATGGGGAACCCCGTGTGATAGAGGTGGGCTGGCCTGGCTCCTCTCCTTGCCATCATGTGCAGCTCCTAGAACTGGCTGGAGCCATGTGTCGCTTGGTGGCTATGTATGTAGGGGCTGTAAGTGCCCCAAGGGCCTGCTGTCTGCTGCTGCTCCTGCCACCAGAGGGGACTGTGTAACGGGGGGGCATGGAGGGTTCCTCACACCCTACACACACCTTGGCCACACCTCCCCACGTATACAAACCCACAATCCCCAACATACCCCACACACTGCCACTCCCGTCTCACACTTCCCCCAGGCACCCACCCATATACACACCCCACCATACACCCCCCCAAGTACACCCCCACACTCTCCCGCACATCCCCCACGCACAATATACAAGAGTGAGACTTTGTTTTTGAGCTATTACACAATCACCTCTACATACACTATGGAAACGCACATAAATCTGGACAAAAATATATTTTAAAAAAATTAAAATATGTTATAGTGTATGTTTGACTTTTAGTATATGATTTTTTTTTCTGGTTCCAAGCTGGCAACTCCTCCCCTCCCCCCACAGAAGTACTTAGGGGGACAAGGGGAGGGACTTCTGGTGGCAAAAGTCAGGACATTGGGGGCAGGACGTCTGGTCCCAAGGTGGCAACCAAGGGGTGGGGTACCTATCAAGTGGTGGGGCTACCATTGCAGCCACCAAAACTCATTAAGCAGCCCTCCAGCCAAAATAATTGTCCACCCCAGTCCTATACAAAGGATATTATGAGTCTCCAGAGTTTGTTAGTTAGGCTGATTTTTGTGTGGACAGAAGGCACTATTAGTCTATTTTTCCTCCATGTACAGACTAAGTCTTGCAAAAGTAAATATCATCTCTTAGATCCAGTATTTATGGCAAAATTGCCCCATAATTTTCCATGGCTAGTTCAAAGAGTGGAACAGGATCCACAGCTAGTTTATTGAACAAATTAAAGTTTCCAGGTATGTTTTTGTTACACCAAATGGACATGAGAGTCTCACTTTCTCGGTCTGGAAGCATACAGCTGAGCGATAACTCTCAAGGACAGTATAGAAAAGATCTGGACACATGCAGAGTTTCTCATTATACACTTCTTATCCATGGAATTACATGATGAAAATCTTGTTCCCTAATGACCAGTTTGGGTGAGTCAGACCCTAATGGAAACTAGTTTGTGGTCTATAGATATCCAGAATTGCTTTGGTTTTTCAGGCCAGTCAGCTGGTGACTAATTGGCACAACTGGTAGGTCATAGGGCTTTCATACTGGTTGCAGCCAGTTTATTTAGCACATATTGCCTGAGCGTAAGTTTTGTAGGCCAAGGCCTCTGTGGCGCAGAATGGAGTTTAGTAAGCATTATTTTCTGTCAGTTTTTTCATTCCACTTTCTTGTTTTGCCAGAAACAGATGGAATTTGATTTTCTTGTAATTGCTATGGACCGAGAATAACAACTCTGAAATCAATGAGGAGGTGGAAAGGTACAACTTCAAAAATACACAGGCACCAGCAGTCTGGACACTGAAAGTGTAAAAATGTAACTTGACATGCAGAATTACCATAACTGGCACATGATTTACTGACTATGCTCCTATCATATGATAGTTTATGAGAATGTCTCCTCTTAGTATGCATTAGAGAGATTTTTTTTTACTTCCCATTAAAACTGTGTATCGTTATCCAAGCACAGATAACTGCCTAGATCCAGATCTGTCAGTGTAAATTGACTTGGTTCTACTGAAGGCAGTATTATATACAGATTTACATGTCTAGAGAACCTGGACTAGGACCTTTACTTACATGGTCAGTTCTGACTATATTGTGTGGTTGGAAGTTAAAAATAGCTTGCTGGGCAAAGCTACGTAATTACATGTTTCCATACACTTTATCTACATTTGTTATACAAGTGTTATATCTCCTGAAGTATTCATATACATTTATCAGTATAAATGCCTTACATGTACTTAGGCTCACTTGCATGAACATGAGCACTTCTTCAAAAATGCTTTGTACTCCTGCTAAATTCTATGGAAATTTACTTGTCGTCAAGTTGTCGTGACCCCTGTACTAATTGCAGGATATGCCAAACAACAACAACAAAAACAGAATTTATATCCTTAGTTAGGAAAAGTCTGTACAGGATAAGATAAGGGGAAGATGTATAGATGTTTCTATAGTTTTCTAACTCAGGAATGCAAGATAAGATAAGAGAAAATTGTGTAGTATTTGAGGTAATACAGTGGAACATTTTCTAGGTTGTAAACAAGTGAGGTATAAATATAGACCATGTAGACTGTGTTAAAATGTGCATTAAGCTTGCTCCAGCCACTGCTGCCTCCTCCCTCTTGGATTGGTAACACGTGATATCTTGTTGATTGATTACAATTCTAATCAATAAGTGAATCGAGCGTGGTCTCTTGAGCCCATTTTTAAAGATTAACCCTTGTTAGAGACAGCTCTGGGAGTGCATGAAACATTGCATTCATTAATGCATTTCTAGACCTTTATGCCTATCTTGAAAATCATAAGTCCTTTACAAACTCTGTTCTCAATTCTTATTCAGGCAAAGTTTTCATTGACTTCATTAGATATTTTCTCTGTGTAAGGACCAACGGAAAACTTGGTAAAGTACTACAGGATTGGTGTATTCTATTTAGGGAGAGATGAAGAGAGAGATTGCTTCGATGGTGAAATCTGAAGAGCTTTTGAATGCTGCAAATCCTGTCTTAACCTTTTCCAAAAAGCATTCTGTAGATATCTTCAATAGAAACATTTGTTTTGTCACTGTTCAAGGCTGAAGGATTTAGTTTCAAGATGTCTCACTCAGGACTGAGCTTGAGAGAACAGAAATGCTTAAAAACAGTTTAATTTCTTTACTCCCCCCCCCCCTTTCGTTTTGTTAATCATGTGTGCTGGGCAGTCATGTTGTTGCCTGCAAGCACAACACAGGGCAGGGAGACTGTAAATCCTCACTAATGTTGAGGTCATAGAATAAGGTACCAAGTTATCCTAATAAATCTTGTGTTGATTTAGAAAAACACACACTGTGGCATCTTAATTTTTTGGAAATTATATTTTTCATGTACTGTGGTTAGTAGATTGGATAAAGGCAGGGTGCTTTAAAGGTGATAGTGTTTGCTTTCTTTGACTAGCAATTTATGACCCTGTGCACCGTCCACTGAGTTTTGGAACACCATAGACACTTTTGTGTTTTACTACTAGATGCATGGCCTTGTGGTGAAAGCATGTTTCAGGGACCCCAAAACACTGAATTCCATCTCCAGCTGTTCCAAGAATTGCTGTGTGATCTTAAGCAAGCCATTTTAGTTTTTTGTACCTTTGTTTCCTGGTCTGTATGAAATATAGGTTATTAGGAGGCTCAATTCAGTAATGACCTGTGTAGCACTTTGGGGTCCTGGGCTGAAAGGCACCAGGAAAGCACAAACTTTTATTAACTGAACTTCCATTTGACACATTTAGTATAGTATATTAAATATCGTTTGAGGGTGGATATGTTACAGAAAGTGTTGGTGACTCAACTGGAAGTAATTATGGATATGTCTTTAATTGAGAAAAACAGATTCTTAATCAGTGCATCACAGTCACAGCCCCCATGATGTCTTCCTGGTAAGACTTATGGATTGACTTAGTTCATCTGACTAACATATGGGCTAAGAACTAAATGCTGACAGCTTCTTCCGAGTCTGGGGAACATATGCAGTTACTTTTGGCATAGATGTTTGGGTATTTTCTGCCTCTCTTAGATGGACTTGTCCAAGCGTTCATCTGTGATTTAAATTTCACAAAGCAAAATCATTCTGAAAGGCATGTTAGTGATTTTTCCTCTTCCAAGTGGTTAATGGAAGGGAAAAGGAACTCATCATTCCTAAGTGTCTTTGATCACTTATGTTTTCAAGAGCAGAAGGAGGTGGTTAGCCATATGAGTCTGAAGTCAGGCAGAAGGTGGGATAGGGTGACACCTTAGAGACTACCTCATTCAGAAAGGGATAAGCTTTTGTAGGCAACAGCCTAAGCATCTGACAGAGTAGGCTGGCAACTACAAAACCGTATGCCTTTCTGAAGAAGTTAGTCTTTAAGGTGCTGCCCTGCCCTGCCCTGCCTTCTGCCGTCTATTTTGAAGTAATCTTCTGGAAATGTAAAATTAATACCAGTCCTATTACATCCATCCAATTCTGGGTCCATCACAAGTTAATGGGAGTTTTGCCACTGAGTCCCTAGGGTCAGGATTTGGCATTTTAAGGCCCAGTCCTGCAAGCCACAGAGCACCTGGTGGAAAGCACAGGACAGGGTATTCCTGGTGATGTCAATGGTCATTTACTGGGCTCAGCACATCCCAGAGCTGGAGAGGGCCATGTAGTTTCAAGCCTTTAGTTTATAACCTCAATGCTTGTGTACGCTGGGAAAGTGGGCAACTTGGCTGTGGATGCAGTGAAGAATGCTTGTGCATTGTTTGACAAGGTTCCTTGGGTGAATTTGATATCTTTTATTAGACCAACCCAAATGGTTGGAGAATAGTTATTAAGCAAGCTTTCGGGTTCAAAACCCTTCGGCAGGCTAAGGAAGCTTCAGCAGTTGGTGTGTGCTCACAGTGTTGCCAGTGGTTAAATTGGCCAGGAAAGTTGATGTTTCCCTGAAGCTGCAGTTCCAAGAAATTATCTAACCCTCATGGTTGTGGAGAAAACATCGACTGCATGACCATAGTATAACTCAAAGGCCCAAAGATCAGAAGGCAAATAAAAAGTTTTATTATTGTTGTTGTTGTCATTATTACCAATCCCTTATTGGGGATGCTTGACCCACCCAGTGCTTGGGTTTCACATATCTGTCCTTAGACCATATTCCAGTTTGGTGTGAGGAGTGGTTTAAACTTGCGGTTTGAAATCCCTAGGCTGCCTGCAAACTTAAGTCAAATCTCAGCAGCAGTGACTCGGTCCTTTATCCTTTTGAGACAGATAAATTATGTTTCCTGAAGTTTACCAGATGTTATTTTTCAGCTGATATCCTGAAACAGTGGCCTTCTCTGCTCCTGGGGATCAATTCACCCCTTTGAAGACAGCTAGTATGAGGAACAGCAGGGAGGCAATAGTAGGCAGTGGGATGGCCTTCTGAACAAGGGTGTATTTCATATCATGTTAAATTATGAGTGTGCTCTGTCTGCCTCCCATTCCATCCATCCGGTCACACTCCCTCCCCCCCCCCCCCCAAAACAAAACAAAACTCATCTTAATTATCCATAACCGGCTAAGCATTATGAGGTATAACAGATTAATTTGTAAACCGAACCAGGAGGATGCCATGGGAATTGTGACTGATGTGCTGATCAAAAATCTTTTCTCAATTCAACTCAGTGGTATTTCTTTGTCTTGGTGTCTGCTAGAGATTTAGCTCAGGGTATGCAACCAAAGCCCCCATCCATAACCACCTTTGTGCAGCACAGTCTGTAGTCTGCCTCATCACTTCAGAGGTGGCTGCATTTCATAGGGCTCATGTCCTGTGGGGATAATACCCTGCATTTCATCAGTAGTCTGGGTGGGCATCCTTTTCATGTGCGGTATGAGGTCTCTTAGCCCCTGACACAAGTTCATTTAAAGGCACCATGGGACGTGATCCCCAGTCTCAACGATCACACCTCTGGTCATGCCACTCATGCATGGCAGGAGGCATTATTTTGCGATTGAGGATCAGATCCTAATAGTGTCCTTCTCCTTGCCAGTGCAGGAAGAGCCTGGGGCCAGTTTGAGAAGTTAATTGGGCTAACACATTAATTCTGGCATAAAAGTAGCATGTAGAGGGACCCTTAAAGAGAAATATTGCCCTCATGAATCAGGTACAGTTGGCTTAGAGGGTTTGGAGGTACAGTCTTTTGTCCTGAATAGTAACATTAAGGAGCTTAAGCCGCTTTTCTGTCAACAGTGCTATCAGGAACTCTTCAGGCTCGCTCGCTCCAGAATGTTTTCATGGCAATGTGTTCAGAAAAGCCTATCCTGGGTCTGATGGCATGAAAAAAAACACATGACTGCTTGACCCAGGCTCTTGTCCTGAGCTGTTCTTCACCTGATTTGGGAAGGACCTTCTGAGTCCTTGAGTCTAGTGCCATGATGTGACCTCATGTCATAAAATCCCTTTCATAAGCTTATCAGGCTCCATCTTAAAAGCAGTCACGTTTCTGCCCTCATCTCTCCAGTGGGGAGGCTGCTTCTGAAGCTCATTGCTCTAACAGTTAGGAAATGTCTTCCGGCTTGCCTGCCCTTTTTATTAGTTGCCAAGCATCACAGGCTGCTTGACTCTTAAAGCCCTTTGCCTGAGTCAGCATACCCCCTAATTAGGCTCCTCTCTGATCACAGGCTGGGATGAGGCTTTCAGCAGCAGGGCCTCTGTCACTGTCGTAATATACCCTCTTCCCACACAGGCCCCACAAATGACAAACTGGGACCAAGCCAACCCCCAAACAACAGAGACAAAAAACCACTCACTTCCAGGGAGCAAGGACAGCTCCTTCCTCACCAAGTGCAAGCCCCACACCAGCTGACCCATTCACTGCCCTGCTCTCCTACTCCCACTGGGTCACAGGCTTTGTTTTCTTTCTATTTTTGGCCTGTAGCTTTTCCTCTTTACATCTGATTCCTCATGTCATTTCATGGGAACAAGAACATACTTTCATTTATTGTAGGCTGAGGAACTAAACTTCCATCCCAATATTGTGCCATGTTTTTGGAGGATCACTGCCTAGTGCCCTCTAGCCCAGGGGCAGTGAAGGAAGCTGCTCAGCACTGCTCAGCTGTTGGAGCATGTACACACCAGCTCTACAGGCTCTCTGCTCTCGAACAGAAGAAGCTTCTGTTAGCTAGATGGTCCAAAATATGTATATACTGCCTTCCTGCTGAGCCTGAGTCTGCCACTGAGAAACGAGCCCCAGACTCTAACACTTATTTCCAGTTAGCCAGTTGCAGGAATCCTGAGTACATGCACCAGTGCCATTCTCAGACTCTTTGTTTTTGGAGAGCTTAAGAGTAGGGTTGAGTTATGGCCTTAGGCCTCCTGCAAGTGGTCTACTCTGCCTAATGGCCAAGCTTGAGCAGCAGTGAGCAGAGAGACAGTATAGATGTAGTTTCTTGAATCTAGTCCCCTGAGACTGGGAGGTGATATCCTAGCCTCTCCTGAAGTCAGTGGGAGTTTTGTCCCTGAGTTCTGTGTGGCCAAGATTTCCTGCCCTGCATCTTGGCTAGGTAGCTTTAAAGATCGCTAGCAACAGCAGCTGAACCTGTTGCTCACTAAGGAGGGGAGTGCTGGTATTTGGATAATTTCAAAACATGAAAGGGAAAAAGCAAGGTGCCAGACTGAGTATTTCTGGCTAGGAGGCTGATCCCAGTAATAAATCAACTAAAAACCCTGCAACAACTTTACATATAAAGTTTTACAGCCTGAAAATGCTCTTAATTTAAGTCAGTTACTGCATTATTATCAGTTAAATGGGCAGCTGCTTGAGGTGATCAGTGCAAAGTAAAGGGGTTCTTAGAAATACTTTGCTAACAGACTGAGAACATTCTCAACAACAGGCTTGAAGGCATTCTAGTAACAGATGTTTGAAAAAGCTTTCTGTAATTTTGAAGCCCTTATCTTATTTACAACGGAGCTGCACTGAATCCCTGTCTCAAGGCTGACTTGTGTTGCAGTGAAACAGAAATGAGGGATTTAGATAAGAGAATGTGACTTGTTCCGCTGATTGCAAACCCTCTGCCCTATATTTCCCTATTTTATTTTGTTAGTTAAACCTACATGTTTAAAACAGACATGCTCAATTTCACATGGATGACCTTGTGTCTAGAACTTAAGATAACGGAAACGATTATTTGAACAAAAGGTACGTCTGAACCAGTAGACCAGATTAAAACCTATCCCAAAATAGAAGGTAGTCAGTGTCTGAATTCAGATCCAAACAGTGCAGGTGACACTTATCTATGCAATGGCTCACTTCAAACCCTGATGTTGAAGCACCCCTGAACATTCATACATTCACAATTTCACATTTGTATTTTGTAGCCTGGATTCATCCCTCACTAAAATTGATCCATTTGTAAAAGAAAGAAAAGGATCAGATCTGTACTTTTGCTAATAGAGCATCTGGGAAGTCAGGGTAACCACTGGTACGCCTTACTAAGGAATTTGGTGGGTTCTCTGTCCAGCATTTGCTAAGCCAATGACCAGGTTTCCTAGCCAAAATAAAAATACTAGACTTGGCCAGAAAAGATAAATTCCTACCCAGGAAAACTTTCTTGCACTTTTATCCTTAATTGGGATGGCATGTCAAAATGCAGGGTTTTATTTTATTTTATTTTTTGTAGGAAAGGATTTTCAGAAAATGTTCATATCTTGAGAAGCAGAAGTTTTCTTCCCCACAGCTGCCTTTGCACAGAAGGCCCTTGTCAGTGTCACTTTCAGGACAGAGCGGAAAGAGACACCCTTCCAGCATGTCCAGCAGAGTTGCAGAGCTCAGCCTCCCCATCTCCCCTTCAGCTTGGGGCTGAGTACCTGCAGCTTTCTGCTTTTCTAGTAGCCATGGCCAGAAGCAAGTGAGAATGTGCAAGTGCTAGATTTTATAGAGTAGAGGTTGGCAACATGCTGGCCCATGGGACAGATTTGGCTTGCAGAGGCAGGCGGCTTCGCCCAGACCACAGCTGGGGAGCAGGGAGAAGCAGTGGCAGCGAGTGGGATGGAAGATTGGCCAAGCTGGGTTGTTCTGGCTGATGGCTCCGAAGCATTGTGGGCTCCAGTTGGGGCACTCAGCCTCTGGTACCTTGCCTGAAGAAGTATTGTCTATTTATTTGTCTGTCCCAGAAGGACTTTCTGGGAGGAGAAATATCAAGGCAGTGACAGACAAATTTTTTGACAGGCATGGCACAAATTAGCCTGCATCCTCACAGAGTGCTACCTCGATTCCCATCCCCTCCCTGCCCTGCTGCTCTGTTTTCTGCTCCCTGCCCTTTCTGCTGCTCTGATGCCACTGCCTCCTTGATTTGCCACGTGCTACCCACAGACTGTCCATGGCACTTGTGCCACAAGTTGGTTATTCCTGCCTTAACGCATCATTTCAATTTTTCCAATGAAAAGTCAATTCTCCTGCCAAAATCAGTTTCCCATAGAAACTTTTGATGCCCCAAAGAGCACATTGTCTAATGGAAAATTATTTTGGCTGAAACAATTCCCACCCTGCTCTAGAATATACTTTCACAGCCTCAGATTCAAAGCATTGACCTACTACCTTTTTATTAAACTAAAACTGCGTTGCTTTCCTGTATTGCCCTTTCCTTTTTTTCTCTTTTGTGTTCTTGACTCCTCCTCTATCTTGTTGGTCTTCCTCTGTCTCCTGCTTCTATGCTGCAGGTGCATTGCTGGTACTGAACTTCTATTTCTTATTTTCCAGATATCTCTCACCCTACTCCCTTGCACACAAATGGAAAACTTCGGAAAACATTGCCAGAGAATAAAACTTTCTAAACAAAGCGTCCATTAAAAAAAACAACCATGAGGCTTTGCTATCCTGGACAGTGCCTAAGCTCCCCCTTTGCTTTAGCTGCTGTGGAAAAGAAGTGTGCTGATACCACTCCTGATACTACTCCTGAATATTCTCCATCTAATGTAGCTGTCCCTGGCTAGTAAATATCTAATAAACCTGGACTCCGCTCCTAATCCTCTCTGGTTGCAAAAACGCAGGTGTATAGTTTCTCTTTGTATGTTTTCTCCAAGGGCAGAATATCCTGACTGCCTTCAGCAGGGTAAAAGGAGAGTTCTTCATCACTTCACCCCACCCTGCCTCCTTATATAATATTCTCATTGAATAGAGCTAGTGTCCACCAGTGCTTTTGCTTTTCCAGCTAGCAGCGGAGTGAAATTGACTGCCTTCTTATCAATTTCACTGCTACTTGGAAGATGATAAGTGGGAATATTGGTCAGCTTTTACTGCCTGATGCATTTGGTTAAAGCTAGAAGCAGAAGCACTGGAGACGGTTCCTCCGAAGACTTACAAAGACTGTGCACACAGTATAACCACAGAAGCTAAAACTTTAGGGAAGGATCCTCATCTGCTGTAAATCTTCCTAGCACCATTGACTTTCAAGGAGCTACACTAATTTCTGACTGGAAACATAGTTCTTTGCTTTGAATCTTAGATGCTATAGAAACTTCAGGCAGTTGTTTGAAAAGTGCTTTACCTGCTAATGACAAGTGAAGTTTTCAAACCCCCTGTGTTTAAGGGTAGGTGAGAGATAAACTGATGAATCCATTCTCTAGGTACTATGCAGTGTGGGGTGCAAGGCTGGATTTTGTATTAACAGGCTTTTAAATGGATGTTTGCCTACTAACAAACAAGGTAGCAGAAGCTAGAATGCTTTAATCAATTTGCATTTTGTTCAGTTAAAAATAAAATGAGGGATAGGGTATAACCTTGCAAATTCATCTTGATCTGATGCTATTTTTTTGCGAGTTAGACAGATGTGAAGCCACCCGTCAGCTGGTGCCTCGGACTAGCTATCAAATCAGGAATCTGTAGACTCGCTCTTCAAATCCCAGCACTAATCGCAATGATAAAGAGCTACCTTTCGATTAATCCTGCCCTGGACTTTTGACGAAAGATACTGCAGTTTAATTATGGAGTGAAATCCACTTTGTCTGATCTGCCAGTCTGCACTGTAATGTCATAATATAATCAGCTTCGCCCCTGTCTGAAGCTCTGGGGCTCTGAAGTCCAAGGACCTGTTTGATTGAAAAGAATAAAACAATGTTCAAACAATCACCAGCTGCAGTGCTGTAATTACCAAAACTTTGTTTGCATCTGTCTGTCATTCTTGCCATTGGTTGCTTATGACACCAAGAGACAAGGAGAGATTGTGGTAGATAAGGACAGCAACCTGATGGGTTACAAGTAAGGTGTGGGAGGACTTGCATATAGAAAGCAATCAGTATAAAAGAGTCAGGCCAGTTAAACTGGAGCTCTTTCTAGTACATTTCCCTTTGGTTTCATTGACTCCTACAGGTTCAAGCAGAGCCATCTGCTGTGTCTCCTTGCATTTAAAATCTGTAACTAAACCAGTTGCGGCTTCAGCTGAGATTTCATTGATGGGTTGGATTGTATATGTATGTGTGAATTTGTTGATAGATACTCTGAAGCCTGATACCACCTTCTCATCCATGAGAGACACATTAGGGAGCAGCATAGTACAAGCTTTCCCCTCGCTGCTCCATGAATGGGATTCCACTCTGAACTGGAGGAGCCATTTTTTTGCACTAAGGGAGAAGTTGTTGCTGGATGCTGTGATGGACTTGCTTCTCCGTTCAAAGAACTAAGTGCCTTCCACTCCCAGCGTGATGGAAAAGGGGTGAGGGTGCTCCGCATCTCTCAGAATCAGGCCCTCAGTCTTTGCAGCATCTCTGCAGAGATTGCCCTCACAGTCACCAGTTAGCATCAACTGCAACCTCTTCATAATGTGTCATGGATACTTCTTCACTAGGAAGTAGGCTACAGTTCTCAAATCATTTCACTGTGGTCACTGCATGTGAGCCAGACAGTTGTGACCCCTGCTCACCATGCGGTGAAAGCTTCCAAATATCCTGGGATACATTTTAGTTAGGTATATTTTTATGTATGTCTAAGCAGTTATGGGAATGGTAGAGAATGAGGAAAAGCAGAAGAAAAACAGATTCTATAATACATTGGGAGCTAATGGTTCCCACCGTGGAGAAACAAGGAGATGCAGAGATGCTCTTCAGTTACAGGAAAAGACACAGATGGGAGACCCTGCGGACCAGAAGAGGGAGGAGCAGCAGTGTAAGGAGTGGCTTGCAGCATTGCCAGATCCCAGGCTCTAATGCCTGCTGGACCAATCTTCTTTCCATATGTACACTTGCTCCAAGCCTGCTTTCTCTCTTTAGTATAAAGACCCAACGCTCTAGCTAGGTTTTAATTGGACTGCATGGGAGCAGGGGTTGCTGGATGAGGCCTTAAGACGGATGTGTGAAACATACAGCCTGCAGGCTGGGTCTGGCCATTTTAGCTGTAGTGAGATTGGAGATGGGACTATCGGACTGGAGAGGGGAAAGGAGGGTGGAAAGCAGAGACTTGACCTGCTGCAGAATCAGGGCCATGGGCCAGGTTAGATATGGCTGTCAGCATCAGGAGGGTGAGTGAGGGCTGTGCTACTACTGCTTAGCCCAGCCAGTGCTGCCAAACCTCCTGCTACAAACAGAACCTCACTGCCATCATTGGACTTAACACAGCCCCTGCTGGACCCACTGCTGTTGTAGCTGCTGGTCTTGGGAGGAGTCCTTGAGGTCTGGATCTAGCCCAAGGCCCACCGTGAGTCTGAAATCACTGTGCTAAGGCAGCCTCAGGAGCAGTGAGAGTATCTGACCAGCTCATCTTTGGTTTGGCTTTTCCAAGTTAATGTTCAACAAATGAGACATCTGTTTACAGAAAAGGATGGGAGATAATCACAGTGGTGCGTGCATGTGTGTGTGTGTGTGTGTCCACATCCCCCACCTCTGGACTAATAAGATTAATGTTTAACTTAGGGGGGTAGCACATTTTTTAAATAAAGAATAATGTGAAATGATTAATCCAAGAGTTTCCATTAACCTCTTCTGGAAGGTTAGATAGAAAGAAATTTGTTGACCAAAGTACAGGGTAAGTGACTTTGGCACAAGTTAGGCAGCACTCTACTGAAGCCAGTGGAGCTAATAGAACTGATGGAGAATCAGGTACACAGGTCATACTTCAGAGGTTTCAAGTCTTCCCTAATAATAAGAATGGCACTGAGAGATCGATTTAAAAAAACCAAACATTAAGGATTGCCCCATCCAGTTATTAAATTAATATTAGAGGTGGTTTGGAAGCTATTGACAAAATGTAATTTCATCAAAATTAGGTCTTGTCTCAGAGCTCAAACACCTGACAGAGATGTATCTGTTTGGACAGAGTGTTGACAGAAACATTTCTGACATCCAGGGTGCTCTGGTCACTTTTAATGAACGAGAGAGAACAAAAACTTGAGGTTTTGGGTTTGTAAATCACCATTTTGATCCCATTCTATTTTTTCGAAGTGTTAGGAAGGTGGTATTTCCATGCTGATGTAAAACAGAAACAAGTTTTGAAACCTCTGCAATTGCTGTGAAACACTCTTGTTACCCAAAGTATTTCGACCACTCCTGAGTACATACTGCTCCACCTACTCCTCAGAGGCACAGGCCCACAAATTCGTGGAATATGTGCCTTGGTGCAGCCCTGAGTGTGCCTTGTGGCACTGCACTCAGGTTCAGAAAAGGTGAGCTCAGATTAAAATGACCACTTTCCCATTAGTTGGGTGCTTTTTCACAGCCCCTAATCCTCCACCTCATTATATTGTATGTGATTGTGGACTGGTTTTACAGCCTTGGAGGCTTGAATCTTCCATGTAGCTACAAAGTAGAGAGAATAGGAATAATAGCACAAACCAACCCCACACTCACTTGCTGAGGAGCACCCTGTTGACATCTGTAGGGGCAAGAGGACAGTTCTTTACTTCCCCTTAACCCTCTCCAATAATGCCAAGGGTAGAGGAGGATTGGGAGGGGATAAATGCTGATTATAACTGTGGTGGTGAGCTCATGAACTCATTTCATGCAAGCCACTAGGAGACCCTTCAAACACTTCTGGCCTGGGTTGGATTCAAGCCAGCAGCCTTAGGGAACAAGCTTCTGGGTCTCCTTTTCCACCATTTTACCTCCTAGTGTAGCCATTTGTCCTTGTTTCAAGTGAGTGTGAAAAACTTCCATGAGTGCAAATGAGGTGTCTGGAATCATTTCACATTCATTTTTCACAGGGGTGAATAATCGCATGGTAACAAGGAAGAAGA
>JAGPOW010003648.1:112904778-112920146 GCA_030014935.1 Caiman crocodilus | reverse complement strand
CCTGTGACCCTGGCACTCGTTCCTGCCACTGGCGGGGGGTCAGACTAGATGGCCTGCTCTAGGCCCCTTCTGACCCTAGTTACTATGAAACTATGAAACCTTTAATGCTCTTAAAATTTAATTTGCTACTGCAGGAGTTCCCAATTTCTGGCTTCCTCTACTTGCAAAAGGCTATCTTAAGTTTTTCCAAGATACCAATCACTGTAGTATTTAGGTACCACACTAAAACAGTTAGGATTGTGCCCCAAAAGACAATATTTTCATAGCGTCCATCTGTTGTCTGTGTGTATTTCTTGTGTTTTATTCTCCTCTTCTCCCACTCATGTTGCTCACTGCCTTCTACTTCTTTCTTCCCAAAATATCCTTAGCATTGGGTGGGTCTTGAGGAGTTGCTGCTGGAGAGAAAATACATGCAGTCTTTGCTTGTAACCCAGACTGAGAAGGGTCTGATATTCTTTAGTAAGGATTTCTACTGCTGGCGTCCTGCAGCTGAAAATTAGTTTGTCTCTGAGCCTGAGCATCTTATCTTGGGTCAGTCTAATAACTTGCTTTCGGAAACTCATGGTACATCATGTTGGCAGCTTTTAAGAGGGCTCAGCTCTATCACTCTTTTCTCGAGTGCCTCATTTATAAGAAATGGGAAGAGTGATTATTAAAACTGTGCTATGGAGGAGCTTGAGGTGGCCACCAGTTACTTGTATAATAAACTATTGCCTCAGAAGGCCCAAATAAAAAAATGAAATAGGTCATTTCACTTGAATCCTCCCACGTGCCCAACTCAAAAGCTTCACTAAACTTGGCATGGTTGGAGGTCTTTGATCAAGGGCCCCCTTCCTGGAAGAGCAAGGAGAGAGAGTTGCATCAGCAGTTGGCCGAACTGACAGTGGAGAGGGAATTTGCTTTGCAATAAGCCATATCCTGCCTTCCTGGTTCTGTGAATAGCTCCATGGAAATTAATGGAACCACTTGCTACAGTCAGGCAAGCAGGATTTCATCCAAAGCTTAGTCAGTATCAGTGATTTAATCTTCCATTTCCATAAACATTATATTTAATCAGCAACTTAAAAAGAGAGGTGAACAAAGAACAGTTTGTGCTTTGAATGCCCTGGCATCACATGCAAAAAGGGCAACATGATTCATACTGTTGCTGGCTTTGTTTGCTTTTCAGTTGTGGCTGTGGCAGTGCCCTTTCTGTAATTGCTACTAGTACCCATCTTGGTCAGTGATTCTACTCTATTTTATGCTTATATGGTGCCCTTAAGTGGTTCCCATGTTCAGTACAGTTGGGCTGAAGCTCTACTTTTACTAATTCTGGTTTTGCCTGAAGTGTAACAAGGCTCTGAGGTGCTCCTCTGACGTGGTCACTGATATGGGTCAAGGGGATTCATCCCCTTGACCTACCAGAGTTATTCCCACCACACACATGCATCATCTGCATTTGTTTATCCACCTTTATCTTGCTTGTACCTGTGTTCTTAGAAAACCTGGGAAACTGTCCATACTGTTCCAGGCAACATTTTCAACTGTTGGTGTTGGATATGGGAGTCTGTGGGTGATTTTCGTATGGTGCAGTGTACTGCAATTATGTTGCTGGTAGAAGTACAGGGTGCCAGGTGTATGTAAGGTGTCTTGTTCATACCATCATCTTACAAACTTGTGATTTGGATAGAGCATGATAACTATGTTCCTTCTGAGCAGGGTCAAAATATGGCACACTTGTTTAGAGAGGAGTCAGGTGCTACGCAGAATGACAAACTATGAATAAAGTTAATTCTAATATAATACAAGGCATAGTCCATCTGTCTGTCTGTCCGCAATGCTCCTGGAGCACTCCTAATGATTACTGAAACAACCAATCAGAGTGCTCCAAGAATGTTTCAGACAGGAGGTGGCAGCACACTGCCATGATGGTGGGGACGGGGGGCACTGCTGGCCTCACTCCCTTCAAGGGGCTGGCCGAGGGGGATGGAGGAAATGGCAGGGCAAGCTTCTCCCTCACACCCCCTGCTCCTGGGAGGTGGCTGCGGTGCAAGATGGTGGGTGGTGGCGCTCTGGCCCTACCCTTTTCCAGCCTCCCTCCCCTAGTGATTCCTGATGGGCAATTGGCTAGTAATGTAATAATGTTACAGTCTGTTTCCAAGCTTGGTAACATTTGTGATATAGCTATAATTGCATTAATTACTTTATGTATCAATCTTTAAATAATATCTAATCTGTTCTCTGTTCTCTAGTATACCCCCAGCTCCTTTGTTCATCTCAACAAATGGATACTAAATTATCTGGATTACTATTATGTTTTCACAGACATTGGCCCCAGTGGGTGATCCGACGCATTATTCCATAAGTCAACCCAGACACAGAGACCAAAGATGTTCTCACTAAATGTCCAAAACAATTGTCATTAACTTCTTTGCTGCTTCTTTTGCAACCAAGAAGTTTTAAAAGAAAACAGTATGTTTTATGCTTACCATATATCAATGAAGACAAACTATGCCACGACCAACAACGGGTTTATTAAATGCCACGAAACTCTGCATCCTCCTTTTGAGAGCAATGCCTATCTTGTTGCTTTCTCTCATACTCCTGGAGTTCTGAGATGGTTAAATATATAGGTCAACTTCCATTTTTGGTCACATTTGTCAATTTTTCAGTAACTTCTTTGCAGTTAATGGATTTTTTACTTGTGTAACAGCAGAATTTTGTTGGTAAAAAATGTATGACCTATATTTATTACTCATTGATTACCCAAAACTGAAACCACTCATAAATTAAGACTATTATTAATTTGTAATTGTCATAAATGTCAAAGATAAATTGTAATCCATTCATTGGTTTGTGAAGATAATGTTATCCCATGAAGGCTGATAAATTCACATGGGCTAGGGACAGAAATTACATAGACTGGCAGAAGTGGTCAGAAGCTGGTTCAAATCTGTAATTCAGTGCACATAAACAGCTTTCAAAATGGCTGAAACTGGTTTAAAATAAACCTGGATGGATGTAGTATCAGACTTAACTATTTGGGGTTAAATCGGTTTCTTGAACTTCTGTTCCAGTTCCCCTCCAGATTCAAGTTAACTCACAGTCCCCCAGCATCCCAGAATGCTTTATATCTTTCCTGCAACCCCTGCCCCGCCCCCACTGGGTGCATGGGCTAGCCTTGGCTCAAGCTGTCTGCTCCAGCCAAACAGGGAGGTGTGCTCTAGTGCCCCCCCTTCCTCCCCCCAGCTTTTGGTCTGGGCTACTGCAGCTGTATGGCTGCATTTCTAGAATCAGAAGTGAATGGCTGTTCACTTGCTTGTCGGTTCAAGCTCTACAGCTTAGAGTAACCTGAGAAGATTGAATTGATTCAGCCTCAAGCTTTTTGACTGTCTGTACTTAGCCGTGGTGTTCCTGAAAAGATGTTTAAAACGTTTAGCCACGTGGCTCCTTGCTGATACTGTGGAGGCTGATGGGCCATGTTTGTTTCACTGTAGGTGTAATTCACTCATCCCACATAAAGCCTGGCAGTTTAGGGAAGGAAGATTCAAACCACCAGGCCAAGAACATGTTGTTTTCATCCCGTTCAAAACTGGAGGAAATGACTAAGTCTGTGCAGTACTATACTGGCTTTTATGTGTTACAAATGGAGTCTGGGGAGGGCTATTCAGGTTCCTTCTGGCATCGATTATCCAATCACACTTTATATTAAAATTCTTGTATAAATACTTTATAAAGATTAATAAATGATTAATGGATGGTATAAGCATGGTATAGACACAAGTAGTATATGTTACAAATGGTTGTAAGTGCATCTATGGAAGATTTTGTAGATCATTATAAACCATAGCCATACTCAACCTGTTGACCTGTACCAGGCTATTACAATTCATCTATGACAATTAGCCATTTATTAAATTATCTATTAATTATATATCAACTCTATACAGAATGGTAAATATGTCCTTAGTACAAAATGTGACCATTAACAGGAATTTTATAGCTTGAGTCCAGGATATAGGACGTATGACATTCTATTACAAGGTCTTAGCAAAAAGTTGTACACTAAATTATAGGACCCGGTTTGACTTAGTTGTCTTGAGTGTTTCTTCTAGTCAGTTGTTTTAGAGTTTATCCTTCAGTAATAATTAAAAGTAGAAAGTAGTCTAGCTTGTAGGTGCGTATAGAAATCCCAAGAAGATAAATTTAACTCTGAACTGTTCAAAATTCAGAGCCCAAATGACTGGTTGTTTTTCAATATTCTTTGTTTTAAAGTAAGCATCTTTTTGAACAGGAGGTAAACCTTGTAGCCTGGCTGTCAGGGGAGTTAAGGTGGATTTTGGTTCTGTGTTTCTTTAGTTGTTTTTCTGATGTTTCAAGAAGGGTTCATAAGAGCTGATGTGGTCTGATCTTCTCAGGGAGTAAAGTATCTTTGCTGTAAATGATATGGCAAAGAATAAAAACTAAGTAATATGCTTCTTCAGTTCTTTGCCATGTTGGGCTTTTGTGAATTTCTGTATAAAGTAGCTACTTGCACAGACACTGAATCGTAGCCCTTCCACTTGGAATGTAGATGCATTTTTTTCTTCTTCCATCGCTGGAGCTCCAGCCAGATGAGTTGTCTTCCATACCACGTAAAATTGCTGTATATTGCATCTGAATCTCATTTGCACCAAGTAGAAAGAAGTAGCAGGAAGGCTTACAGGAATTACAAGATTTAAAGAAAGATGTTCAGTTTTCTTATGTTGACTTGATCAGAAGCAATGGTACATCATGTTTTAGGAATTCAATTTAGAGTATGTAAAAGGAATTTCAGATTGAATATTCATAATCTAATGATGCTGGGCAAAGTCTGACTACCCAGCTATTGGAATCTGTTGAGTGATCTTTGGCCTAGAAAATTAATCTCCTGTGGATGAAAGGTTGTTGCCTCTGTCTTTTTTAATGTTAATGTAGATGAGTTTCAGTTCCTTAGGTTTCTAGGGGCATTTATACATGTGCTTCAGGAGTGGGGGTGGAGGGAGAGGCAGCTCCAAGAGCTACTCTAAGTAAAGCTCCTGAAGCGTCTTGTGTATTAGCATCCCTGTGCTTCAGAATGAACTTTAGATAAAGCACCATTTTGAAACGCGGAGATGCTGGTACACAAGATGCTCTAGCCACTTTAATTAGGCACTTTAGGAGCTTGAATTAGGCTCCCGTTCAAGCACTTTATCTAAAAGTGCCCCCATTGTCATTATGAAGCACAGAAATGCTAACACACGAGATGGAGGAGGTTGCCGAAGCGTGGTAATTGCCATGCTCCAGCAGACTCAAGTAATAGAGTCGGCTCCGATGCACTGGCATTCCAGCCCATGGGAGCAGCGACTCCCTGCTCATGTACAGGCACCGTAGGAGATTTTTGAGTTTCATTAAGATAAAGCAAGGTGTTATTTATTCGTAGGGATATTTGATATTCATATCCTGGTTTTTGATAATCTGTATCCCTCAACAGTCTCTAGCAGCTTTTATGGCAGTAGACATATAGAAGACATGTTCAGGAGCATCTGTCTTCTGCGGCCCTTTAAGGTGTGGCAAAGTGCCCATTGAAACTTGTGCAAGTTTTCCATTTGAATTCAGTGGGCTTGGAATCAGCCCTGATGCTTCTGCTCAGGAGCCATTCAAATAAAGCAGTGCACATAGAGCATTTCAATAGAGTTTGATGGAGTTTATGCCACATTGCTACTGCTACTACTTCTACTGCTGTCTCCTAAAAGCCTCTTGAACATTTTATCAGCACTTAGTGCTTGAAGGAGGACATCTTCCTTCCTTCCTTCCTTGAATGAACTTTAGTGTTCAGTGAATATGGTTTACAGCTCTCCCTGGGTTACATCCAAGTTGGTCAATTTGAATTAGCACTTGAAGGATTTGGATAACCGTGTTTGTCCATGTGTTATTTTCTGGGCTAACAAAAGAGATTAGCTGAGATAGCCTTATTTGTGTTTAGAAGCCGGTAGAACCAAATTTTTGAAAAAGGATAAAAGTCCTGAAGACTATAGACTATTTTCCTTGTTCCAGGGAGTGGCAGACCATTAGAGGTATACAAAGTCCTGGAAACTCCTGCAAAAAACATGTCGAACTCACTGCTGAAGTCCTGGAGATCTGCCATTCGGAAGGTCCCTCTTAA
Organism: Caiman crocodilus; assembly: GCA_030014935.1. NCBI lineage: Eukaryota > Metazoa > Chordata > Crocodylia > Alligatoridae > Caiman > Caiman crocodilus. Next base: position 112,914,004 of record JAGPOW010003648.1, on the reverse strand, counting down.
CATTTTGAACTTCATCTGTTGATATCTCCACTTCAGAAAGTACATTTTGTTCTTAAATAATTACAGGATTTGGGGGTTCTTCAAAAAATATGCCTTTATGTTAAGAGTAGGGATTCCCGTGGGTGTTCACTTTCTGGTACAATTTATTAACTGTTCCTCTTATTTCTTTCTTATCAGGATTTTCTTCTTTTGTTAGTCATGGCCATCATGGTTGGGAGGTTGGTGGGATGGCATATTTCTGAAAGCATACAGCTTACTGTATTTCCGAAATAAAAATACCGTTGTTGAGCACATGAGAGAGCTGCTATTGCCTAGAGATGTAATAATGTTGCCAAATTGCACGTGCACATCTACAGCTTAAGCTTTTGTTTCTTAGGAAGCGCCATTGATCAGTTGTTGATGAGATTTTAGCTTCTAAGATGTGCTGAAAGGGTCCTTTGGTTTGCATTATGTATGTCATTTCTCATTCCTCATTTATGCCCCTCCCCCCCGCCAAAAAAATAAACCACTGGAAAGAATGCCCTTTTATCGTGCATTTCAAAATATTGCAGAATGTCCCTTGATAAATGGTGTACATGTTTTCTTTTTAAGCAGTGAATAGAGTACATTTTTTCTTTCTAGGTAGTTGAATGGTGGTACATGATTTGAGATAAATGTCCTATCTATCTTAAAACGATGTACGTATTGATACTGCTTATGCCTTACTGAAAAATGTATCTGCTGAAGATTAGGAATCGTGAATGTTGGAATGGACACTGAATCTTTACCATTTAGCTTTTTCAGCCTATAAACATTTACCTAAAGCCTGATCAATGTACAGGTTTTATACTTACACAGCTGTTTTTGTTAGGGAAGTAATATGATGTATTAATTCAGTTATACTGGCATAAAGTTATATTAGTATAAAGTTTTGCAGGCATTAACCACACCAGTATTAAGAGCTTTAATTTTTGTGTTTAGACAAAGATAGGACTGAAGGTTTTAGTTTACAATATATTTGGAAATACAGAGGTATTTCATGTCATTTGGATTTTAACAGATATTTGAAGTCTTTTCTAAGAAATCATTTATTATTTGTAAGATTACAGGTATTGGTTAGTAAATCAGATAGATTCATCAGAAGGGACATATGTGCACCGGATATTAAGATGTATTGCCAGAGAATATGCCAGGAAACAAGGGGTATTTATGTATTATCAAGTATTATCATAGCTACTCCTCATCAAGCAATGTATGATGCATTTGATGCTAGTCTCATGTAGTCTTTTTCCCATGTATTGTGTATGGAGGAGTATATATGCATTTCCTGAATTCAGGCAATTCTCACCCATTTTTATAAAGAAGAGAACTTCATTTCATCATAGAGTAGATCTGCTTAATATTCTATATACAGCATTTAAAAGAATGCAGAAGAAATGAGGTGGGAGGCTGCACTTTTCTTAGTATGTGTATCCAAGAAATTCTTGTCTAAATAGTTTCTATGTGCGTAATGCTACTTTGCAGGGCACCCTCCAAGAGAAACTATTCAGTAATCAATCTGTTGCCAACTGAATAATTAAATAAAATTTCTCAATTTAACAATGTTTTTTAGCACACTAAAACTATAAAAAATACCCTGCTGGGAGAAAAATGAATAGACTGGTTATTAAATGGTCACAGCTAAAGATAGTACAAAAGTCCAGTCGTTACAGTTCTCACAAAACCAGTGCTTGTAGCTACGTAGTAGTAGATTCGTAAGAGATCCTAGGTTTTTGATAGTGCTAAAATTATGCAGCGGGCTAACAAATGTTCATTTTTCTCCCTTCTTTATATCCTTATTATGTTTCTCCGAGAGGGAGTTTTTCAAGCACTGTAAATTTTTTTGCTGTGTTTAATAGCAATTGAAATAACAATGATAAAATTTAAATTGCATCTTGTGCAAATGCTTGTGCAAAGCAGTCATCAATAAGGAAAAATGTATCTTTGGCTGTGAGCAGGACTTATGCTTGTCTCTATTCAGCAGTCTAAGTCAAATATGAGGAGCAAAAAGATGGCAATAGCAATACCATAAAGAAGAAAAAAAAAGGATGAAACTATGTAGGGGATCTGTGTATATAAAAACAACATAAATACTATTTCTTACCACTCCCCCTCAACTAATATGCATTTCATATATGATATATAAAGAGGGCTTCCAAAAAGTGCTATCAGAGATTAGGTTGTTATAAATCATTACAGGAGATGTTTCCCAGTAATTAACATAGTACCTTTGCAGTGCATACCACAGAACTAGAAAAGGAATGATTTAATTATCATTCCTTTTAAAAAAAAAAAAAAAAAGTTGCCATCTTAGTTATACACCAATTTTTTTTTAAGAGTCTTCCCTTTTTGAACTACAGTGTTTGGAAAATCTGAAATTTTCAGGGTTTTTTTTTTTTAGAACATGCCATGGATAGTTGTTTTTCTCTTTAAAAAAATCTTCAGGATCAGTATGGTGTAAGTTAATAGACATACCATATTTACTTGAATCTAAGACCAGGTTCCCCACCTCCAGTCAAAATGAAGCAAAACCAGAGCCACGAAATGGAGTTGGAACCACAGCCTCTGCCCTGCTATCGTCTCCACACCCTTGGCAATGCTTGCCTTCCCTTCGTGGCTCTGGTGGGGCCTCCACTCCAGCCCACGCAGGGAGCACGGAGCATGTGTTGCTCCTGAACGCAAAATGGCAACAGCAGCTCTGGCCTTGGCTTCAGAGCCAGGGCCTGTCTGCAGCTGCCACCGCAACTACAGCGTGGCCAATCTGGGGCTGGAGGCAGTGTGTTCTCTGTAGGGTGGCAATCACAGAGGACATTCCAGCTTTCTGCTACTCTGTCCTCTATTGATATGAAACCAGACACCTTTGTGTCCTCTATTTTTCTCTTCAAGACAAAGTTCTCTTGTACCAAGAAAACAGAAGACAACTGGACTGTCCTCTGAGATGCCCATCCTAGTTCTCTGCACTCCTTCTTCCAGACTGGAGTAGAGCCCCAGCCTGAGCTGGAGCTGTAAGGGGAAGGTAAGTGATCGTGGGGGCATAGAAAGCAGAAAAAATTGTGGGGGGAGAGGTGGGAGTGGGGGAGAGTGGTGGGAGGGGACAGGTGCCAGAGGGATGCAGGCACTGTGGGGAGGCACAAGTGTCAGGGTGCAGGCATGGGGAGCAGGTGGAAAGGGGAGGGGAAGGGTCAAGGGAGCAGGTAGCAGGTGGGGCAAGTGGGAGGGGTGCAGGTAGGGGGAGCAGGTGGCAGGAAAGGCAAGTGGCGGGGGACACCATGGGGTCAGGCATGGGGAGAGGGGGAGAGACAACCTAGGGGACAGGCAGCAATGGTCAGGGTTCAGGCCGTTTGACTTCCCTGCCACCTGCCCCATCACCACCTGCACCCTGCCTCTGCTTTCCCCACTACAGCAGTGAGGGGAATTCATTTAACACAGCCTTCCATTAATTTGATTTTAGACATGGAAACTTATAGCAAATTTATACATTTTCCATGTCTAGCATCTAATTAATGTGGGGTCATCTTTAAATTTAGACTTGTCTTGGATTCAGGTAAGTATATTAATACCCTAAGTTCTGAATAGTCTTTGCTTGGTTGAGTGCAGTTCTTACTGCCTATTAAAGGGAAGAAAAATCTTGCAGATTTCTCAGTATTATCAGTTTTTTAAAGAGAAGCAAAGATTGTTTTTTTATTAGACAAACTGTAGTAGGGATAAAGTTAGACACGGATTTGAATGCAAATGATTGAAATGAATGCAAATTCCAAAGTTTGTCTAACTTTATCCCAACTATATAGTTGGTATAATAAAAGACGTTACCCAAACAAATCCTTGCCTCTTGCATAATTCCTGGACTATCACAGCTATGGCATTCTTGTTTTTTAAAGATATGCAAGCAGACAACTGTAGTTGGGGTAAGGTTAAGGCAGTCTTTTGCAGCTCTCTTTGGTGTGCAGTGGACTCTCTCTATTTCTCTTTTACAAATAGTACCACTAATTTAGAGGGAGCTTCTTTGAAGAGTAAAAAAAATTCCTCATTGGAATGTGATTTTCTTCTGGAGAGAAGCAAGGTCTAAGATCAAAAAGGGATTTTCAGGAGCACATAGGTGTCTTAGGAACACAAAATCTATTGCAAGTTGTGCTTCCGAGTCATTTTGAGACTTCTGAAAACCCCAAACTAATGTCTCAGTGACAAATCTGGGTCTACTCCAATAACAATTTCCATGGCCTGTTGGGGTACGAACAATGTTTGTGGGACCTGATTTAAGTTTAGATGGGTTACTTTAAGTAAATATTTGCATCTGGTATTTGAACAAAAATGCCATGCTGTAGCATGGGACAGCTCCACAAGTAGAAGCAAAAGTGAGCGCAGTGGTATAGACAAGACAGCAGCCTTTTTACTGCTGCGCCATCCAGGCTTCCTCAGAGCGAATCCATGCAGTTCAGCAGTAAAAATAGCAGTGCCTGCTAGTGCTTACTCTTTACTATACAGTAATGCTCCCTGCACTGCTTCTATTGGCAAAGCTGCGACAGTTGGAAACCTTCAGACAAACTCTGCATAGGTGAGAGACTTGACTGTAGCTAACACACCTTCCAAAGGCAAGTTGCCTTCAAGGCATATTCAGACCCCTTGCTGCTTATCTATATTTCTCTGTGTGCGTGGATGCATGTGTTCCCATACATTCATGTAGGCATATGGTATATGTATTTTGCACATATTTATATTTCCCCTCCTGTGCTATTATAGTGCAGAGGCAGACAGCACATTCTTGGGTTCACCAGTATGTGTGTTTATATATATAGATATATAATTGTGTGTGTGTATATGTATATATATGTCTGTGTGTATGAGAAACAGATGCACTGTAGGCAGATAAAGCAGATAAATTTAGATTCAAATAGAAGCATAAGTGTATAAATATAGACACTATATAGAGTGAAAGCAAGCAGATCAGCACAGTTTCATTATTACTTGCATTCTGTATAATAAAAGAGGAGCTGACACTGAAATGACTGAATGTCTGACACTGTGAAATTGCAGAAGAACATAGTGAAAGGTAAGAAAATAACCTTTCTCTCTAGCTTGAGGAGCAATTAAGCAAGAAGATTTTATGCCTTTAATTATTGCTTGCTAAAAGTTTTTGCATGGTCATTTTGAGGAGGGAGGCTGGAGACTGGAAAGTAGGTACAGATTTGTCATTTTACCTTATTATAAGGAGATAAAATAAAGATCTTGACCCAGATTCTGTGGAAGGGGAAGTGTCCCATCTAGCAAATACAACACCCTATTTCTATTTTTATAATGAGCCTCATGCCCAATGATTGTCAACTCTCTGCTGCTTTTGGTACTGGTCAGTTTGCTTTCTTCAGGTTCTGCCAGTCTCTGAAAGTTGCCTTGCGTGGAAAACCTTGAGGGGAAAATTTAAAGTACATGAAAATAATCATTATTCCTCCAATTCTATTAGAGTGATGTGTATAAATATCACATTGTTGTATTCCATTTGTTAGTTGTTTTAAGTTTGCTTTACTGATGAAGACACCTTTTCATTGCTCCAGTTAGCCTGGCAGGGCAGCCCAGATTTTGGATATCTACAGCACTGAAACTATGGAATCAGCTATTTAGAGACAAAAAGGACGTCTTTATATTAGATTTAAATCAGTCCATATTTTTTGTAATTCAGTTTGATTAGAATACACAGAAACTTTTCTTCTTGCTTGGGCCTTTCAAACAGCCTGGAATTCCTGGGGATTTCCAAAAGACTGTAGCCATGTTCCTTTTGTTGGTGAATGGGATCATCAATGGGGCAATTGGAATATGGTTGAAGTAAAGGACTAGTAGCCTAGAATTTGTTTCCAGTGGTGCCATTGATTCACTTTATGACCTTTCCAGGCTACCTTGACCTTTTTGTGCCTTTTCCTCTACTTGTAATCTGGACTGATTGAAGTTCTCACAGGGATGAAGAGAGGAATAGTAGCTTCCTCTGTGGATAGTCTGTATTTATGAACTAAGGTATTGCTCAGCAGTGGTAAAGGAAGTTGAATATGGCTCTCTGTATTTGCAAAGATGTAAAGTGCACATTATTATTATTATTATTATACTACGTTTACATCTGCAAACAGCCCATTTGTTTGTACCTTGCTTAATTATTTTCAAATAATCCCATTAGATGATGAGCATCTTCAAGTTTCTCTGACTATTCTGACAAGTTTAATATAAAGTAGAAGAGAAAATAAACTCCAATATGTGCACACACAGAGAATGTAAGCAACATTAAGGGTGTGACAAAGCTTAAATCATAGGAAATTCAAACAACAGGCTGGCACTTCCTTCATGATGTACCCTCTTCCTTTGGGTGTGAATATTGATAATTTTACAGTACATCCTAAAAGACCACCTGTAATTCCCTTGCTGAACATACACCAGGCTCCTGTTACTGTTACTTTTGGAAGTCACTGTAGTTGTGGAGTCCTGTTTTGGGGCATGTTCAGTCTAATGGTAAAAATAAAAACTGGACCTCGGGATACCTGAGTTCTATTCTTGACTCCACTGCTGACTCACCCGAGTCACTTAATACCCATTTCTCAAACTAGGGTGCCTAAAGCTAAGTCTTAGATATGTATTTTGACACTTAAATGCCCATATTAGGCAGCTAGTATTAGTACTGATTTAGGGGAAGATTTTTGTATGTCTAAGGCCAAATTTTCACACGTGTTGTGATGCCTAAAGATGCACCTTTCTGCATCTTTAGGCACTTCAGTACCTTTGAACATTTTCCCCTAAATGATTTAGAGGCTCATACCCAGTTTCCAGCTGGATTTTGGCTCCCAAATCACTTAGGTGTTTTTGAAAATGTTGACATGAGTATTTAAATGTTGATTTATGCACCTATGTTCAGGCAGCCAATTTGGAAAATCAGGATTGATTCCCACTGTGTCTAATATGTTGTGTAAAGTGTCTCGTGTCTCACAGAGCTGTTGTGAGGCTTAATTGATACTTTCAAATATATTAAGGTACCTGAATTAAACAAAGAGGAAGGTCTTAACTGAAACTTTGGGTGTGAATAATCATGTTCTGGGGAAGTCTCCTCTAATACTGACAGTTTTGATTCAATATTAGGAGACGTGCAGTGTGGCACTATCATTCTTCTGCAAGCTAACAAAGAAGGGAATGTGCTTTACCCATATTTTGAGTATCCCTGATTTACTTGGACTTCACCACAATGTTATGCCTCTTGTTATTGTACATTTTAAAAGTGGCATTAAAAGGACACAAGACTTGTAGAAAATGCAGTCAGCTATGGCATTTTCAAAGACACTTAGGACGCGTCTACAAGTGGCCGTATGGCACCTTTGTTACTGCACTATCTTTTAGAACTTCCTTTTGGAAATTTATAATGGAAACACTGACACAACCTCAATTATGCTGGTTTTGGCAGGGTTGACCATAGTAACCAGGGACCTTTTTCCTGTCTCTTTTTCCTCTAGTTTCCTTGGACTTTGTTTATTGAGTCCTTGCTTGTTGCACTGCTGGTACGTTTTAGCTACAGCGATCTTGGAGATCTGTCAGTGTGTAGCAGTCATTAGGAAGCACATCAACTCACGTGGATTTTTTTATCTTTTCTTTATTTCTTCATAGCTTCTGCTGTGTCATGGTCATTTCCAAATTGGTGGAGCCCAGCAAGTTCATGTGAAACAGAGGAGCCTGTAGGAGGAAAATAAAGGTAAATGCCAAAACAAAACATGTTTCTTACCTCCTGCTTCACTCTAATGAAAATAGTTTTACAATTTGTCTGCAGCGGGTTAGAGACTCTTTAACTAATAGAAACAGCCCCACATTTATTTTTCTGTCGCTGCCATTTTTATATTCTCTCTTACTCATTTTGTTGTTATGTGACCCCAGCAGGCTCACACTATGTGTATGGTTATTGAAAGACACTATATTAAGAGAACACAACAATTGCCTAGTTAAGACTTTGTTTGTTTATAACCTTAACTCTGCTCCTTGTACATCTGCTGTAAAATACCATCTTTAATTACAGGATCACATGCTATTTCTCAGCAAATACAACTTAATTTACTGTTTTCTGCAATCTCACTAAGAGAAGACTCTCTTGCATGTGTCTGTTACTTCCAAGTATATTGCATCACGTAAGAACCACAGTAGTGGAAGGTGATGCTAACTTGTTTAAGACTAAAGTTGTGGGAAAAAAATGAAGATCCAGTATTATTTGAGAAAGTAAGGACTAAGGTTGGCATGCACTAAGAGAGCAACTTAAGTTTGTGCATGCCAACCTATTTGGGGGATTTCCTGACTTCGAACACTTAGCCATGCACACTCCTAACCACATTTTTTGAAGGAAGAAAGAATAGAAGTTCATGGTAGGTAATTATTCCACTATATGTTTTCTTCTTTTCAACCCAGAATACCCTGTCTGCACAAGGTGTGTGAGAACAGTGAGAACAGGGCAGCTATAGCTACTTGCCTCTTTCATTATATGGCAGTCTCAAGAAGGTAGCAGGTCTTAATAACCTTTAAGACCTGGTTCTAGTACTATTCAGACCACTAAGCCTTGCATTGACTTCACAGGGATCAGAGTTAAGCTATCTATGGGATCCTAGTATATGAAATTCTTAACCATTTGAGACAGGATTCCTGCCAAATTGCCAATTTGCACCTTATGTACCCAGCTCCTGCAGTGACACTGGCATGTGAAGCCAAGATTGCAGCAAACATTTATCAGTAGGTAACAGGTCTGAACATTTCACCTCCCCCTTTTCCCCCACTCTCCTTGTATTCAAAGCAAATGAACATTATTTCCGCCTTCCTTTAAATGCTTACTTTAGACAGACACCAGGTCTAAAAGCAAACTTTCAGAAAGTTTCAAATGACTGACCAGGTTGGTTAGAATGGAAATGAGTCCTTCCTTTGCTGCCATTTGCTCCATAGCTGCCCAGCTACAAGATATATTCGAGTTAGGACCTAAGCAGAGTACGAACCCACACTTCTTGAGGCAAATTTGGGTCCCAGGCATGATTCACGGCAGAGTGCTCAGATATTTATGTCTAAGCACATTTACATGCTCTGACTTGGAGTTACTCTTATTAACATGGAGTTAATAATGAGGAGGGGGAGGCGGCAGTGCATAGCCTTAAGTGCTTCTATACAAATGCACGCAGCATGGGAGGTAAGCAGGAGGAGCTGTCTCTCCTGGTGGCTG
>JAGPOW010003648.1:112886424-112900901 GCA_030014935.1 Caiman crocodilus | reverse complement strand
GTGCCCCTTGAGTGTAAATTTGCAACTGGAGCAGTTCTCCAGTAAAGTAAAGTTGCTTGAACATGGGGGTAAGTAACACGGGGACCAGGGAGAGACATTGTGGGGAAGGGAGCCGCACTTGGACCAGGGCTTGGGGGACGGGAATGCAAGGGGGAAGCGGCACCGGACACTGGGGGAGAGACACAAGAGGTACTCGGTGCTAGGACCGGAGGGGGAGATGGAGGAGGAAGCAGCATTGGGACTGGGTGGGAGACGTGAGGTGGAAACAGCACCAGGACTTGTGGGGAAGCAGTGCCTGGACCTGGGAGAGATGCGAGAGGGCACTGCTGTTCCCCCCTTGCTTCCCCCTGTTCCTGGTGCTGCTTTTCCCCTCACATCTGCCCGCAGTTCTGGTGAGGCTCGGTTCCCAGCTCCTGGCAGGCATGGGGGGGAGCGGGAGCCAACTGGTGCGTGCACGGCATGGGTAGCAGCAGGGCTGGGGGATTGGGGCAGCTCTCTGTCCCCTCTGTCCTGCCTCTGCACTCACACCGCATGCCCTAGGCAGCTTCTGCTCTCCGCTCGTGCCTGCAGGGAGCCAAGAGCGGAGTAGCTCCAGGACCAGGGGCGGAGAGCTGTTACATAAGACTGGTCATCTGGTGCATAAAACCAGTCACTACAGATTTCCCAGGGGATTTTGTATGGACTTTGAGCAAGAAGGTGTTAATGTTACACAGACAGAGAAAGCTCTTTGATGTTCAGACATCTTTTCAGCTGTGATCCTTGAGACAGAGACTTCAAATGAAAATAGGCTGTTTGTGAAAATGGGAAGAGGTTTGAACTCTGCAAGTTTTCATATTTCACAGCAAAACCCAGGGAGCAGATCTAGAATCAGAAGTCTGTCAGGGAACTTGATTTCACCTCCAGATTCGGAAACTGATTCCTTGGACAAGTCACTTTGTCTCTCGCCGCCTCTGCTTATCCCTGTCTACAATAGGGAGAAAAAAGATGCTTGACTTGTTATTTCCCACACAAGTGTTGCAAGGTTACTTAGTTATTGTGTAACAAAGTGCTTTGAGATCCACTGATAGGATGCACCAAAATCAGCAGTGAGGAAAAAGAATTGTTTAAGCTCAACGACACGTTTAGCACAAATATAAATGGCCAGGTATAAATCTAAGCTGGAAATTAGAGGGCTTGTATCCATCAGAGGGATGGCCTTCTGATATGAATCGTTTGGCCAAAAAACCAAACAAGCCGTAAGATGGAGCTTGTCTAATGTATAAGCGGGATTTATGGCCTGATTGCCTGCAGCAGCAGGGACTGGACTCTGACCCAGGAGATCCCCCTTGGCCATATGTTTATTAAGAGTTGGCTGATGTTTGCAAACTGCTTTGAAGTTGCAAGGCATTACACAAGTGCTGAATATGATGGTAGTTACTACAATGACTGCATCTTAGAATTATAGAAAATTAGGGTCAGAAGGGACCTCGGGATGTCAGCTAGTCCAACCCCCCGTTCAAAGCAGGACTGTCCCCAACTAGATCATCCCAGCCAAGGCTTTGCCTGTGTGGATCTTAAAAACCTCCAAGGATGCAGATTCTGCTGTCTCTCTGGGTAACTGGTTCCAGTGCTTTACTACCCTCCTAGTAGGAGAGTTTTTCCTAATATCTAACCTAAACTTCCCTTGCTGCAACTTGAGACCATTGCTGTTTGTTCTCTCATCTGTCACCACTGAGAACAGTCTAGTTTCATCCTTCTTGGAGCCATCCTTCAGGTAGTTGAAGACTGCTATTCAACCTTCCCCCTTTTCCCCTCTCCCCCGTCTTCTCTTCTGCAGACTAAATAAGCCCAGTTCCCTCAGCCTCTCCTCATAAATTATGTGCTCCAGTCCCCTCACCATTTCATTGCCCTCCGCTGGACTCTTAAATTTGTTCGCATCCTTTCTGCAGTGGGGGACCCAAAATGGGATACAGTACTCCAGATATGGCCTCACCATTGCCCTTGATCTGCTGGCTTTGCTCCTACTAATGTATCCCACTGTGCTGTTAGCCTTCTTGGAAATAAGGGCACACTGTTGGATCATATTCAGTTTATTGTCCACTGTAACCCCCAGGTTCCTTTCTGCAGAGCTGCTGCCCAGCCAGTCGGTCCTCAGCCTGTACCGGTGCTTGGGATTGTTCCATCCTAAAAGCAGGACTTTCTACTTGTCCTTGCTGAATCTCATGAGATTGCTTTTGGTCCAGTTCTCCAATGTGTCCAGGTCTCTCTGAATCCTAGGCCCTACCCTCCAGCATATCTACTACTCTCCCCAGCTTGGTGTTATCTGCAAGCAGAGGGTGCACTCTACCCATCTTCCAGGTATTTGATGAAGATATTGAACAAAACTGGCCCCAAGAGTGACTCCTGGGGCACTCCAGTTGATACTGGCTGCCAACTAAACAATGAGCCACTGATTTCTATCCACTCATCCAACCAACCCATACTTCCTTAGCTTGCTTGCAAGAATGTTGTGAAATACTGTATTGAAAGGCTTGCTAAAGTCAAGGTATAATCATGACTGGCTGGGGTTGATCAGGTGTCCCAAAGTTGATCAAGTGACCCACTTCCTCATGGGTCTGTTCTTTAGTTTTCTAGGTAGCACTAATCACAAGAATCACAAAGTCAGAGTGGGTTAACAGGACCCAAAGGGTTGAAACACAGGTTGTGGTTTTTTTCTTCCTGCAAGGCACTTCCTTTTTTTCAGGCACCAGTTAGCTACTTTGCAAGTTATTCTGTAACCTGAGTAACATAGGGCATGTCTGTATTGCTTCACCAGTGCTCCTGGGCATTTATACATGTGCTCCAGAAGTGGGGTGGGGACACTTTAATTAGAGCAGTTCTGAGAGCTGCTCAAATTAAAGTGCCTGGAGCATCTTGTGCATCACTATCCCCATGCTGAAAAATAGCAGCAGGGGCACTTTATCTAAAGCTTATCAACAAACTTTAGATAAAGCATCCTCTCCACCATTTCTGTGTGCATGGATACTGATACACGAGATGCTGGAGGCTGCTAGAGCACAATAATTACCACACTCCATCATACTTGAGTAATCGAGTCTGCATCAACACGCTGTAATTACAGCACATCAGAGCAGCCTCACTGCTCATGTATAGGCGCCCCCTGAGACTGCCTCCAATCAGAGCTCTTTCTCTACAAAAGCCAAACCCCAAAATGAGATGAAGAATCTTCCCCAAGGGTTTCTCCCTTCTCTGCCTGGGGTTGGTGTCTTCACTGTACTTGAGAACAGCAGAAGTAGGAGCACCGTCAGAGGAGTCTCATCACTTCTTGCCCAGATTGGCATGTGTGGATCAGGAGTAGGTGGAAAGGATGTCTTTGTCCGAGGCAGTCTCCAGAGCACCAGGGTTTTGTTTTTGGTCTTGCTTTTTTATTTCACCATGTGCACTTGCAAGGCAAGTTGTCAACAGGTTGTCTACCTTTGTTCTGTATCACACATACCTGTAATTGTTTTCTTTGCAGTTATTAATCAAGCAAGAAGTAGAACCACTGAAAATACCAGCTGCAGAGAATCTGGCTGTAATTTACACTTGGGTGGTTACCAAAATTTTGGAGTTCTGTGGTTTCTGCAGAATTTAAGTACTTATTTTACTTAAGAAGGGGATTTGGTCTTTATGGTTGCAAAAACTTCTTGGGAATGTGACCTCATGCAGTGCAGTCTTCCTGAATTTACAGACAAGTAGGCAACAAGTGGGAATATGAACTTGCTCCCATTCTTCTCAACTGTTTGTTAATACTGAATCTTAATGAAAGACTGTTCACTTTTTGCTACTGGAGCATTGCAGTAGTTCTTAATGTTGCTACTTCTAACAATTTTGTATTTACACTCTTCTTAAAGTCTAAGCTCCTTCAGTCATGTGACTATGTAAGAGTGAAGTATTCCCTTTTTTTAATGTAAGCGCCTAGTCTTTATTGTTTTGGGAAAAGGCTTGAAAATATGACCTTGAAAGGCTCAATAAGAAAAATAAAAAGCACCTCGCATGTATTAAGCTTTAAAAAAATCTCATGAGTTTAAAGCATGTTCTCATGATTTTTGTGGCTTGGCTCATTCTTCAAGTTGGCAGTAGTGTAAGAACAGCCACCAAACATGCTTCTGCTGTATCCAGAGTGGTTGAATTAATTTTAGAAAGTCATTCATGAGGTTACAAAGGTATTTTAATTCACAAAAGTCTGAGGGAGGGCACAAAGTTTTTCGCTTTCCCATGATATGGTCGCACTGTGTAAGAATCTTTTTTTCTTTTGCTTTCAATAAGGGGATTCCAAGATGCTCCCATGCTCAGCTTCAGTTTCACAGGTCACATTAACGATTCCCATTCCCTCTTGTGGGAATAAAGCAGTTGAGAAGGTTTGTAAGGAAATCTGGGCTCTGCTTTCTTAATTATGCTGTGCACACCCAATTCCATGTTTTTAATTTTTCCCATTGCAGTTAATGCAGTAGAATGTCTTCTCCACCATTTTTTGACAGTAGCTCAGAGGAAAATTTAATCCAGGATTTGTAAGGGTGGGGAAGTAACCATATGATAGGTCAGGAATCATAACTGCTCTGTTTCAGGTAAGGTACACGCTCACATTTGTTACACAGATCTGCAATTTGGAGATCTGGGTTGAACCCTGGATGATCATGTAGCAGTAGTACACTTCTTCCTTATCTCATCCCTGATTAGGAGAATGCATCCATTTCTTTGGAAGATGGGCCTTTCTACCAATCCTTAAGCATTTGTTATCTTGAGATGATACTGTTGAAGCAGCCGGTACAGCTTAAATTCATACAGAAACTCAGGTTGTAACAGAATGGACTAATCTACTCATTAAACAGTGTGTCCTGCCATTGCCATATGATGTAAGTGCTGTGCAAAGTGAATTTAGTCCTTGCTAAAGTTTCCCGATCAAATTTATTTTGATGGTTTTCACCAGCATGTCATAAATGCTTTGTGACCTACCTTGCTGAGAGGCTACCATTCTCCCTAAGCGAGTCCCTGACATTGCAGGTTCGGAGAGATACATAAGTCAAAGCTGTTTGTATTAAAAAAGAACAGAGGTCTGGACTTGATTCCACAAGGTCCTTTCTAGTCTAGTATTCATAAAAGAAAAAGACCTGTGAACAAGCTCTTCCCTTTCTATGAGATGACTGTGTGTGGGAGTTTATTTTCCAGTTTAGTCAAAAGGCACCTGAATCTTTTGACCCTGAGGTCCTGCTACATACCTTACCCCATCTTCCTGAGGAGGGCTGGCATTTCTGGGACGGGACAGATGACTGCAGGTCTTTGAGTTCTTTGTTTGGTTATTTCTGATTGTGGAGGTTGCAGTACAATGTTGGTTTCACCGTTTCCTCGCTGTGCTCTTAATTGGAGTTAAAGACACCTAAAACTCTTGGCATGTGCTTTTTTGATGCAAATCAAAACAAATACATGATATCTTTCTATAATGAGACACTATTTTTGTCAACAGATGCAGAGAAAATGTGAGGAGAAATTTCCAAAAACAGCTTTGTGTCCATGTTTTACTACCTTTATTTCTTAAATTATTTTTCAGTAAAGATTACTTTTACATTTCCTGGATTCCATAGGTCTCTTCTTTTACCTGAAAGGGTACCCAGCCCTCTGCTCTCCCAGACTGCCAGGGTGCACTGGAGTATAATAAAGTATGATTTTTGATAAATTCCTGTTCTTGTAGGTAGTAGCTCTCTGCTTGGTGGTGTATGGCTCCATAACTCTGACTCAGGTCTTCTGTGTTGCTAAGAGTTGGCTGCTCTTCCTCTGCCCTTTGAAAACTAAACTGGAGCTGTTAAATACTTCTTAGTTGACTACTCTTAATGGGAGCAGCTGGGGAGGCGCTTAAAACTGCTTGCGGTTGTTTCAGCGGAGATCCACCCGTTCCTCCTCCTGCCTTGTTGCTGCACTATGCAGACAGGCGTGTGTGGCTTTAACTTTTTGTTTTCACTTAAGTAGGAACTAATTTACTTTAGCAAATGAAGTTTAAAGCAGCTTAGCCATCTGCAAAACAAGGAACGAGGCAGCAGATTTCTTTGACTTTCAGATGTCTATGTTTCTCAAATAACACCGACATGCAAACAAAAATACCTTCCTTGGCTCCTATTATTACTAATATTTATAATTAGAAATCTAGTATCTTAGCTCCAAATCTGGATCTCTACTTTCTTGAAAGGCTGCTTCTGGTTTTGTTCAACTTTTTATATCTGGGGCAACTCAGCATGTTTGCAGCAGACATTATAGTTCAGACATAATTCTAGAAGGCAATGATATCACACATTCTTACCCTAGGGACAATACAGCCCTTCCCATAACACTTAGTTAGTGATTTCACATGGAGAATTATGACTTTTTCTTACAGAGAGTAAAAAGAAACCATCTAGAAGCTTGTAACAGTTATTGACAAATGAAAGTGTTAATAATTACTTATTTTAATGAATAAAAACAACTTCTTTTTTTTAATTAGGCCTGTAAAACAGCATAACCAGTCAGGAGCTAACCAATTCCCAGTCTGTTGTGGTGCTGTAGCAATTCAAATGAAACCAGTTTAACATACGACTTAACACAATCCCTTTAATAGCTAGCTAGCAAGTTGCAGCATATATTCCTATAGAATTCACTCATTCACATCTGCTTGTCTTCTATATCAGGAATAAAATAAATGAGGAACACACATCCTACACACGTCCTTTTACTGATAACTGTCTGGCATTCTTACCATAAGAGCAAGACATGATTCACTAGTTCTCTTTCTAAACAATTGTTAAGATGCTACTGGACCGTGCTACAGGCCATACAAAATTTAGCCAGGTCCTTATTCACCAGTAACCAAGGGTGAAGTTACATATTATGTTTAGACCATGCTAAATCTGTAGAATGTTAAGGTGTATTAAAGTTACAATGTGCTGTGCTGGGGCGGGGTGGGGGGAGCACCAGGGACCAGGGAGTGGTGCATCCTGGGATGCTAGAGGACTGAATATCACTTATTCTATTTTTGTGTAGCAGACTGAAGTTACCCTAACATGAGCTAGGTAGCATGACCTAGAGTTAACCCTCTTGTAAACTGGTATGACTTTGAGATGCTCAGAGGGCATGTAGGACAAGTCAGGGAGCTTTAATGTGCAGACACCTGCATTTTAATTGTCCTTCATTGTAACATGCACGCATATAGGAGTTCGGGTAACTACTTAAAATCATTAGGTTTGATCATAATAGCCATGTAAGCTAAAATGGGTATCTAAGCAATAGCATACACCAACTAAGTTAGAAAGGAGTTCTGGCATCTTAATATTGGATTGGGGAAGGGACTTGATTTTTTTTGCTGTTGCTAATTTCTCTTTTCCTAGTTTTGCTGGAGGGCTCATTGGTGGTATCAAACATATAATGGAAGTCATAGGAGTTATATTGAATCATTCATTAAAATATTTTTTGCTAAAGTGTTTCTCATAAATTGGAATTAAATGCCCATTAATAAAATGAGTTTTAAACAGGCTGGCCCCAAATCCCTTGATTTCCCACTTACTCAGCTTTTAGACTCTTCAGATTTGTGATGTCTGAATTTCATTAGATCTCCAGTCATTGAGTATTGTCCATGGTAGACAAGACCTGACTTTCATGTCTTGGATATATACATAAATATGTAAGTAGTTGGTATGCACATATACACACACATGCACAATATACACAAAATTATGGATTAAAAAATTAGGTCCATGTTTGAAATCATAAGGCAGCACAAAGGGACAGAAAGTAAATTTCCCTCCTTTGCAGATCAGCTTCACACAAGGTGAGCAAAGTCACCTCCAGATATTACAGACACTTATACCTACTTGAGTACTTCCCAGTCACACATGCAAGCTTAAACATGGGCATGACTACATGTCACCCTACATCACTGTAGTGACACACTACGTTGCCATATGGCGTGCTATGGTGACATAGTGATCACGTGAGTCTACACGTGATTGGCAGCTACTTTGCCATAGCGACGTGCTTCAGTAGTGGTGAAATCAACTCTGCACCACATGCATGGCACAGTACAGGCAGTTACTGTGCTGTTCTTTACTACTGCCAAAAGGAAGTAGTAAATCACAGTGCCATAGCTATGTCATCGTGGTAACATTGCATGTTTACATGCCCCATGTGTCTAAATATTTGCCAGGCAAGGGCCTTAATTTGTGATTTTTTTTAAAAAACCTCCTTCATATAAAACCAAGTGTTAGTTAAAAATCTGTTCCAACCTACTTGTGACTGTGTCTGCTACAGAAGGCCAACATTTTTGTACTTTGCATTTAACTAGGATTATGGAAAAAGACAGGCTCAGTATCCTGCAAATCATGAAAAATGGGTGAATAATCCATAGTTTGTCCTTGCATCACTGCTGCAGTTTATATCCAGACATAAGTAATAAACAAACCAAAAAGAAAAAAATATGAGTTGGCTTTTATTTATAAAGTGATTAATGAAAAGCAAAGTTCAAATGGGGCTACCAATCCTGGTGATGCACAATAGGTTGATTTATTTTGCAAATAGACATGGATAATTAACCATAAAACAAAACTTTTTTTCCTCCTTAAACTTGCATAACAACACTGGTTTCTTTTAGTTGGTGTGAGCTGTACAGAGGGATAACAACTTATTCTCAGCTGGTTACAACTGGTTACAGCCAAGAAAGAAAAATCCCGGAACAGCTAGAGAAACAAGTCATTAAAACCCTGCTGTACTTGTAGTTTGATAGTGAGACATTCAGTGATGTCTCTGGGGTAAATGGTCAGAGTTAAGGTCTTCCGGTAACACAAGGGTGAGCGGATATATATGGGCTATGTTGATGCTTGCCCTGTTATCACATGCTTTGGCTCAAATCTTGCATGCAGAGGACGGCCCTAGCAGCTGGCCTGGGCAGCTTTTCAGAGACAAGGATGGGTCTGCCATTCTCCATTCATTGTGAATAACTGTCTGTGGTGCTTATGACATTATGTGTTAGTAATGGGATGAGTTGGCTAGTGGATCACTATAGCTAAAGGTTTTCTCCCTCTGCTGCCAAATCCCCCTTTGAATGATAGTGGTCAGAAAGCCACCAGGGGGTCAGGATTTGAAATATGAAAGACATGTGGCTGTCCAAATGGGCAGCCCACATACTGCCTCTTTGTACTTCAAGTGACAAAACCACACTAGTCAGTTGTGAAAGGGGCCCTTTGTGGTTGCAGAGGAATAGGCAGTAAGTGCCCATGTGAGGGTATTTACTTCTGAGTCAAATTGCTGGCAACAGGGCTTTAAGGATTACAGATGAACAGCATGGGCAGCTACAGAGTAAGCAAGAGGTGCTCATCTTCACTGCAGGGCCAGGTAAAGTTATCTGTGCTCTAAGACTCCTCTTCAGCTGACTGAGCTGGAGTGAACAGGGCCATGCTACTCAAGCTGTGCAGAGCAGTTGGATCAGCAGCACAGAGCAACAGAGTTCCCACTGCATTACTAGCTCCAGCAACAGCAGCACTTGAGCTTCATCCCACACCCCTTTCCCAGCCAGCTGGCTTGAGTTTAAAGTAGCACTTTGCTTGAGCTAGAGGCTTGTGTTTGTTCCTGGAAATTGGGTGAGGGGCAGTTATAGAGTTATAATTTGCAATAACAGTCTCAAAGACGAGCCCTACACAGGAGCACATCATTCCTTTTCTGTAACTTGTTCAGTCTTAGCCCTCTTTACTGTGGCTTCTTGGAAAAGGAGCTATTCCCTTGGCAAATGCACCTGACTTAGATGCCTGTTTGATTCTAGCTTAACCTGATCAAGTTCTGAAGATCCATTAGTGCAACTAGTTTGGTAACACTGTCATCTTACCCTTCAGACTGAGTCAAAAAACTGAAAAAAAAAACAGCAAGCAGGAGGAGGACCAGCCCATTGTTTCGGATTAACTGTTTTTCAGGGACTTGAACAGAGTGGAATAGGATCACATTTAACAATAGGTAAAATAGAATCTGGCTGTTGGTGCCCACTGTAGGAATGCCAGGCTGGGACTGAAACCATAAGTCAAAAGACATTTAATTCTGGAAACTGGGATATTTTGAGAAATCTGTCTGTATAGAGAAGCCATGTGCAGGAGTGGCAGTATGGGGAGCGGGTTGGAGATGCCATGTTCTTCAGAAGTCGTTAGTCTATTTCTAAGACAGTGCTCAGTGGAGGTAAGGAAATGGGGCATGAACAAGCACACAGTTGTTTTGACAGGATCTACATTTTTCTTGTGCTACATAAAGTAAAAGGTGATTCTGGATCTTTTGCCAGGCCCATATTACTGTTTTTTTCATTAACACCTATCCTTGAAGAATTGAACTGCAAACCCAGACTCACTAACAAGATGAAACTTTGGAAAAGGGTACACTGAGTAGGGAGGCCAACATTACTCTGGAAGGGTAGGGCATGTTGGCAACAATAGTTGCCAACACAATAGGGTTTTTTTTACTGATAATCTGCAAACTTTTTTTACTGACGCATTTTACATAATTTAAATGTAACCCTTTTGCTAGGCCCTAGACAAGGGCTGGGTTCCAATTTAGGGGTTTAGCTTCAACCATAGTTAAAAAAAAAATAGTCTAGTTGTCTGTAAAAATATTTGCAGGTTATGAATAAAAAATCCCCCAAAACTTGCTTGACTGCAGCAATGATTTTATACCATGCTGCCACCACCTAGGAGTCCCCTATTCAACCTCCTCAAACCTATCCCCAGCTCTACCCCTGCTGCCCTCTCACCCTATCCCAGCACAAACCCCAAAGAAGGACTGTTTGCATACTTGCATCCCAGCTGTGTTACCAGCAGATGATGGGACCCAGCAGTAGTGGCAGCAGCAACAGCAGACTAGCGGCTCCGGAAGCTCCCATGACAGAGCTCCATGCAGGGCACTGTGCTCCTGGTCAAACACCATGTGGCACTGTTTGTTTGTCCTTTAGCACTTAACTTCCATTTCATTTCTGATGAGTGTCTCGAGCGGCCGGAGCCGTCTAAAGGATTGCTGATTTAATCGGACATCAGGTGGGCCGGTGATGGAGAAGAGAGACAGCGCATTGGTTGCAAAAATAACTTTTACTTTAACTTTACTTATGCTGCTGGTGGCCACGATGCAGGTGGTAAGGTTGCTTACGTAGTTACAGGTAACAAGTTGCTTAAGTAGTTACAGACAACTGGCAGCAGAACGAACCAGCGAGTTTGTAGACAGAAACGAGCATGCAGGATCAAGGATATGTCGGGAGCAAACAGTGACAGGGAGATGTTGGTGGGTGATCAGTCCGCCAGCTTTTCTCTGCCACGTGGCAAAGTTCTCCGTACTCTACCATGTGCTCAGAGCTCTCTGACTTGGGCAGAAGCTGCACGGACCTTTATACTTTTAGAGTAGCCAATGATAGACCGCCAGGTAGGAATAGCTAATGAGATAGAACGTACCAAATTCAGAAGTAACTGCAGTTGCTTAGGGCAGTTCTGTTGTGACAGGGGCACTCACCTGATTTGGTTATGACAATGTGGACTTGTTAATCAGTTCTAGGTTGCTTAGTTTGGGTGGGGTTGGGATATCTCAGTTTTTTTACAGGCTTTCAGAGTGATGGTTTTAGCTTGGACTTTTTATGGGCAGTCTGTAAATTTTTTTTTTATTTAAAAAAATGTTTTTATTTAAAAAATAAAAAATCTTTTTCCAGCAGTTTGTCAGACTTTTCCTGTCTCTTACCTGGAGCATGGCCTCCTATAGACTAGAAGGTTTAAATGTGAGAGTTACAAGCAGTGTTCTCATGGGGAACTAAGCAGCACAGTTGTTTAATACTTTAGACTTTTGCTCTGGGGAGGTGGGGGTGGGAATTCACAAGCTGATTTTGATAACAACTAAAATTAATTTAGTCCCTAATGGGACTTTGCCCATGCTCCACAAAAAACCCCTTCACAGAATAGCAGAGAGACATCCACTTCTTACAAAGTTCTTAGGACTGGAATAATGGGATGCAAATCATAGAAAAATAATTGGGACTGATGTGATATCTTGGTTATGGGACTGACAGCATCTCAGCCTGTTTCCTGAGTGAACAACCCTCAGGTGTTAGGTCTCTTGCCCCTCTGTATCTTGAGATAAAATTCCACTCTTAGATGGGGACCTAGGTATTTACCCTGTTTACCAACCACCTATCACTGTGGAGGTCTAAACACTTCCATTTGGGGACCTGACCACTGCCCAACTAGCCTTCTTCACAGTTTTTGTTTAGTAGCTGGAGTAAAGCATCAGGGGAAAAAAGGGGAATTTTAAAATATCAAACAGCCTATATGCACATTTTGTCTAGTCTAGTTTTATGCTTCAGCAGCAGCTACATTAGCTAACTTTCAGCAGCAGACCAGAAGAAACTGAAAATCTTCTACCTACCCCAGATCATTTTTGAGCCTTTATGTCTGATTTGCTGTCCTGTTCAGACTTGCTTATGATTCTCCCCTAAAAGCCTAGACTTGTTCTGGAAGTCTTTCTTAATCCTTGAGTGTGAGCTGTTAGGTGACTATTAAAAAGTGACTTTAATTTTCCTTAGATGGATAGGCTTTCATTAAAATAAAATATTTCCCAAGGGATTGTGTCAATTTTGATGACATTTTGTTCCCAAAACACCCCCAGATGAAGCATTTTGGAATGTTTGGGTTGTTTTTTATTTTAAAAAAAAGTTTGTTAAATAGATTATTAGAAAGTATAACACTGCACGATAATATACCAATTAATGTCAAAATTAAGACAAAATGACTGTACCAAAATTAACTGTTTAAAGTGACTGAAATGAAATCTAACAACTTCATGAGAAATTCTGTAATTTGACTTTGTTCTGATTCAGACCAACACCAAATTTCTAAACTGCAGAAATCCCTCTGAGGCAGAAATTCTTATTGCCGCACAACTTCTGTCATTGCTGATGTGAACCGGAGTTCCAAACTCCCAAGTTCAGAAAACTTTAGGGCAGTGGGAACCAGCCTATTTGGAAGGCATACCACAACTTAAGTCTGGTGTCCTCCCTAAATGCCACTCCCATCCCTTTGCTCTGCCCAGTCAGCCATTCTGCTGTCTGCTCCCTGCTCCCTGCCTGATCCCACTTCCTGCTCCTTACTGAACCGTTGCTCTACTTCCTTCTGCCTGCCCTATCTAGCTCTTTGCTTCCTGTCTCCTCCCTGATGTGCTGTGCACCACACTCAGAAGCTGCCCGTGCCACTTGTGGCACATGTGCCACATGTTGGTGACCCGTGCTTTGAAAGGTGCTCCATGGGGGTCTAGAAGTATGACGGGAAGAGATGTTGTAATTGAAGTATATTCACAGAACTTATATGGACTGCGGGGACCTTAGACTGTGCCTGCTTCTGACTGTGTTTACATACTCTGTGGATGTCATGCCTATTAACAGACCCCAAATGAAGCCACATCTTTCTAAGAAATTGTACAGTTTATTTCACTTTCCATGCACAGGCCTAGAATGATGGAAATGATCTCTTGGGTCACTTAAATTCTGTTATAGGACTTGTCATCTCTATTGCCTTAATCAGAATTTGTCTGTTGTGTTACTATATTTAGGACCCCAGTCCTGTAATGGCTCTGTTTTTATAACCGGTGGGGCAGAACTGTTTTACCATTTCACTTGACCTTATATGTGGTGTGGGTTAGAATCTGAATTTACATGTCGCCAGTTAGGAGTGTCAGGATATGCCTGTTATGGAGGAGAAGCAACAGAGGAGACCACACATTCACTTCAGATGGTCTTTATCTTAGAACTGATGGGTAGAGAGAGATTCCCCTATTGGAGTAGTCCTCTCATGTCTCACCTGTTCATATGTGAAGCACAGAACCTTACTCTATTTCTTCTTCCATATACTCTACATATTTTTTTCCTATTTTGATTGCATAAGGGCAATACATTTAAATAATAAAACCCTTCCGGCTGCAGTTGTTTAAGAAAGAGATATGGCCACAGCTGCATATTATTAACCTGTGATCTGGTCAGACTTCAAGTTAAACAGGATTGGGCCAGGCACTGAAACTGAATGGAAGACCTCACATTCAGCTTCCTTAAATTCAGCCAGGGGTACAGTGAAGTCAAGTGCTACGGATAGCAGCCTTTAACTATGTGAAGGGGGGTCCAAAGAGGATGAAGTTGGACTGTTCTCAGTGGTAACAGATAACAGAACAAGGAGCAATGGTCTCAAGTTGCAGCAAGGGAGGTTTAGGTTGGATATTAAGAAAAACTTTCTCACTAGGAGGGTGGTGAAGCACGTTACCCAGATAAGTGGTAGAATCTCCATCCTTGGATGCTTTTAAGGCCCAGCTTCACAAAGCTTTGGCTGGAAAGATCTTCCTGAGGGGGGACCGGGACTTCCCTCCCGTTGGAAGCCTGTATTCCCCCTTGGGAATCACTGCTAGGCCATGGGTGAGGGTTGACCTGGTGGAGGGGCTTCTGGAAGGGC
>JAGPOW010003648.1:112848377-112867667 GCA_030014935.1 Caiman crocodilus | reverse complement strand
AGTCTCTCCTCATAGGGCCTGTCCTGCTGCCCTCTCACCAAGTGGGTGGCCCTCCTCTGAACCCTCTCCAGGCTGGCCACATCCCTTTTGAAGTGTGGCACCCGGTACTGGACGCAGTACTCCCTCATGTGAACCTTCATTGAATGCAACAAGCATGATTGGGCACTTTTAAAGCACTCTGCAGCCATGCACTTCTGTCAGGGTATGACTGTGGAGTGATCTCAGGAGGTCAATTGCACAAAAATATCACTTCTCTCAGCATCTTAAATGTATTTGTCCTCACGGTAGGCCAGATTTTTATGCTCTTATAACTAAAAATTACAACAACAATAATTCTCACCTTCTCCATTAACTGTGTTGAGAATAACAGGAATATAGTATAGTGTTTGGTAGCTTTGCACCAAAATATGAGCTTTAGTTTTATTAAGTGCCTTACACGCCTTATATTAATAGAAGCATTTGTTTTATTTTTGTAAATGTTAATAGAACTAGGTTTTGTTTTGATTAAAATAGTTACTTAAAGTGTTTTTACCACCCCGAAGGAAGAGGATTATTCTAGCACATGAAAATCTGCAAGTGAAAACAACTAGAAACAAAAGTAAAGCTGATAACCCTATTTTTATTTCCCCCCAAAATAAAACAAGAGCAAAAAATGTTAATAGTCGAAAATTAAATTAGATTTAAAAATTGTTTCAGCTTAATAGCCCAAAGTGTTATTAGTAACACAGGTAAGGAAATTACTTAATAAAAAATATATGATTTTTATCCTGACAGTGTCCCTCTTAATTAAGTTATGAGATCTTAGATGAAAGATGTTATAAAAGTGCAGTGTGTAGCTTTCATTATTTATAAGAGAATGCCAAAGATCTAGCTCAAATTGCTTAAAGCAAGGAAAATCACATCAGAACCTATCATTCCATGGTGGGTATTTTTAAAGGTTCATATCACCATGGTATCTATAATGCTGTATTTTACTAGCTTCTTAAATGCCTGCAGGAATGGCAGGTATTTGGAAATAAGTATGAACCAGTTATTTTGGCCAAGTTGGTACATTCCTCGCATGTTAGACTAAGTGCCTCTGGAAAAAAAGGCATTATTTTCAAATGTGGTGACTGTGATGAAATAATGTTTGAAAGTCTGTTTATCTACTGCTCACCTAAATTACTACTTAGTAGAGCTGCTAAATCAGTCTTTTGTTGCACATGCAGTTTCTCACAAATTTTTCAGCTATTTGTATCAGGCAGTTAGTCTAGCATCCTCTCAATTCCTAGCATTGTGTGAAATCCTGCTTATCAAGCAGATATTGAGCACGTCTGCACCACTGCTCATTTCTCATGTTTAGTCCCATTGCCTTTTTCAGTGAATGAACAGAGTAGTATTTGGCCCATGTCTGTGAATAATCTATCACAGGTGGCCTTTAGGGTTGGTGGCCTTTAAATATCATTATCCCCTGTTCTGTGGATGTAATCCTGACCCCATTAAACTCAGCACCCACTGACAGCAGCAAAGCCAGGATTTCATGCTAAGTATCCAATTTGTGAGCCCTTTGGGGCAGGGGCCTGCTGCCAGCTTTTACTTGTTCTCTTAAGTGCCTCCCACATTCTTGGGCACCATAAAATAATAAATAATATATTATATTAAGTAAACATCAAAATGATTTAGCATGAACATTTCAAAGAGACGTACTTGGAACATATTTGAAACCCTGCCTTTGAAAAAACCTCCTAAATAATGCACTTAATAAAGCAATTTATCTTAAATGCTTGATTCTGCGAATATTGTTGAAGTGCTTAAAACATGCAATTGTCTACCCCGTCTTCAAGGGAACTACGTAATGTCTTAACATGATTATCACGTTAAACCAGTTTTCTATAGTAGTTCAAGCTATAGCTCCTAAACTGATAGAATGTAATCATGTCTTATGACAATCATGCCTGGCATAGAAAATGAATGCAGCGAAAGCTTCTGCTTAGATTAACTCTGTGCTGCTGATGTGTTCAATGAGCCTATTTCCTGTTTTACTTTATAAGGCTCCTTCTTCTAATCCAGTCCCTTAGAGGCATTTTATCTGCTAATAAGCGTAATTACAGGCATTCCTGCTGTCATGTATAAAATTATAAGACATTTATTTTTACTTAGTTGTGGGTTCGGGTCTGCCTAAGTTCCTTGACCAGACTAGAAGTTTCACACACACATTTTTCTGCAGGAATTCACTGGCACACCTGGGTTTGTAGCTTTGCCCTATCTGCACGTCATCAGTCACCACTGAGCTAGTCACAGCTCACTGCATGTACAGTTTTTTCATGATCTTTGCAAAGGTATGTCTAGCATTACACCCCTTCAAACGTTGTACAAAAGGAGACCACAAGAGCAAAGCATTTAAAGTACCAGGGCACAATGTTTTGCAGTTAGCCATCTGTGTGTGGAGAGTTGTAGGCAGCCTTCTATGGGGAAGGCTCAGATTTTAAAAGGTATTGAAAACTCTCTGAAAACTCCATGCCATACATTATTCTTGCCTCAGCCAGCAAAAGGGGATAGCAGGCTAACCTGCAAGCCTTATGCTGCTGAATTTAGCCAATTATTCTACTTTGACTGTAGCCACTGTTTCCTGTTTTAAACTGATAAAAACCACCTTTGCCAAGTTCTGGCCATCTTTTAACCTGCAAGCAATCAATGCAGTCACAATCTAGAAATCTACCAATAGGTGCCAGGACCAAGCTGTTTTGCTAGGATACTGCCAACAAGAGATACTGAACTGGGTCACTTATAAATATAACGTTTTCACCCTTGCTTAGTTTTGCCAGTGTTTGTCACAACTAGCAAATAACTTTTACGCTGCTTAACTTGGCAGACAATAAGTAGCACAGTGGCTGATGCTTTTTCAGTAGGCTTTAGACATGTGCAAGTCGATCAATGCTTGGATGAAGGAAACCCAAGTTTCATATATGTACAAATCTGTATGCTACCATTAATGTTCCATGAAGTTTGCATGAAGCTCAAAATACAAATAACTGCAGTCAGCTTATGGAAATTGGTGTTAAATTATTAGTTTTGATGTTTTATCGAAAATATCTGACATGTCTCCTCAGCCCCTAATCGAAGAACCTAGCATACTCTCTCTTAAGTCCGTGGTACCTGCCACTGATTTGAATGACAGAAGTACTAGGCCATTGGTTTTAAAGAATGATGTACTGCTGTTATGCAATAAGCAGATGTTTCAATCAACCAGTAGTGCAAAATCCTAGTTTTTGCCAAGTTTTTTGGGGGGAATAATGTGCTCCTGAGGAGCTGCAATAATATTCAAATGAATCATCTGGACACAAGTTCATGAGCCTAGGGATTCAGTATGGCGTTAGCAGAAATGCTGCTGTCACTAGGAAATAGGTAGGGTAGGTCACTCCATTGTGTTGAGAAGCAATATCATTCTCTTATCCTGTTAAATTCCACTACCTAAAGGTGAGCAAGTGTAGAATAGCTTGGACTCAGACAACATCAATGAAACCTGTAACTATTACTAATTTCACCCTCACTAATATTTGTCCTTTGCAACTCCCGTTTCCTCTTTCTAATTCACATTATAGCTCAGGTTTTTGTTTATCCACATGAGTAGAGAAGCTCATGAAATGGTCTCAAGCAGCAAATGGCTTTGGAAGCCAGACAAAGTGAACTAATCTCCAGTTTATAAATGTATTGCAGCGTGAAAGGGACAACTTCTTCATCAAGCAGCAGGGTGGGGATTTCTGAAAAAAAAGCTGGTGGAGGGAAAGGAAGAACAATATTGCTGAGAGAAAACAGTGCATTAGATAGAGACCCTATTCTACCATAGAGAACAGTGGATCAGGGAAAGGAGAAAACAAAGACCATCTGATGAACGAGAGCAGAAGGCATTAGCAGGTTCCTGCTAGCCATTCTTTGCTTTGGCTTAAAAATGAGCGTTGTGACCTTTATAAAACCCTCATGTGTTCTTCAGATTGGGGGGGAAAGAAAGTATGCTGTTCTGTCCAGATGAAATTCACTACAGTAGTCCAAAAAAATGTTCACAACCTAAATCCAACTGTCCTCACCTTTAGTTCAGCGAGAACTTCCGTTGTTCCACTAAGGGGTGGGTGATAAGTAAGGTCTATGGGGACATTGGGTCTGCCATTCTTGGGGTTTTTATCATTGGAAAAGGCTGCTGGCTGCAGGAGGGAGGGGAGGGGAGGGGTTGAGAGCAGGAGGGAGTGTCATTCATATGCAAGTCAGAGATGAACAGATTTCCTTTTTCATTTCTACCCACTTCCACCCCCCTTTTTCCATCATTGACATTGTACCAGTCTTAGGAAGTTTCAGCCCCAAAGAACTCTTCAGAAAGTTATGGGCAAATAGAAAAAATGGCAAATATCTGAGAACCCATACTGTAGCGTTAGTGTCAAAGCGCGGACTCTGATGAATGGTTTTGATAGCAGAGATGGGATGACAGCAGTTAAAACTAGTTGGACGTTCAGGAAGAAAGAGAGTGTTTAAGTGATATGCAGCTTAACAGTGTTAGAAGCCAAATCATCCTCCTATCATGCATCTTACAAACGCTGTTTCAGCTTTCTTTCTCAATTCGTCTCCTGTCTCTTTCTTTCTTGCACCTCCAATGAAAAAATTGGTAAACCAGAGAAATATCCTTGTGTGGTTTTCCTCAGGGCAGTATTGAAATCAGTGAAGCGTTTATTCCCGAGCTATTGTTCTTATTAAGCATACTGTCTGATTCACACCTCGGCGACCTTCAGGGGGGCTGCACATGGTGTAAATCAGGTTGGAATTTCACCCCTGGGGGTCTCTGCGATTATGTTTGGGATCTGAAAGGGGAAATACAGATGCTTTCCATTTGCTTCTGAACAGACTATTTACTGAAGGCCAGTTGCCATGACTAAATTCGAGGCCAGGCAGTTCTTTGGGGCGGGTGTTGAACTCGGTCTCTAAGGGACTGACGGCTCCTGTGAAGTGCTGAGCTCCACTGCGTTCTGTCGAAGCGGCTGTGTAGCTGAGAGCTCATTAAAGTGCCTGGTTGCAGAAGTGATGCCTGCTCACTTCCCCAGAAGTCAGTTCAGTTTTACATTGAGTGAGGACAGAGTTAAAAACCGAGGGCATGAACCTGGTCTCACATTGCCTTTTACAAGGACTTCAGCCTGCTGATTTACATCCGTGTGAAGGAGCCCAGAATTTGCTCTTGAAGCCGGGCTTCAAGAATTGTTCCCACATCTGCAGATCTTCTCTTATGTATTTGTTTTTTAAATGGACAATTGCACTAGACTTTAATAACCCTTACCTCAAAGTTCATTTGAAAGAAAACTAATAAGACTTTTTATTTGAAGAAGGAAAAGAAAAACCCTAAAAATAAAAGTTGTGCTGTGCTCAGCCAGGGTGGGAAATTCCATTGTGGCTGCAAGCCCATGGCAGGTAGAGTGGAATTTAATGAAGGAAACTGCTGTGTTTTTGTGTCTTTCTGTATGTTTTTCCTTTAAAACCGAGAGCTGGGCAGGCTTCCCATTTGACCTGATGTGACCCAAGCAAATTGCTTCTTATATAAAAACAACTGCAGTCTTGGAGAATGTAAAAATGCACAGGATCCTTCTTCCAACTCCGGGAAAACGAAAGCCTGAGAAACAGGACAGCCCTGTCAATACTCATTGAGCAAAACTATCACTCAAGCCTGATAAAGGGAAATTAGAACAGGCTTCCTTATGCCAGGGGGATTCATTATAAGTTAGATCTCTTTATGTTGTTATTGTGTGTGTTTTATTTTTTTAAATAGACACACTTACCATCAGTAAGAGAAAAATCAGGTTTTCAAAGGATGTGTTTTATGCGGGGAGGCAAAAGGACTCACTTGTAAATGGAATGGAAAGAGGGAAGGACAGAAACATTCCAAAAAGGTAGAATGAAACGATCATTTTAAAGGGGAGAGAGAAGGAGATTGCTGTTAAAAGGGTTTTCTTCTACAGGGTGTGTCTGTTGATATTGTATTCAGATGTGTTGCCTTGGCGTGCGTACTGACGGATTTATTTAAAAAACAAAGCAAAAAAAAAAACCATTGTGTGCTCTTGAAATGACTTCATAAAATCCTTCCCTTTATGAATTATTTTGATCACAGGGCTTGTTTTTTAAATTTCTAAAGTACTGTGCTTTTATTTAATTGCCTTCTTTTCAGAACTGTCTGTTCTAAAGTTGGCACCTTCCACATAACAGCATGCAGAGATTAAAGGCACGGGGAGGAGGGGAAGTCTGAAGGCTTGAATCAGGCCAGAGGGCTAGTGTAATGTGTAATCAAACTCAGATCTGCTGTGGGTCACAAGTGAAAAGAGTTTCAAGGTCTCAAGCAGTCTTCAACTGTAAACTTTAGATTTGTTCAGTTGAAGGACAAGGCATAACTCTCTCATTGTATGGCAGATAAGAAAAAACATTGTTTTCAGTTTGTTGCTGAAAAGTGAAGGACAGGGCTTCCCAGTTAATAGGGGACCTAGTAGGATTCTATAGGAACAATACAGTATTGTGCAAATGGGTGTCATCACTGTCTGTATAAGTGCTTGCATGGAGGAAGTGGCCCATGTACAAACAGAGGCTGTTATGAAAATCTTGCCCTAAAAATTAAGCTGGCCAAGAAAGGTTTGCTATTTAGCATCCCCTGGGGACTTTCACACTACAGTGCTGATAACTTGAACCAGGAAACACCCTTTGCCAGTGTTGTCATCGCGTAGGAGCTGCATTTAACCAGAAGTTGTAAGATGATGCTATTAAACTAGGCATGAGAGGAAGCATGTTTCAGTGATTACAGAACTAAACAGGGAGTCGAAAGGATTAGGGTTCCACTCCTGGCTATCTCCCTCTGACTTGGTGAGGAACTATGGACAAGTGTCCAATATTATCATCATCATTATCATTATTATTTGGATTTAAAGAG
Source organism: Caiman crocodilus (assembly GCA_030014935.1). Lineage (NCBI taxonomy): Eukaryota > Metazoa > Chordata > Crocodylia > Alligatoridae > Caiman > Caiman crocodilus. The sequence continues at coordinate 112,860,739 of JAGPOW010003648.1, read as the reverse complement.
TGCAAAACATCATGGGATTTGGCTTATGCCTCTGAATCTCTTACTGAATTTTTAAAAGAAGGAATAAAATGGGTTTCGGCATGCTTGGTTCCTGGATGCACATTAAAAGCTTCAGGATCCTTTGATGGAAATAGTTATAGCAGTCCAGACTAGAAGTAGGGGTGATGCACAGATCCCTCTGCCAGTATAAGTTGGAGGGAGGGATCTCTTTTTCTTCTTATTATTAATTTATTTAGCTATTTTTTCAATACCCAACCCTTCTGACAGTCCTGATTTCAGCATTTGTGTGTTTATAAGAACCAGGGAAAGCCTAATTTAAAACTCTAGATTGTGTTAAAGGCGATTTTGTTTTGCACTTAAGCAGGGAATCTTTGTTTGGTTTCCTGGCCACCATGTTAGAGCAGACTCTCTTTCCTTGTGCAAGTGGATTCAGGAGGACTAAAGCGCATTGAGCCTTTTTCCCAGGTTCTTGAGGCTTGTTATTAAATCTCTGAGACCTTTTGGTCCCAATAACTTCCTGCCAGAGTCTGAAATACCTACCATGTGCTTTATAGACAGGGGGCAATGCCTAAGAGTCTGCTGTTTACTTCCAGTGGAGTCTCTTTGTAGATTATATAGATCAGCATTCAGCTTTTTCAGAGTTTCATTAGGATAGGTTGAAGTACAGCAGATAGGGAACCACTGGGAGGACTTTGCTTCATACATGTTAGTGTTCCTGTTTGCCATCTAGGACATCAGGTACTGCCACGGTCTTTTGAAATTAATATGGAACCACACTGAGTTATGTGCACTTTTTTCTGCATTTTCCTTAATGCATATACACACAAACTCCTACAACTGTAAGCAGGTAGCATTCATATTTTGTTATAGGATATAGACTAAGTAATATATATTTTTATATTTATACAAACCTTTCCTCCAAAAACAGATGATTCAATACTTCTTTAGTTATACATATACTCACTATGTTATTTTTTCAATAGGATCTTGTTCACAGGTTGTGTTTTAACTGCTCTGTTTCTCTTGTACTTTAAAATATATATATATACACACCACTCCATAAGCATGTTTCAGACCCTGCACAATTTCTATAACATATAACAAAATAAATATATTGTATGAATCATCATAATGTTGTGAGCCCATCAGTATCTGGTCATGCACAAATGCTGCTGGTTGCTCACTTCTACAAATAGTTCTAGTCCCAAAATATGTCAAAAGGTATCATCAGCTATTCTCTGAGGTAAATCCTCCCTCAGAATCATAGAATCATAGAAAATTGGTATTGGAAATGGTCTCAGGAGGTCATCTATTCCAACCCCCTGCACAAAGCAGGACTATCCCCAACTAAATCATTTCAGCCAAGGCTTTGTCTACTCAGGTCTCAAAAAACTCCAAGGATGGAGAGTCAGCAGCCTCTCTAAAACTTCCACTGGCATCGGTAGCATTATTTATAAGATTGCAGGAATATTCCCAATCGGCTTGATCCAAAGACCAGTAAATTCCAGGATAAACTGTCCTCAGAAATGGCGATAATATGTTTTATTGATATGACTACCTTGGTCTCAATAGATTCTGAGGCATTTACAAGCCTAGGTCCTGCTTCTACTTGATGCTTATCTTATATTTCAGTTTAAGCATATAAGTCACTCTCTGTTGAACTGAATAGAATTTCTCAGAATCACTCACATGAATAAAGTTAAGCATATATATAAGTATTTATATGATCGTGACCTTAAATTCCTATACAAGCTACACAGAGAACTTGTACAACATAAAAATATTATCACTCTTGGGTAGAAGACAGCAGCTATTTGACAGCAAACAGCAACATTGTGCAATATCTTCAGGCAGAAAGTAAAGATGAATCTTATACCCAGCTGAAATTGCAGAGTGGACTTGTGTAACAAAATGTAATTTCTCAAGCTGCAATTTTGTTAGGGCACTGGGATAAATGTACAGAATTCCTCCATAAATTGGAAATATCTCTTATTTTTGCCTTGTACAAAAGTCTACAGCTTTTTAGTGAGGTGCAGGAACAAAATAAATGTCAAGTCTTACTCAAGAAAGGAAACAGCCCTTTGTTTATGGGTGCATATAAAGCATTTGACAGGGTTGAGTGTCATTTTATTTAGAATTAGCATTTTTGTTTGAGGTCTGTCCAGTTTGGTGCCAGCCTCCCTGTAAATAGCCCACAGGACTGGTATGGTTTAATAAGTACTGCAATCATCCCAATTTGAGGCTGAAATATATGCAGATATATAATGAGTCTCTTTCTTTTTCCTCCCCTGTTCTTTGATGTAGCATATGAGCTGCTTAATTGGTCAGTCAGGAATCAAGATGATATGGACATAATTAAGCACTGCATAGGGATTTTTGTTTAAGCAGACAATACACTGCTGAGCGCTACTGGCACAATATTTGGATATACCAGAGACAATCTCTGCTTGCACGTGCACTCTTTCTCTCTTCTAAGTGAAGTCAGAACACTCTCCAGTGCTTCTAATAAATTAATCGAAGAAACTTGCCATTGACCTGATCATTTTAATAACCTCAAGGGATAATGAATGATTGATTCTACACGTAGAATCTTTTTCCCTACCGTGTGACCTGCTTCTGCATTTATTGAAAGTTTACCTGGCTGGACAGTAAAATCATGATCTAATTTGACTAGCGGGTGATCCATTTATTTATGTCCATTGTGTTTAGAATAAAATGGGTTGCAATTTCTCATCTGTACACATCTATTCAGTTTACATAGATTTGTTTTCCAAATGCTTAAATAAACCACAAGGAAAAGTAAATCCTTCTAAATGCCTGGCCTGAAATTGTTTCTGTATTCTACTGGATGTCTTATTATTAGGAAGCTAAGCTGCACTACATTCTTTACTTCTTTGTTTTCCTTCATGGCAGGGGGCCCCAGATGTCTGAGCTTTGTGTCTGTTTAAATTGAGGGTCATGTTCTCATCTCAGTGCATGGAAGATTTTATCACAGCATTCCTGTTAATATTAATGGGATTCATGCACATAAATCTCAATTATATGTATGGAAGAAGGGACCTATCCTCAGTGCCTTTGGAATAGTTTAAGTTGGAGAAATTGAAAAATAAGCCATTTTATGATGGAAAAATATTAGAGCAAGTTTTGCTCTTTCCTGAAGAAAAGTGGAAGCGTATACCATTGAGCAGAAATAAGGGTTTGGTTTTAGCATCTAAACTTTTCCAAATTTTGGGAAACACTTGGATTTTGGTGAACAAAGGTAAAACCAGGCCTGGTTTTGGAAAAGCAGTACTAAGAGTAGTTTCTGTCAGGCTCTTGGCTGATCTGTGGTTGGATATGATCATAGAAATGTTGGTAGGTTTAGTCTGCTTTTCAGTCAGGCCTTACCTATTACATTCATTGACTGAATCACTTGAATGGAGATTGTATCTCACAGAGAAGAGCTTTAGTAGTCTAAGTTTCAGCTCTGGCTTACAGGTCCCTACGCTTCATAGAGCCACACTTCTGAGCCCTCTGTATGGTTGTCTCAGACCTCCAACTTTCCAAGGTAAATCATTATGATACTCTTGTGTTTATACTGTGCTGAATTCTCAAAGGCCCCTGAGAGTGTCATAAAACTTGTTTAAATAAGCAGGGCTAATTGCCCTAATAACGTCCCTAAAACTTTCCTTTCAGTTGCCATGTTGTCAATCTGAGCACATCATTGGAGAATTTAGGAGCCCAAGTTAGAAAATAGGGATCTCAGTCATTAGGTCTTTTTTGTAAGGCACAAAACTTGGAGACTATAGCTGGAGGTTTTTTCCCAAGGCCTGGTGGTTGGCCTTATGCAATTTACTTGACTGCCTTATGATTCAGTCTCTAGAAAGAGATTAATGATATTACTTTGCAGAAATGTTCCTGGAACCTTCTCCGTTCATGTTTGTAAGGTACAAGGAGAACATCAGATGGAAGATGCCATAAAACAATAAAATGTCCTCACTGTGCATCACTATCATGTAAGTTTTGGTTGAACTTAAAATTGTTTATGCAGCCACAAGTCTTTGTCATTCCAGTAGCCAATGGATGGCCAAAATAATAAAGAAAGATCAAGATCTGGACTGTTGTCCAGGTGGCAGTGATCAATTCATTGTAGAATCCTTTCTGCCTTATCAGGGCTTCTGTTGAACCAAGAAGCTGATGTGGATCTTGTACTCCAAAGATGCTGTATAATGACACATGATGGAAAAACTGTTTCTCAGAGGGAAAAAAAAGCCATGCTGCTTAGTTTTCTATACCTGGCAGATTGATTCCCTATTGTAAGAGTGCAATATCTCCAGAGTCATGATTGTTTCTTCCCTCTTTTTCACTGCTTGTTTTAATGCTACTTTTGCAGACATGATTTTCAGTCTGCTGTGCAGCTTTAAGGAGATCTACAAATGCATCCCACATACCTCATTTGATTCAGGGGCACAGAACTACTTTCTACATGGGGCTAAATTAAGCCTTGGAGTGCCTCAAATTTTGTAGGTCCTCTTTTATTCCCTCCATTTTCCAGGAAAGAAATCAAAGTTATAGAATATGGGCAAGATCGGGGATCGTGTCAGTAAAAAAGCTGAGACTAGAACCCAGGGCTCCAGATTGCTAGTTCCATTGTCTTGACTACAAGGTTACCTTTTCCATAGATCTCTTTTTGTTCAAGCCTCTTGCAGTTTCCTCTTTCATGATCTGTTAGGAGGATGGAAAACTCAGTTTCCCAGGACCCTTTACTAAGCTGTTGTACGGACTGTCAGGGAAGACTTGTAAGATGAGGTGATGCAGCTGTTATTCTTCCCTTACACGTAGCAGGCATGACACCTTCATGCTTTATAATCACTCTTTCCTAAGCATAGGAGAGAGGGAGTAGAGCCCACTTCTGAGTCTCAGGTCTGCTGCAAAGCCACTATGCAATGCTAACAGATGGTATATTGGTAACTGAGTGTGTGGGTGGGGGGGGTGGCACATGCGTGCACATATAAAATAAACATACGTACATGGACACACCCTGGGGATGCACTGAATTTAGTAACTTCAGTCCTAGTGACTTGGGACTAGAGAGTGGTATTTGAATTCAATGTCCATAGCAGTCTTGTTTTCCTCTGGGTGAAAAAGTCTATAAATGATGCATACTCTTTTTGCAGAGTTGTTGTTTCCCCACAGACACTGAACACTAAGGTCAGGACCGTACTTGCAGTAGAAAATGGGGAGAGACAGCTTTTTGGCAAATGTGGTCCCCAAATAATCAGTGAGGGCGTTAATGAAAGTGTGAATTGAGGAAACTGCTTGGAACTGGGTATGCATTCCCTGACCTTGCATGCCCTCGTGCTGGTAATGTCGGGTCATGTAGCCTTCAGGGTCCTTGCTTTAGGTTTGAAGCAAACAAAAATGTAGACTTGTTTAGGCAGCAGAGCTGGGGGAAGGGATTTGGAGTAGATGGAGTGGATTGGGTAGATGTGTGTACATTAAGGCGAGAGTGGTTTAGACAGTGGAGTGGGATCAAAATGGTCTTAATTTCTAATATCATCGTCTCTGGCAACTGACTTCCTCTGTAAATACAGGCAAGTCACTTCACTTCTTTACTTCAGTGTTCCCATCAGTAAAACAGTGAAGATATAACACCTCTCAAGGATTATTTACATAGCATTTGCAAGGACTTTTGAATGTAAAACGTGGCAACATAATCATGTAGAGGTAAACAATAAACCATCCAACACCACACTTGCCTTTTCCAAGAAAATTGTGATAAACTTTTCCTGAAACCTGGGACTATTTTTGTAAGTTTTGAAGGGAAGGCACCTGTTACTGTTATCCTTTATTCCTTAAATGGATATTCTAATTATGTGGAGTCTGTTTAGTTTCAACTGGAAGCCAGTCAGCCCCCAAGTTCAATTACTCTGGGCTTTATTTTGTGATTCAAGCACTAAAGAAGGAAAGAGCATTAAGATTTTCTTTTTTTACCTTTGCTTTAGTTTTCTTGCGTATCATGTCCTACAGTTCATTTGAAATGCATGGAGGAAATTCTAAATATTGCATCTTCATTGACTGGGAAATGAACGAATATGAGTCGTCTTTGCCTTTGTTTCTCTCCTTTTTCTACAAGTTAAAAGTTATGTGTCCTATTGGCCATGGATATACTTTTGCTACAGAGAAGAATTTGGTCACAAAGCAGAGTTTGGATGAGACCTCTGATCACTCCAGTTCCTTTGGGTTTGTCCATTTTTTTTTAAATTTGGATAACAAGCACCCAAAATTTTACAGAATTGCTTGTAGCTGATTAAATTACCATGAGAAGCCAAATGACCTACCAGTTGCATTGATTTGGTAGACTGTAGCATATAAGAAATCGTCAGTAACAAAAGCTTGCTTATACTTAGTCACCAGTTTGATTTAAAGAGTCACATTACTTTTCAATGACTCAACCTCCCTCTTGCGGGCACTGGGAAATTTAAGAAGAAAAGGCAAAATAAATTCCGGCAGCACAACAATGCCATCCATTGTAGATCAGTGCCAGCCAGAGAGATATCAGGAAGCAACTTGCTACGCCAAATCAGCACATATTTGTTAATTCTGAGAATGTTTCGGATATTTGAGGGCAGTTTCCGGACAGAACAAAGACAATGAAGAAAGCTAAAGTTACATTTACTTAGAAGGGTGATGAGTCTTGTGTCTGGCCTTGTTCACACTTTGGGCCCTCGTTTTATTGCATGCTAGGTCTCTCTCTCTCTGTGTCAGTAGGAGTGGCAGAAAACTATATGGACAAATGAAACAAGTAGCATTTCTTCTCTGAGTCCCTTCTGGGAACTGAGAGCTGTTTCCCTCTCTCTGCCTTTGAAAACTAATTTTGCATGGAGGTGGAGGTCACAGTTCAAGCATCACAATTCAGATAATTTTACCTAATGAGTGTGTATTACAATTATTTTACATCTCATCATTTTTAGGTACAAAGGAAATAACCTTTATCTTTTCTGACTTCACTCCTGTCTTAAATGCTCTTTTTTCTATATCTCCATTACTGAGTTATGTCCTCTGTAAATACCCAAATATAACAGGCACCTCTTTCGCACTCTTCTCCCTTCATTATATCTACTTGACTCACAGTTCTGCTTCCCTGAATATTCCCTTGATCTCTTTATTCACTGATTTTTACCTCTCTTTTCACAATATTAAGATGTCTCTTATCTCATGGACTGTATGCAGAAATGACTAGGTGAAATTCTTTCACTTGTGTTGTACAAGAGATCAGACTAGATTAAAACTAGAACAGGCCATTAAGGTAAAGTTGATGAGCCAAATCTTGTGTCACCTAAACATGCCTAAGTGGCACTTACATAGCCATGTAAGGGCCATTTGGTAGTACTTACACAGATTTTAGATTATCTTTCTACTGGCAGAGATAGCCTTCTTTACCCTATGCTTCACTTTTGAGCATGCTCAGAAGGCTTAGTATACTAAGGCTGTTTAGGCTCCAAAGGTGAAGTAGAATTGCTGAGGTATACACATGTGGATGCACCAAGAAACGCAGCTCCCCAATCTAACTCATGGCACTTCTCATAAAGTGTCGTGAGTTAGACCAATCCTTTTGAGTCAACAGATATTAGCTATTGGGTTGGGAGGGTGGAGGATCAACCCCAACTTAAAAGTCAATACAGGGAGAGAGGCGGTGTCTGAGTAGTCTCTCCCCACTAGATCTACCCCCCCTCTTGCAGCTCTGGTGCTGTGTCTGGATGGGAGGGGGAAGAAGGCAGGGGAGGTAGCTTGTTGTGGGGGCTCCCCAGCCACAGTGGGGTGGGGGGGAGCAAATGGACTGGAGCTCCCCACCTCAGGGGGGGGGGATGGCGCTCCATTTTGAAGCACACTCAGCTGAACACTCATGCAATGAAGGGTCAAATTGTTGCAGGATTGGGTCCTTTAAAGTGGCCTGCAGCCATGCACTTGTGTTTGGTCATGGCTGTAGGCCAATTTCTCACGCCAGGTCAGACAAAAATTGTCACGTCTGTCTGCTCCTTCAGTGTAGATCTATATGCATATGATTCCATTCAGGTCCCTGTATGTTAACTGGAGAAAAATCACAGCTATACATTGTTTGATGGAGGAGGAAGTGGGCCCTCCCACCTTTTACCTCAATAAACTAGCAGTTAGGGGGCTTATCCAAGGTGTGGGAGACCTAGCATGTGAACCTCCATCTCCTTTCTAGCAAAGAGAAAAGGCCCTGGATTCTGTCCCTGCCTCATGGCCCAGGTGAGATAGTAGTGAGATGACTTTCTTATTATCCATTTCATCCAGCAAATATGAAATGCAAGGTGAAAAAAAGCCACTGGGGAGGGACTGGAACCTAGTGCCCCTCCCTTCTAGGACAGCACTCAGCTCACTGAGCCGTATTCCCTCTGGTTTGCTGTCCCCTTGCTCCCACATATCTTTCTTTCTTTGTTGTCCATTGAGCCAGCTGCCAGAGGAGGGCTGGAAGGTGCCATGTGCACTTCCTAACCCATGTTTTAATGGTTAGAATATTTGCTGCAACATGGAAGATGCAGAGCCCAACTGGGTCAGTACGAGGACCACTCGTGCTGCTATGCCAGGCCGGTCCCATGGCAGCAGGACCCAGCGCTGAGCCCAGCTGAGTCCTGCTGGCACTGGGACCACTCATGCTGCCAGGCCCATCCAAGACCATGCACTAGCAGGCTGGGCTGGGTCTGTTTAGCATGTGGGAGCTTGGGGGACACAGCGCTGTGTCACAGCCTGCTATGCCTGCAGCAGAGCCACGGTCATGCCACCTGCTGCGACCAGTGCCACAGGGGTTAGGTGGGGGGCAGGTGTGTGGCAGCCCCTGCTCAAACCCCTCTACTACCCACCCACTGGGACATCACTCCCCCCCCACTGCTCCCCAAACCCCCTAGACATCCCGCTTCACTTCTCATAGCCCCCAACAGCCCCATCCACTCCTGACACCCCCAATATCCCCTACGACTCCCCATAGTCCCTGACAGCCCCCTCCACTCCCAACAGGCCTCCGACATCCCCCTGCCACTCCTCACACCCACTTTCGCCCACCCACACCCATAAACCACCCCAGTCCCTAACTTACTTTTGACAGCACCAGGGCAGTGGAAGCACCACAGAGATGCTCTGGCCAGAAACTAGAGGGTCTCTGCTGGAGGACTGACTCCCTGTTTGCCCCGCTGTTCTGCAGAGTGTTTTTTCTTTACCCCGGGGTCTAATTTTGTCCCCGTGCTGCAAGTTTGCAGTGCGGGGAATGTTTTTTCGTTCCCGCACATGCCTCTTGCAGCATCTCAAAAGGGTTGAGATGCTGTACCCATAGTGTTTTAGGTTTGTTTCGGAAAACTGGAAGCTTAGGTGTCAGTCTGTCCCAAGTCACTGGAATACATCTGCACAGACAAGTCTAAGTGATGCTCCAGAAAATATCTATAAGGGAGGCTTAAATTAAAAGTATTCTCCTCAGTTTAAGTTCATGCTTTGTGCTCATCACCTTATTATCAGAACACCTTTCAGAAGTTTGTTAAGCCACATGCCTAACATTTGTTACAACAGGGCTGTGACCCTGTTCTGCATTTTTCCCACTCTTCTAGCTACAGCATCTGGTACCTGTCTTATAAGATGGCCCCAGGCTTTCCCGCTTCCAGATCCCTGTGCCTTTCCTAAGTCTATTTCTAGTCCTTTTATTTCTTCCCACCCATCTTCTACATTCACTGTATTGACTCACACTATCACTGGCTTGAAGATTTCTCTGATATATTCTTTGCCAGATATAGTACTGAATCTCCCCAGAAACTTAAGAGCTGTTCAGCTTTGGAGCATATGCAGAATTCAGGGAGTTCATTTTTCATATGATCCAGGGCTGAAGTTAGGCCAAACTGGCTCCCACTTGTAGCTGAACGGGCACAGCAGAAACCCAGTCAGATGGAATTAGCTGGGCACCTGTTGTTACCCCCCTGTCCACAAATGATGGCTAAGGACAAATGTGTCCACAGCTAGTGTTGATATTACTGCCTGGCATAATATCATATACTCCTCCCATTTCCACTGTCTAGTATAAAATAAATTTAAGATAAATTGCTTGCCTGATAGAAATCTGCATTGTCATTCAAGAAACCCGAGAAAATTGTCTGTTCTTTTTCTACACAAATAAGCTTGACGATGGAGCAGTGCAGAAGTAGAGGGCTCCATCCCACCGAGGGAGGGAGATTGTCTGATCATAAACAGCATCTTATCTGGCCAGTGAAGGAGTGCCATTGGCAAACTCTCAGTGGGAGTAGAAGGATAGTAGGTAGGACTTCAGTGATGAGGCAGGCTTTATTGCTTGGAGAAAATGCATGATTCTCCTGATTTTGATTGGGAGGCAGAAGATGTCTTTGCAGAAAACAGTTACAGTTCAGGATAGACAGAGCTTATTCATTTGGGAACACTGGGGCAATCCTGGATGTCCTATGTTTGCAGAGTGCTGGGTGCCTCAGTGACATGTGGGAATCCTTCCTGGATTTGTACATAGGTATTTCAATTTTTTCTCACAACAGATTGCTACCTTGTCATTTAGGGCACTTTTACACATTCTCCGGGGGTGGGGGGCGGCGGCGCTTTAATTAGAGCAGCTCCAAGAGCTGCTCTAATTAAAGTGGTGCGGCATCTCATGTATCAGCATCCTCACGCTTCAAAATGATGGCAGGGGTGCTTGAACTAAAGCTCATTTGATGGGCACCCCCCCCACCATTTTGAAGTGCAAGGGCACTGATACATGAGACGTGGGACGCTGCTGGGGTGCGGTAATTGCCGTGCTCCGGTAGACTTGATTAATCGAGTCTGCTCTGACACGCTGGAATTACAGCATGTGAGAGCAACCTCTGCACTCATGTACAAGCAGCCATAATGACTTAGGTGAACATATGACAAATGAAAACCACACAGTAACCTTGTTCTGCTCCTTCCACCCTCAGGTCTACCCTGGTTACACATGCATAAACTTTGAGAAGCATTCAGTCACCTCCTGAGACCCCAAAAACCTCACTTTTGTGTGCTGTACACTGACCGGCAGCCTACAGTCTCACTCGAAAGGCTATTCTTTAATCAATGTGTGTGTGCATGTGTAACATTTTAAGTAAAGGACAAAAAATAGCTGAAAATAAACATTCTGTGCAACAAACAAGCACATGGTACATTTACAGGAAAGAGTATGACCCTCGAGAAACAGGACTTTATGAAGGAATAAGATTGTTCAACCCATATGTTTTCCATGTACCAGGGAGACCATTTTAATAGTTTACAAATGCATTTGACCACAGAAAACTTAAAATTACTCAGCTTTTTGGAGGGCTAAAGCTTGACACCAGTCATTGTATTTAGTAAGGCACTTCTTTTCATCCATATCCAGTGACTGAACTTAATTAAACAATCTAGGGGACATGTCTAGGGAAATGGCCTATGTCTGCTGAGCAGAGCTGTACACAACTTTGTCCTGGCCCTTCGCAGTACTCATTTGTAAGCATTTCCTTTGGTCAGTAATGCGTACTGACTAGTATACTGAGCTAAGACAAGAAACGATCCAAGCTCTGTTCCCTGCACTGTCATTGGCCTGCTAAGTGACCTTGAACAAGGGATTTCCTTTCTCTGTACTCCACTTTCCCATCCGTGAAACAAGGGCAGTGATTCTGGGCTCTTTTGTAATGTGTTTCAGGCTCCATTGATGAAAAGCTCCATATAAGAGCAAGGTATTTTTTTAGTGACACTAGTATTGATCTGCCAGAGTTTGCTCCTCTCCCTTTCCCCAGTTCAGTTTGACTTCTGTTTTGAAAGCAAAACCCGGGTGCACCCCCATAACTTCATAAGTTTATGCTGAAGCCATGCAGAAACTGAAATCTCGCTTTGGTTTCAATTCAGAGGCCTTAGGGTCACTTGAGGCTGGGCCTGTGTTCACTTAAAGGGTTCATGAACCTCAGCAAATCTTTCATCATCTGCTCTGAATTACGAATTGGCAGCAACATCAGGAACTTCTGCTGAGCTGCGGGGGCCTCCTCCATCTGCGCAACACTGCCTCCACAAAAGCTCACTTCTGATCTTGTGGCCCTGACAGCCCCTCTTCAGGCCTACTCGCAAGCTCCCTGAGAAGCCTCCGTGTTAAAGGACTTGACTTTCACTGTGTTTGGAGTTCAGATAAACAACTGGTTAAGTCAGCCCGCATGGGCATAAATAGGTATTGCCAAATGAAGCAAATCAGCTGTGCCAGGTATGTCCCAGCACAGCGGATCCACTTCTCTGCCTGAACCATGTCACCCATTGTCCTGCTCGTTGATCCTGTGGGAAAATGGGTGATGTGTTCCCCCTTCCAGACATGCACCCCC
>JAGPOW010003648.1:112827327-112845996 GCA_030014935.1 Caiman crocodilus | reverse complement strand
GGAAAGGGAAAATTCACCCAGGATGCAAATTGATGTGGCTTAATTCCTGTTTAACTTGAATATGTGTCTGACTTGATCTGATATTTTTGCACTTTGCGGTGTGGGGAAGAGTCTGCTCCTGATGTCCAGAATGGAGCTTGAAAGAGTCTGTGAAGAGCCTGAAGGGGGAAGGTGCCGTGACCAAATGGTTACAAACTGGGTATGGGTGTATTTTAGATTGCAAATTAGAAGATTTCTAACTGCTAAAGGTGTAAAGTTTGGGAATGGTCTTCCAAGTGAAATGGTGGGGACAAAAAACCTGAATCTCTTTAAGGTTGAAGTGGACAAGGTTATGGAAGGAATGTTACATTAGAGTTAGAGAGTTCTGGCATAGTGTGTGAGATGTGGGGTCATGGTTAGGGTTAGAGTAATGGGTTAGCTGTTGTGGTTTGCAAAGTGTCTGCCATGCTTTGGGGTTTTTGCTGGTCACCAGTTGGGGCCAACAAGGCATTTTTTTCCTCCTCATGACTGCTACTAGCATCCTAGAGGAGGAAGGATTCACCTTCAGGATCCCTGGGACATTAGCCTAAGGTAATGCTGGGGTTTTTGCCTGGGTGCACCGCTTCTCTTGTCAGTATTTAAAAACCTGAGGGTTTTTTGGCCACAGGGTCTTGTTCTCAGCGCAACCATATGAACTGCCAAATTTGGGGTCTTGAAGGAATTTCCCCATGGCACAGAACTTCAGTTCCCATGCTTATTCATTCCATGTCGACCATACTGATTCAAACATAGAGCATGATTTACAGCTAAAGTCAAGATCCAGTTTCAAAGAATCACAGAGAATAGAGATGGAAGGGACTTGAGAGGTCATCTAGTCCGTCTGCTCCATGCCAAAATCAACCATACCCGAACACATCTTCCTAAAACCCTCCAGTGATGGCGATTCTACACTCTTTATGCTAGCTTTTCCAGTACTTAATTCTTCATCGAGTTGAAAAGCTTTTTCTCTCATGTCTATCCTTAATCTCCCATACTACAATTTAAGCCCCTTACTATGTTTCCCGTCCCCAGTAGATGTGGAGAAAAGTTGACCTGCCTCTTCCCAGTGATCTTTTAAATATTAGAAGACTGTTATCATGCCCCCTCCTCAGACTTCTCTAAACTCAATAAAACCAATTATTTCAGTCTTTTCTCAAAGGGTATTCTTTCTAGACCCACACTCATCTTTGTTGCTTTTTCCTACACTCTCTCCAGGTAGTCTACTTCTTGGTGTGGTGCCTAAAATTGTACATAGTATTTCCACTGAGACCTCGCTACTACTGAGCAGAATAGAAGAATCATTTCATGTGTCTTTGTTTATGCATATGGTCCTGGATTATTTTACCGTACTACAGTAGTTTTGACTTGTGTTCAGTTTGTGATCTACTCTGACCCCTCGGTCCTTCCCTGTAGAATTGCTGCCTACACAGCCATTCCCCAGTTTTGTATTTGTATGGTTGATTATTTTTACTGAAGCTAGTTGTGTTAGCCATGTGTTAAAAAGTTAACCTTTTAGTGAAGACTGAAGCAAAAGAAAGCTATTAAATACTTTTGCTTTCTAGGCAGAAAGTGTTATAAGCTTTCTCTCCCTCGTTAGTAGTAAACCAACTCTTTCCTTGGATTTCTTACTACTGATTCACTCATGTTTCCTTACCACCTTTTAATGCCCCTTTCCTAATTGCATCACATTGTATGCTTTGGCTTTTTTATCATGCCTTCACTTGCCCTTGCTCCACCTTGATATTCATCCTTAGTTGTTTGCCCTACTCTCCACCCTTTATATAAGTCCTTCTTGGGGTTCTAGTCATTTAACAGTCTATTAGTATACTTCCTGTCTTTCCTTAGCATTTGGTAGAGTTTGTATTTGTTCACTTAATATTATTACTTTAAGAAGCTGCCAGTACTCCTGAACTCCTTTCTCCCGTAAACTTACATCCCATGGGATCTTGCCTAACCAGTCTTCGAGCCTATTCAAATCTGTTTTGTTGAAATCCATTGGCTTTATTCTGCTGTTCTCCTTTCTTCCCTTTCTGTATATCTCGAGCTTAAACATTTCATGCTCGTTGTCACCCAGGTTGCCTTCAAATTTCACATTCCCTCCTAGTTCAGTTCCCTACTGGTCAGAATTAAATAAGAATACTCTCTTGCTGCTTTCTCCATTTCAAAAGCACATTCCCCCACTTATTCCAGAATTTTTTCATAATCTGTATCCTGCCTTTTTCTTTCCTAACTGATATTAGAATAGTTAAGTCCTCCTTTAGGTCTTCTAACGGTAAATTTCTCTATAAAGTTAGATACTACTAATACTTCAGCTTATTTTAAGGTGGGGAGGGACTGTTGCAGGGTGGGAGGGGGCATGAGACACACACAATGAATGCTAGTATATTCTAGAAATGCATTTTGTGACTACATACTTTAAGAACAACTGAAAACCATTTTAGTTCAAATATGGCTTATATTATCGATCTAAGTGGTATCTAAGTAATGAGCCAAGTGTCAAGAAAATTTTGTAGAAGTGTGAAATTTGTCAAGTATGTGATATGTAAAGATTGAATATCTCTTGTGCCTGGACTTCTGTAAGTTTTTAACTCTTCTTGTGCTCAGATGCAAAACCTTTGACAGGCATATTGCAAGCTTTCTCTTGTTAGCTAGTATAGCCTTCATAAAAATCAGAACAGAGATCCTTATTGTGGAGTTTTCTTGGAATAAAATTCCAGAGAAAAGGGAGAGAAGGGAAAAGGGGATGGTAGACAGAAACCATATTGACTATATGGAATGCAGGCCTGTGTTTTTGTTGGTGCAATGGAAGTGTTTGCCTTTTTTGTGAGCAATTATTGCTTTTACCTTTGAAAGTTTCACCGTCAGCTTTTTTTCTCAATTTCCTATATACAGTCACTTTTCTGTTGAGAATACTCTCCCCTCTTATCCATAGCAAAGGCGTTTTCTCCTAAGTTATAGGGAGAAACCTGTACCCAGCTCCCAGTTCTGACAGTTTTCATTCATTGACTATTTCTAGCTTTTGATACTCCTAAGTCCCATCAAGATGTGGAACCCAGAACTGAAGTAGCAAGGCTGTTGCAGAACGACTGAAACATATTAGCTAAGGACAGACATTACAGAGAAACCGGTTTAAGTGATCAGAAACTGGTGTAAACCTGTAACAGAGCAGATGTTTAGTACATATAAACCAGTTTGAAAATGGCTGGAACTGGTTTGAGATAAACCTGGTTGAATGTAGCATCAGACTTAACTGACTTGGGTCAAACCAGTTTATGCAATGTCTGTTCCAGACCCCTGCCTGGTTTAAGTTAAACCAGAGAGTCCTCCAGCATCCTGACACGCTCTCTGGGCTAGCCTTTCTGCTCCCCAGCAGAGCTGGCCCCTCCCCTCTGCTCCATGGCTGGAGCTCTGGCAGAGACTTTAGGCCTCTGTCTGGCTTCCCCTTGCTCTTCCCTCCCCCCACCACTCCCTGCTCAGGAAGGGATTTCCCCCTTTCCCTCTGCCTTATACAGAAAACTCTCGGCATTAGCTAGCATTACTACATGTTGGCTACAGTCCATGCTATGGGAGACGGGACAAAGGCAGACAGGACAGTGTCCACGTCTGACTTTTCGGAGCTAATCAGTAGGTAGCTGGTAATGTCTTTCCTTTCCTTTCTTGGAACAAGTTGTTTAAGAAGAGCTTGAACTAATGAGGGAGCCTTGATTTTGCTGATGTGCTGATAAATGCTAACAAATCCCTCTGTAACTCCCTGCTGTGTAACTCAATGTTCTGCTATCAACAACAAGGGGGGAAACCCCTCCCTAATCAGAGGGCCTGACCACACCCCCCTAAGTTCAGCATCGTGGAAGGGAAGGAAGGGCTGCTTTAGTGCCCCCCCGCTTCTAGCCTGCAGCATATGCCTACATTTCTGGGATGTCTGTGCAGTTACAAACCAGATCAGCCTAGCCAGGTTAGACTAACGTACAAAGATTGAATCAGTTCAGGCTCAGGCTTTTGGAATGTGTGTCCCTAGCCCTTGTGTTTGGATTTTACGTTTCACTGAGGCATCGTTATGAATGATGTCATTTAGGTTAAAAAAAAAAAAAGTACTATTGTTATGCTTTATTTTTTATCTCTGCCTCATGGAAGTTTCAGCCAGGAGGTACAGTCTTGAAGTACCAGGGTCTAAAATACATGAATATCCACTTAACATATCCTGACACTTTCCTTTCAATCTAGCAGACAACTTAAAAATCTGATTTTCTCTTTCTCTATCCATAGCTTGTCTCATTTGAGTGACACCTTTAATCTAATGATTCTGGCTGTTGGTGACTCAGAGTGAACTATGCTACAGATCTGGGGTGAAAGCATTTAACAGTCAAGCACCTCTGAGTGGTAATTCCATGCCTGTGGCATTTGAAACATTGACACCATTTCACTTCCCAGTGTCAGACACAGGTCCTGTTTAGGGACCTGACAGATTGCAGATTATGTGAGCTGTGCCTGTTTGGCAAAGCATTTTGGACAATGAAGGTTTGAAGTTTAGCCTGAATGAAAAACTGCATAACTGAATGACTCTGAGCTTCACAGGGGAAGAGATTTGGGTATAGATCTGCACTTTGTAGTTTAGACTCATATCTAAGATATGGTTCATAGAAAATATGCAGAATTTTATTAGAGGGTGAAGGTGTTCTGGTTTAACGTAGTGATTCTTACAGTTATAACATGAACACTGTGTACTGCTAAAATGAATGTATATGAGTCAAAAACGTGCTGAAAGCTACCCTGCAGCACTACATGACTGCACAGACTTTCTAAATGAGGGACATGGGTTTAGGCATCCACCATACTTTCTTCATTGGCTAGCAACTTGGATGTTGGGTGAAAGCAAGGTGTTTATTAGACACACTGGCAGTTTTATACACCGATGTAAAGAGGAAGAACTTTTGTCCTGACCTGGGTGTCTCGGCCAGCCAACCGGTCAGAGCCGACCAAGGGAAACAGTGGTTAACTAAGCAGACGTCAGGCGGGCTGGCGGATGGAGAGGCGGAACAGCGTATTGGGTTTAAAATAGATTTTACTTACGCCACTGGTGGCCACGATGCAGGCTGTATGCTCACTTACGTAGTTACAATTTGGGTTACCGCATCGCGTGTACAGACGAAAGCGCGCAGGGAAGGGGTACGTCGGGAGGTCGCTGACGGGGAGCCGTTGGTGGGTGATCAGTCCGCCAAATTCACCCTGCCACGTGCTCAGAGCTCTTCGCAGCGTGCTCAGAGCTCTGCGAGGTCTTTCCTGCAAGGTGGTCAGAGTTTGCTCCGCTCCAATTTGGGCGGAAGCTGTGCAGACTTTTATACTTTTAGAGTAGCCAATGAAAATTTGCCAAGTAGGAATACTTAATTAGGCGGAACATACCAATTTGGAACAATGCCAATCATACAGAGGGGTGGTCTATTGCGTCAGGGACACTCACTTGATTTGGGTTGTGACACTGGGGTGCTCCTGGCCTCCCAGAGAAAATGAATGCTGCAGAGGAGGAGACCTGCCAGAGAGGAAGGGACATGTAGTGCGCAACAGAAATGGGAGCTTGGGATGAAGTTAAAATGTGGAATGATGAGTTTAGAAAAGAAAAAAGGAACCTGCATGTGAGGTAGGCCTGCTTGACACATTTTTAGATCAAGGGGTGCAGGTGACTGTTCAAATATAGATAGTCACATGAACAGCAAAAAAATGCCCTGTGTTATATTTAGAATATTGTTTTTGACAGAGTTGATGTGTTGCCTATGGCTTTTGCTTTGCACCTGAGATTGTACAAATGCATCCTAGGACTCCTGAGCCACTTCTCTTCCAATGCACAGTGCCACTGTTAAGGAAATAGAAGATTTGGAGTAACTCATTTTGGTGAGCTGCTGCATTGCTGGATGAGGTTAAGAGAATCAGCTAAACTAGCAGAGATTCACAGTTTATGGCTTCCTGTCCACACTGGGAAGAAACAGCTGTACCATGTATTAGGTTCAGATGGAACTGGGATGAAGTCCTTATTCCCTGATGCTACCAACCAGTGCAACATCAGTTATAAATTGCCTGGGGTGCTAGAGTATATAGATGGAAGTCATTGTACTGGTATTACAAGTGCAACAAGTTCCAGCCAATGGTTATTTGTAATGTCCTCTGCAGACAGAAAAGCCATCATCTTGAGCCAGAGGTCCACATCTTCGCCCTTAAAATAGAAATGATTTAAATTATATATTTTATACAAGGAGGTGGGTGCCTGAAGCCTGTTTATTACTTAATAACCCCCTCCATCCTACCATCTCTAATCTGGTAAGGAAATTGAGTTAATAAATCCAGGATATTATTAAATAAAGTAAGTATTTAATATTACTTGTCCTCTTTGAATCCAAGTTGCAATACAACAGAATTTCATTTTATAAATAACACCTTTCGTGCTAGCACCACAGGGCATGATTCAAAAGAATCTAAATAGAACACGAATGCTGTAATCAAATGCAGACCCCGGGAAGGCAGATTAAAAAGGCATGTTGCCGGTTAGAGCAGTAGACAGGGTAAGTATAGTGGGTCACAGCAGAAAAGCTACTTGTGAATACAAGGGCACAATCAAATGAAAATTGTTTGCTTGCCCACTCCAAACCATTACTGACTGCTTCTGCATCCATGACCTATTTTTAATACAGAAATGTTTCAAGGGGTTCTTTCATTTTAATACTTCCTGCAAAACAGGGGGTGGGGGGACCTTAACGTAGGTTTGCATTGGAAGAAGGCTATTGGAAAGCCTTTGTGTTTAATCTAATCCAGCTGTGTTGCACCTATCACCCCCTGTATCTAGGTGTCAGATACAAGACTTAAGTATAACTATGAGAGTGGAACTCATCACCACCAGATGTTTTGGAAACTGACAGTTTAGCCAGATAGAAAAAAGGATTGGACAGATTCTTGAAGGACCGGTGTATCAGTAGCTATTGAGCACGGGAGTTAGGGATACAGCCTCTGAATCAGAACTTTCTAGATGTTAAATGCTAGCGGCTGTGAGAGAAGAACAGAGGAAAAAACCCAAGTTGTACCCACTTTGATCTCTCTTTCAGCATCTGCTCTCTGCTACTGTGTGATACAGGATCCTGGGCAAGACGGACTAATAGTCTGACCCAGTAAATGGCAGCTCTTATATTATGTTCCTCTGAGAGTAGCTAATGGATGTGGAAGCCCTGATTTTAATTCCCCGCTCCACATCTCCACAGCTTTTTTAGGTACTTTTGAACAAGTTGCATACATTTTTTTTAAATCATGTCTCCTGTAGACTCAATCAAAGACTCTTTATTTCCTTCTGCCTCCATTTATTGGCTAGCAAGTGAATGAAGTGATACTGTATACGGTGGTGGACCAGCGTGTACAGTGAAAGAGTCTAGAGATCTGCAGAGATTTTGACACAGACCCCAGTGGAGATGCAAAGCTCTTAGGTTTTAAGAGTTTCAGCTTATGTGAGACCACATGCATCCTCATAGGTGAAGAAACATGCAGAAGGGGGACAAATATACCAGAAGCACCACAAAATTGACTCCACAGACTAAGAAATGTTCTCTTCAAGGGAGAACATTGACAGGAGCAAGGTCAACTAATTTCAAATACCTTGAATCCCAGATATCCAGACAGAAAGGAAGCACCCACCTTTCTATTGACGACAGCCCCTCTGTGTTACTTCCCAGCAAGCACCACCTCCCTTGTGCCTCTATGGCAAGTGTCTTTAGAATACCCTTTTTACACAAGGGGGTTGCACAGGTGGAATAAGAGTTAATGGAGCTCAGAGCAAAATTAATTTCCATGTGGATACTTGCAGCTGCTCCCTATGTCTGGCCCCAAAACATCTCTTCCAAACCTACTAAACCCTGACTGCATAAAGAGGAGGAAAATGTGCCATAGTGTCTGCACAGCTTCTCCTGCCTTTTCACCTCCCTTTGTCCTTCCAAGAAGTCATCAGGCTCTTGGAAACTCATACCCTTCTGATATGAACCAGGCTCCTAGGTTGTGCCATCCTGAGTGGTCATCATTCAGTAACATTCAGTAGTTCTGTATGTATGTGCACATGCTGCCAGACACATACATCAATCTCCAGGACTCTCATCCCAGAGATAACAGCCAAATCAGGCTGCAGCAATGTTACACACATATTTTTTAAAAGAGTCCCAAGAAGGACTCTCAGAGGAGATACCTTGCTACAACATATCGTACACTCAGTTCAGATGTTTCTGTGCCCAACTGATTACTTTTACTTAATTAGGCATGAGAAAACTAGTTTAATGCAGAGGAACAAATCCCTTGAACCAGTGTATAAACAATGTCGGGGAAACACACACACATACACACACACCTCTCTTTCAGAGTGGCCTGCCATACTGAAGAGAGATGAAATATTTAGCAGTGGCACTAGCAAAAAATGAAATATGAGCTCTTGCATCCCAAGTTATTAGTGACCTGTTAAAAGACTGGCTGCAAAGTGCTTTTACCAAATTAAAACTTTGAAAAAGGGCACAAATGGGAAATGTCACAATAAAAAATTGGAGGAAAATGATTGTTCTCCTGGTTCTTATTATTTTGCAATTCTGAGGCTGTTAACCACCAGTAAACATGCATGGCACAATTCAGAGTCTCTCCTGAAATCTGAAATGGAAGAAGTCTGCATGGACAGGCAGGCAGTGGAATGTGCTGAGATTTGGGTTGTGATCTGATGCATTTGCTGCATGTGGTTTTTGTTGAGTCCGTATTTTGATAAATCTCATAAACCTTTTTAAAGGAAGTTTTCTTTCGGTTCTGTGCTCCCTGTTTAAACTATGCGCCTCCCAAATGCTCAGTGATACAAAATAATCAGAATGTCAATGTGCCTAATTTAAGGTGTCTTATTGATTGCTGAACTGCTCAGCAAATGACGTACTCCACACAGAGGGCCGAATGCTGCCTGCACTTTGAAGCCAGCAAAGTTCTTGAGGCCTCAAGGTTAGCGGATCTGCCTGCTATTGTTATGTCTTGCACAGGCCAGTTGGAAGTGCAGGGGGTATGGTTAGTAATGCCCTGACTTTTTTGGTTTTTTAAAGAACCTGTCCACCATCCCGTGCCCACTCTCCCAGCCCCCCATGGCTGCCCCACACACCCCAGCTCCAGCCCTTTAAGAACACCCCCCCCCCAAAGCCCCGCTTCACTGGTTCCTGCCCAGTGGGGGCAATCCCCACTGCCTTCCCTGCCCCATGCTATGTGGGGGGCTCTTGTATGAGCCCCCCAAAGCCCTGAGACCACTGTAGGAGCTGGTGAATTTGAGAGTTTTTTGTTTTTTCTTAAAGGACTGGAGCTGGGGCGAGCTGGGCAGCCATGGAGGGGGGTTAGGGGAATGGGGGGGTGGTCAGGGACCTCATGGCAGTCCACCCCATGGGGCAGGGCAGGCATCAGGGATCTCCCCCACACCCAGCAGTGCCTGGTGAGTAGGTGCATTTTTTTAAAGCACCCAGAGCTGGGTTGGGGGTGGGAGAGCAGTAAGAGAATGGGGCCTGGCAGGGGTCCCCCATGGCTCCCTCCTCCAGCGCCCCCACCCCTGCTTCTACTTACCAGAGGGGAATCTAGGTCCAGCTCCCTGCTGCAGTGGGTGGGGACTGCCCGAATCATCGAAGCTCTCTGAATCTTTTCCAGATTGATTCGGAGAGCTTCACATTGATTCAGACCTTTTAACTGGTCTCCTGATTCTATTGGGATTTGGAGATTTGGCCACCAAATTGGGCTGAATCTCCTCTGAATTGAATCAGCGGCCGAAACTTCATACAGCCCTGCAAGGCACCTCAACAGTGGATTTTTACTTAAGGGAGGATAAAACTTGACTCATAATTCATAAAACAGTAAATGCCCAAAATAATTCCAGGGAGGAGTTTAGAGTGGGAGTGAATCTGTAAATCACCAAAGTAATTTCATCTTTGTCTTATGTTATAAGGGAAACATCTCCTATCAGCACAATCACAGTCTTTGGACCACTTGCATGCTTGCCTGTAAATACATGACTCTGCTCTAACTACCTCTTTAACAGTGTGGATTGCAGGGGGGGAAGGGGAGGGAGGTGTTGGAGACAGGGGGCTTCTCTGTGCCCCTCTCTACATACTGAGGGCACACATGTGGATATTCAGTATTGGATTTGAGTACTGTGAGGCTGAGAGTATGAATGCTTGTGAACTACTTTGCCATACTGGCTTCAGAGGCCCTAAAGGACTACAAAGTGTCTGGGAGGTGAACCCATTCAGCAAAACTGGTGGCAGAAAGTGAAGGCATCGCACTCTCTGTAGAGATTCCTGGTGATGTGATGGTGAATGTGAAGTCCAGGCTATTGTGGGTGAGAAAACCATCAATACCTACTGTGAGAAAAATCTAAAAGTATACTGAAATGGTGCCAGTGGCTGTGCATGATACAGATCAATGAGGGGCTCAGGTGAGGGGAAGAAACTGAAATCTCACCAGGCTTAATGAAGCATCTCCGTGCAGACAGTGAGGTTAGCAGGCTGTTAAACTGATCTTTGAGTTGAGACTGGTCACTCCAGGGTGGTGCTGGAGGGAAAGTGCTTTTGGATTCGGATTACCCATTAATAACCATTTGCTATCAGCACGCATCGGCCAGATGGTCAGATCTTACAATTTATCAATTAGTCTGGCATGATCGATTGGAGTCAGTTTTCCCTCTCCCACCGCTCCTCATGTGGTGTGGCACTGATGTCACTCTGATTATCCTGCCTTTGGCAAAATCTTTTAAAGTTCTTCCTGGTGCTGTAGTTTTAAGATCAGCTTCGTGTGTTAGGGCTGCAAGTGCTTTAGCAATTCCCAAAGAAAGTCTAACCCAGTAAGGTCTAAGCCAGTATTGTGAAAAAAACTTTCATTTAAAGTTGACTTTGTTTTTACACGTGCCTCTGTCTAGCTATCTTTCCCTCTTTATACATCACCTATTACAGAAGTCTATCTTAATTTAGTTAAGAATGTTCATTCTTTAATCTGTATCTGGTGAAGCCATGCATGCTGAGGATAACAGTGAGCTGGAAAAACAATACAGGAAAAGTATGTGTGAGCACTGTGTCTCTCTTCTGCTGAGACCAATAAACAGGGTATAGCAGCCCAGGTAGAGTACTATGTTAATATGGCTAGACTGCTCCCAGCACCTCACGTGATGTCATTCCGAACTAGGTTGCATATCACTGCATGGCACTATATTTTGCCGTGTAGGCATGCCCTCAGTCTTGAGTGACAGAGCTCTCTGCTGTTTGTGCAATCAGTTAATCTCCCCATGTTTCCCACCCCCCCTGCTATTCCAGTCCTTTTCCCCTTTCCACCCCAGAACCAACTTCCTTGCAGCTTTCCTGCTATCCCACCCCCGGGATCCCCACAGCTCTTCCAGTGTCCCTCACTCCTGCCTTGCACCACCCTCTGCTATTGCAGCCGCGACCCCACATATGTCTTTGTTGTTCTTCTCAGTTCTGGCAATCTGCTTTGTAGTATTCTTTTGTTCTTGTGATCCTGACCTTCTTCTACCATAGCTCTGCTAAAGCATTTGATACCTGACTTGCGTTACCCTGCTATTCCAGTCTTTAGCCTCTCATGAACAGAGACTGCTGACTTGCAACAAATTGTACCGAGCTGTACAATAGCGCTGGTTTTAGACAAGAGTCCAGGGACTGTGCTGAAATAACCAAATTAATTTCACTTTTGATCTATGCTGCGATGAAAACATTGCCAAGCAGTAGAATTCCTGCCTTCAGTGGTGAGAATTGGGCCGCTCCCTTGCTAGCCCATAAATCTCAGTGCTGCTGAGGTGTGGGGAGAGAGAACAATGCTGAACAGTACCTCTATATATTTTCTCTGGCCTTCCTCCTCCTTCCCCTTGCCTTGAACTTCCTTTCTGAATATGCCCTGATGGTGCAGTAATGATCCGTTCTGAAGAGCTTCTTTTAAGAGACTAAGGCAAGAAATTCTGGACCAGTGACATCTGTTGAATCTGGAGAGTTTTGTTTTCCCTCTGGGAAATTGCATGAACTTCCCAACATTTTTTTTTTTAATAAATTCTTGTTATGATTGCTATTTTTTTTTTTCTGAGGGAGGTAACTTTGGGAGACACGGCTGCTTTTTGCTTTCTGGTATGGTGTAAACTTTTCCGTCAAGAGACAATAATGTGCATTCCTCTGGCAGAACGAGATGGATTTTTGTTTTGTTTTGTTTTGTTTCTGTTGCTGTTGTTTATTTATAAGATGTTTCCTCTTGGTTAATGGAAGTTTGATCGTAAGAGCCTCCAGTGATTTTCCTTTCCACCTCTCCCCTCCCAAATATCTCTGCTTCGGCATTCACGCTGAAACGCAGCGAGCTCAGAAAGCCCATCAGAGCAGGGGAACTTAGCAGCCAAGCTGTGTCACGCTCAAGAGCCGGTGAGGTGATTCTCCTCCGTCACTGCTTGGATCAGGACCCACAGCCCTGGTGAGTGGTGAGGTTCCAGAATTTGATGTGTCATGGATTCTGTTCACATTGCCTCAGTGCAGGAAGTCAAGTTTCTTTCTCCCCCCACCAAACAAAAATCAACCACAGTCACATTGGAAGATGGAGCAATTAGCAGCTTTTGCAGAGCTGAGGAAACTGCACGTCATCTTCACTAGCTCAGGGACAGACTCAAGAGATCCTTAGTCCTCAAGGAGGACTTAGCAGTGGTGGGCTTTCCTGCTGCCACCAGTGGGTGTCAGGCTAAGCAGCAGCTAACAAGGTGCTCAGAGGACTGGGTAAGCGTGTGGGTGTTGGGGGTAGGAGAGCAAAAAATGTTAATCCTTCACTTGGAGTTTCTGTCTGGCAAGTTTTCATGCGGCTGTGTTTTAAGCATTTACATTATGCTCTGAATACCTTATTGACCAGCCAAGCAGAAAAGAAACTCTGCTGTGGATGCAAAGTAAAAGAAAATGCTTCTGTGAAGTCCACCTCTGGGAATAGGAAGAGCTAGCTGGTTTATAAACTACTGGTCCAGGGGGTTTTTGGCGGGTTGTTGCAATTTTTTTTTTTTTTTTTTAACTCGTTCCCTTCCCTTCTTTTTCCTTCACGTTCATATGAGGGAGTGGCAAACTAAGGAGAAAATAATAATGGTGTGGGTTACTACGTCTCCAAATACTACGCAGACATTAATGGACCAAGCCTCTCAACCTGCCGCAAAGAACCGAGGTGGAATAATCCCCATTTTACAGGCAGGAAAAACTGAGGCATAGAAAGCCAAAGCAAGTCAGTGATAGAGCAAGGAATGAGACCTAGCTCTTTGTGTCCAGCCCCAAATTCTGCCTGCTCTCCTTTTTCTCTCCCTACCTTGTTAAAGATATACTGCTTCTCCTCCACCCCTGATAGTTATTGTGCCAGAACAGGCCGGGGAGGTGCATGGGTGGTTCTGTTCCTCCCCTCACATCTCCCATTTTATCTTTTATCAAGAAATGAGCACGTTTGCTACAGCTAGCAAAGTAGGAACAGAGAAAGAAACACTGGAGAGCAGTCAAAATATCTGCATCTTGAGGTATTATTCCATTCTTTGAAACGTTGTCCTTGGCATAGGAAGAAAATCTTCAATAGAGCCAGCATAACTCACATGGGATATTAAGAATTAAGCATCATCTTCCCCTCCCTTCTTGCTCTTGCCTCGGAGGCTTTCAGCAGGTGCATTGGGACATGTACCCACTACCAGCAGATACTTAACTCCTGTAGCCATCAACAGCCACCCATCAGTGTATACGAGTAAAGTCTGTATGGAAAGTCAGCCATATCCTACCGGCTTTTATAACCAATAAGTAGAACCATTTCAGGCTTGGTGGTTTAACTTCGTGGCAGTTTCTACAGATATTTTCTGTGGGTTCACTTTTTGTGGGGTTCTCAGTTTCTCCCACAGTTTCAGTTGCAGTTTTAGTTTAAGTGAATGTGAAAGCTTGAAGTGGAATCCATTGAAAACCTCTGAGTTGCATCTGGTTTTGCATCAGAAGAACCACAGAGGACTGTGAATTCTGCATGTTTGTTGCATACAAAACCATAACTTTGGCCATAGGCTTTTTAAAACTGGGCTCAGTTTTGCTCTTCAAGTTCAAAAAAACATTAGGGAAACTTCCTATGAACCTGAACTGAAACTAGCTTTTCACAAAAGCCACATCCAGGTTGTCTGGGTCTACTGAGAAAGGAAAAACTACATACACATGAAACTACTTTAATTTATGTCATAGTTCAGTCACCATTTCCTGGAGATGGGCTGGAGTCCAAACAGCCCCAAACTTTGAGGAAAAAAAGATTAAGATCTGAGCTTGGCTTCTGGCCCTCTATCTGTATAATGCAGTGAAACCAACAAACAGATGAGAGCATCTCATACTTTCAGTTTAGATCTCGATTCAAGCATGTTGGTTGGTTCTTGTTACTTCATTAGGATGTTCTGGACACCCAGAAATGTTAGGAAAGTTTAGATTAATATCTGATCTTTGAAGGCTATGATTTACTTCCTCTTTCCAGATGGTCAAAAAGATAAAATGCTCCTGGAATGGAAACTTCTTCTGGCTAAGCAGTACTTTTCTCTGGGTACTTTGAGGAATTCAGAGTCAAGGGCTGTCACTCTGGTGTCTTTCACCAGGGCTCTGCAAATGCGAAAGCAGTGCTTAAAACAACATCTAACTTATTTTTAAGAACATTTATGTTGTTTTAAGCCTTTTGGTGTTTAAATTATTTAATTACTGTATTCGTTTTGCAGGCCTCAGAAGTAACAGGGAAAAACAATGTAATTTTCTTTCTTTTTATTTATATACCATGTACTATGGAAAACTTCAGTAATCTTCTTTGCTGCATTTTAAACTGAATTGACTGCAGTTCAGGGAGCTGGTGGGAAGATGTGACACCCCCTAACTCATAATGCAGCCTGGGTATAAATCTGAGACACACTCCCAGGGACCTTCCACAGCTTTGGGTTTCCCTTTTTCCCCAAAGCCCTCCCTGCCGTCTGCTGCTTTGCCCCCTTGAGAATCAGCTGAGATGCATTAGAAGCCAACTCCTTGGCCTGCAGTGCCTTAGGCCTACCGGTCTTGCTCAGGTATTGCAGGCCCTTAGCCGAAGGGATTTGCCAGGAGGAAGGATCATGCCCTTGTCCGGCCACGTACTCAGAAAAGGTGGGTCCCACTTTTCATACAATGAGCCAGCCTGTGCTGCCAGATACTCTGGAATCACAAGCATCGCCGACAACAAGTGGTTTGTAAAAAATAAAGATTGGATTAAAATCTGTGCCTTTAGGGACTATTTGCATGTGCTGTTTACGCCTTTTTCTAGAGCTGTTCCCCATGCTACCAAAAAGTTAGGTGGTGAAATATCTCATTATCTGCGTCAGTCTGCCGAGTAATATTTTAGCACACTTGCTTTCAAAGGTCAGTCAGAAAAGATTATACATATACCTCTGTATGAATTTTTTTGTATGAATTCAGGGAGTTGCATATGATAGGAAGTAGTACGCACCGTTCAGTAGTTTAAGACTGTTGGAAAGAGCAATAGGCTAAATCTTACTATTTTACACGCGGTGAAAGTGAGGCATAGAAATAGATGTAGTTCCTTGAAGAGCTGGGAATAGAACCCAGATAGTCTGATTTCCAGGCAGTGCTACAACCATTAGTTTCTTTCTATCTATGCATTCACATGTGGCCGAGTCAAAGCCACCATTATCATTTGCAGAATGGTTATTGTTTGGAGTTAAATGTTTATTGAACTTGTAGCTGTTATATCTGTGTTAGTCCTAACCAGGGTGCAGAGGCGGATGTTAAATAGACTAGTATACACATAGGCAGAGGAAGCAAATATGATTTGGGGGTGCAGAGCTCAACCCAAAGTGACAGCTGCCTCCACCCAACACACAGATCTGGGGGGCCCATGCCCTGGGGGTGCACACAGCAGTGGGAGCCCCCCATGCCTGTGGATGAGCTGCCCGGGATCCAAGCATCCCACAACCTGCCCCGAGTCCCTTTTCAATGCCCTCCCACCCTCCCACAGGGGCCTCACTCTCCACCCCCCTAACGCATGCCATGCCCCTTCCCTCCCTTGTGCCCCTTCCTGTCCACACATTTACCTGCTGCATGCTGCTCCACGCATGGCCGGGCCAGGCTGCAGGATCCGGCTGCTCGTCTCTGTGCACCCCTATCCTCCCGCCCTGCTGCAGCTGCCTAGAGCCCTCATCTTGGCTGCCTGGGTTTGTGGGGGGTCTAAGCCCTGTTAGCCCCGGCCTGCCCCCGCCTGTGAGCATACACCGGCAGAACACTCGGGAGATGCAAAATCTGAAACGGGTTCCAGAGTCAAATTTTGTAAATGTACCATGTCTGTTAAATGGGTCAAATCAAAAGCCTCAGTCTGAGCACCTTGGAAGCATGAAGATATTCTAAACCCGTCATCCAAGTTTTGCATCTAAAGCCTACTTCTGAAATGTAATAATAGCTCTGAAGTTCACTGTCTCCAGCTTTGCACTGCAAGCCATACTTTAATGACAGGGTCACAGCCATACCAGTAAATCAAAAAAGAAAGTGAAAGTAGATTTTATCCAAGACACATAATATGAGAAGGGAAATTACTGAAGGAAAAGGGTGAAATTTCTTTAACTCTAGTTGATTATAATGATATAGAAAACTTAAACAGTATAAAGCACTAAAGAAAAAGTGCTTTATCTACACAAAAAGCTAAGTTTTACATTACGGTATGTTTATCTAATATTACCTGTATGCAAAATATTTCACTACAACATTTCCATTAAGCAAAGCATCTACAACTCTAGGAAAAGGGCATCATGATGCACCCAAAGTAGGAAAGAAGATGAGAATATGTTGAGGGTAGTTAACAGATTTAAACTTATTTTCGACCCATTTTCCTAGTGGACTCACCCATTAGTCCCCAGAGAGGTAGAGCCCCTCTTCTACCAGCCATAAGAAGAATAGGGGTTCTCCCTTGCATACCCAAGGACAGTGTGGGGCAGCCTTTTTGGCAGGCATGCCCCACACCCTCCCCCACTGTCACTCTGATCCCCTCCCTCTGCCCTCTCTGCTGCACTGCTTTCTGCTTCCTGCCCTGTGTTCTCTGCCTGCTCTGCTTTCTTCTTCCTCTCCCATCTGTTGCTGTGCTGCCTGTCTTCTCCCTCATCTCCCATGTGCCAAACACAGAGGCTGCCCCTGCCACTTACGCACTCATACTACAGTTTGGCCACCCCTGCCTTAGGAGATGACTAGAAGGGAAGTTACAGTCATGTTAAGGCCCACAGAAGCATGGTCACTACTGCAGTAGTTTAGGCTCTGCTGGTTGAGCATCTGCTTTTTGTTCTGAAGGTGTTAGGCAAGATTTTCAGGAAGGAGTGCCGTTTTCAGATATCCAACTCGTGATAACTTAAAGGAGCTTTTCAGGTGTCTGTGTTAGGCCACTGTCTAGCATGTAAGAGTGTGTCACATTTCCCTCAATTTAAGCACACAAATGAACCATAAAAATGTCTAGGTGCAAGGTAAATAAGCATAGAGGAGGTCTGGCCTTGTTGTAGGGGTTGCTCATTGTTGCAGTCGGAAAGGAAGCTGGGTTAGGCCTCCCACAATCTGAATCCTAATCCCAGCTCTTTCTGGGTGTGACTGAGGCAAGTCACTTAATGCCTCTCCGTGCCTCACTTTCCCATCTGCAACATAGAGAAGCTTCTTCCCTCTACCCTATGGGATCTGGGGAGGATAAATCGCTTCGTGTTGATTCAGATCCTGCAGGGATCTGATTTGTCAGAAAAATCCTGTTGCTGAGCAGTTTGTTTGTTTTCCTTGATGCGTATTTCAGGTCCCTGCGACAGACATGAGTTCCAGCGCTAGCGTGGGTTTATACTGCTGGCAAAATAAAACAGGTGTAAATTATGGTGGAAATAAAATAGCTGGTGCTTTGAGTCAGCAGAGTGCCCAGTTCACCTCAGGGCATATGTCTGAGTTCACAGAAACATGGCTATCATGCACACCCTGAGTCATTAGACGTGTTATCCAGCAAACAAGAAGCCTAATCATGTTTTAGTGGGAACATTCTTATGATAAATTCTGCTTTAGTGAAACTCCATATATAGAGCAATTTCTCCTGGCCGCGTATATTACACGGCAAAGAAAAGCTACCCTGCTGCGTATCAGAAGGCTGTAATTTCATTTAGGGTTTCTATTGACATCGTAAACTGCAAGAGCAGAGCTCAAGTGGCTATTTAAGTCATAGGAACTTCAGACTGAAATTACTGCCTAGCAGTAATTGCCCCCCCTCCCTGCCCCACAGGGCATGCATCCCCGTCTGTATATGCTTAATGTTTTCATCTATGTGCCTATAAATAATACATTTCTTCAGTGGCTTGGGGGGCAGGAGGATAAAAGAGGAGGTGAGAATCTCAGGATCAGGTGAGGCTTCTTGTGCAGATACAAGTATATTTGATGCTGTAGCTGAAGGTACTCAGTCTTCGCTCCAGCAGGCTCAGGACACTAAAGCAGGTTGTGAGCAAGAAAGGAAGAACACGTTGAAGATCATTGGTGAAGCTGTTTGGTGCCATCATAGCTGACATATCTGACCTTTCTCACTTGTAAGCTAACAGACGTACACCCTTGCACATTTGAAAATAAATGTACT